>CM044435.1:80629897-80806505 GCA_024363595.1 Xenopus borealis | reverse complement strand
GAAATTGACAATATGTCTAGCCCCATGTCAGATTTCAAAATTAAATAAAGAAATCCATTTGCTCTTTTGAGAAATAGATTTCAGAGCAGAATTCTGCTTGAGTAGCACTATTAACTGATGCATTTTGAAAAAATAAAAACATTTTTTTGCCATGAGAGTATCCCTTTTAAGTTATTACTCTCCGCAGTCCTTAGTTTCCTAAAGTCAACTTTGAGGAAGGTTGAAGACGCTTGATATCTATGCTAAGTGTATTGTCACATGAAACTGAATGCAGAGAATGTCAAGGCCATATTGATACGCCAAGCTTTATTTTTAATGCAGACATTACATTTATACAATTACACATCTTATACAAGAACTATTCTTATATCCCCTCCATCTCACACTAGCTAAATATGAATGTAATAAAACTTTTGCTGATACAAGGTTACTCTAATAGATTTTTGGTTCAGATATAATGCAAATAAACAAAGCAAAACCATGCCCATATTTTCACAGTATGCGGACACAGTCATTTTATATGCAAATGATTGAAGTTATTTACAAGGACTATGAAGAAAGCTGCAGTGGGTCTCTGAATGGCCTTGTATCTAAATACAGCAGAAGCACCATCACAAAAGAACAAAGCAACACAATTTCTTAATAAAAACCACTACCAGACAACTGTCAACAAAAAAATGTACAATGTACAACATTAATGGTAGATGTATTGGCTGTAACTATTAGAAATGTTTCACATAACTCGTAGGAGATCATTGAAAACGAGTTAAATCATGTACATTCCAGTGAGGGCCCGAGTGTAAAGGTTACTCAGAATTATAACATTATAACAAGATTGTCATAGCTAGCATGCATCTATCAGCCATTACTCTGATGCATCACAGGGCTGTTATCATCAAGGCCAAAGGGGATTCAACTGCTTTAAACAAATTCAAAAACCGGTTACCTTTATATTCTTTTCTATGTGGATAAATAATTACTTTTTGAATATGGAGTTTTTCTTGGGGGAAAAAAAAAAATATATATATATAGGTTCTATTGCGGATTCATGAATTAAAAGGTCAGGGGAAAAAAAAAAAAGTGTTTTTGACTTTTGCTATATAATTGTATCTGAAGTACAAAACTACGAATCAGACACCTCTGGACAGTTTGAAGCCTTCTGTTTTTTTGGGATTACCATTTCGTCATTTGAATGCCGCATTTGACATAGAGGACTATATTGTGTGTGGATGTGATTGGGACTGGGTGTGAATGAAGTATAAGCTCAGTTATGTGTTATACGTTGGTACGATTTAAAGAAGAGCGCCAACATTTTGACAAACACATTGTCGCAGGGCAGGATGGTTACGTTTATTTGCTGGCTTGTCAGGCATTCTCAAATTGATTTCTCTGGCTTTCAGAGTGCTGCATGGTTCCTAAGGTCATTAACTCAATAGCAACTGAAATTACAAGGCTGAAAAGTTACAAAGCAAAAACACAATAAGCTCAAATGGTGCTAAATAGCTGCAGCTATAGTCTAATGCTGGAATCAGCTTTTTCACAGATGTCGGTTACTTGCAATAGAACGAAACAAGAGGCTGCTCCATAGTTTACTAGAGTGGTATTTTGTGCATCCTTAACGACATACCAATTGTTTTTGTACACTCAGACTTTTCTTTTAGGTGCCTTGTGGCTAAATAATTACCACCAATACCCCTTAAGACTAGGTATAAATATAATTACAAATGCTAAAAAAGTTGCCCTGAGCAGCAGCGAAACATTAAAAGACAAGGCTCAAAACTGGTACAATAATGATACTAAAAAGGGCAGTTCACCTTGAAATTGACTTTCAGTGCCATTCATGTGGACTAGTCAGCTGGGTGAGTGTACCTTGAACATGAACCAATCATAAGAGTTATACTTAGAAGGTGGAACAGAGGTTGAGAGGAATATAGATGCCAAATACTGCAGCACAGCCCATTAATGTCTGATGTGAGTGAATCATTATACCAAGTTCACAATGTGCCCAACTTCTATTTTAAGTCTTACAGAATTCATTTAGAGCATGCTCAAATACACAAACACAGGATATTTTACGATCTGTGTGGTCTCATTTTTGAAAATGTTCTGAAAAGCTAATGTTGCAAAGCAAAAACAAGTCACAAGAAAAATCAAGTTGAGAGACTTGAAGTAAACCTCGGGGCTAGCAAACCAATCACAGGCTATCTGCAGCAGTTTGGGTAAAACATCAAAACTTTATTAATCTCTGTACAAGATCCAAACGGAACACTTTCAATGAGTGAGATTTGTGACTGTTGTGAGGCTCATACATGAAAGATTAGGATACCTTATCTTAGAATTTTTACCTTATTTTAGAATTAGGAGAAAAAATAAAATAAAATAAATAATGGCTGTTTCCAGTACAGGTATCAGCAAATCTTTGTAGACATGAGATATATAACATTTAGGCTCAGCTTTGGCGTGTCCTAGAAGAAGCGGCTTTTGCGTATGTATGTGTGGCTAACTGTGTAAATGGACTAGCCAGCGCTTAATAGACCAGCAGCTATTGTTACCTAACAATCAGCACACTGAGGAGCAACTTTCCAAATCTACGGATTACTGTAGTGCACCACATCAACTTTGAAAATAACATATAGCACTCCTACAAGGTGAACGTAGAGAGAGATACAACAGTCACTACTTCAGACAGTGATGGCATCATGATAAAGATTTAGGGACAATATAGGTAAAAGGAATAAACCATCTTCAACTAAGAGAAATAAACACAGGTCTAAGAACAGAGTAACACTAGTTCATTTGGTGTTTCACTGCACAGCTTGGTCGATGTTCAGTTCATTTGAGAAGCGGAGAAATCCTTCAAATTTGATTGGTTTCTGCTCCGGGACAATGTATTCGATTAGGTACGCATTTATCAAAAAGATTGTTTACTACACTTTATTATACAATTTAAAGGTTACGGAGTGAGAGAATGAAGATACATTATTGCAATCCATCATGTAACCCTTTGTTTGTTGGTATAACCCACAACTTTGTGTAGCCAAGCCATGTGCCTGCAAATGGGCTTACCCAGCCACAGGCTGTAGGCATAACCAAGGTCAACAAAAAACTCTGTTGAAGATTCAATAAATAGGTTTAATCAATCTTGTTCATCACAATTACAAATAACATTGTTTGGATGCTAGAAATAACAGTGTCCTCAACCCTTGAAGTCTTTCACGCACCCCATGGAAAGGTTTTTGTAGTGCAAATACATGCCATATGGTGAGTAAGTAAACATTGCCGAGCTGGAGTTCCTGCATTTAGGGACAGGGAGAAGGTGAGCAAATGCGAAGTACATCAATGCTTGGGGTTCTTCAATGCTTTGTAGGTTTGGATTGCACCAGACTGGGAATGTTGGGAGTTGACTGCCGTTGGTTACGTCTGCTGGCCTCAGTACAGACGCTTCTCGTAACTGCAGGAAAAAAGAAAAAAAAGAAGATCTGGAAATGAACATTTATATGCTTTCAAGAAAAATGTACCTTATTTATATAAAGGGTAAATTAAAAAGTTAACGTGAAATAACTGTAGTTTGGTTCTTTAAATATATAGTGTTTCTCCCACAATAGCCACCAAAAAGAAAAGTCAGCGCACACCCATTCAAATAAAAAGTCGGGTGCTCAACCAACGGAGACTCCCCATTAGGGTCTCCAACAAATTTGAACACTCAATCAAAGCCATGGAGAGCACACCTAATATCAAAAATCCACTAATTTATTCAAAAGTAAGAAGAAACAAAAGAATTACAAATTTTATAGTCAAAATCACAGAAAATGAAGAAAAAAAAAAATCAAAAATAGAAAAATAAAAATTAGAAAAAGAAGCCCAACGCGTTTCGACCTTAAGGGTCTTCCTCAGGGGCAAAAGAAAAATTCCAAAAAAATAAAAAAAAATTTGCCGATTTTTTGTTGTTTTTTTTGTAATTTTACTTTTGTAGAAAATGTTTAAATATATATTGCAAAGTTACTTAGAATTAGGGGGAAACACTGGGTTGGCATCTACTTTAAAGTTTGTACTACTCAGTCAGGTTACTCTGACCATGGATAACCAAGATGACAGATGGGCAATTCTCCTCATGTGAGCGAGCATCCCAAGAAATGAACAGAATTTACAAATTGACAATGAAAAAGGTATAAATCTGCTACAATCTAATGAAAAAGAGTCAAGCAAGACCATACACATAAAATAATATTGAATTGGCATTTATTCTAGTAGAAATATACCCACCTCTAAATGAGTCTTATTACACACGCATTAAAGGACATCCAGGATACAATGTAAAGCAGGCCAAACACATACCGATACAATGGACTGTAACAAAGGTTATTTGTGTTGGGCAGGCTACCCATGGCATAAAGATTTCAGCTGGTTCAGCTATTGGGGATTTATTGGGAACATAAGCCACAACTCCTGCTATTCATTTCCTGCCCAACTAAATAAAACAGACGTGGACTATACCATGTACAGTGCTCCCACTCATACAGTATTTGTTGGTTTAGCCCACAGGCCTATTGGTGAAATACTGATGAGTATCGCCACTGCAAAACCACCTTAAAGCTTACGACACTTGCAATGTATGAGTCTTCTAGCATTTTCCAATTAATCACTTTACATATTAAAAGAGAAACCAGAGGAGAGACACAGCCTAATGTTTAAATCATGTGATAAAAATTGACTGTCTTCATTCGGCTGCACTACTGCATCCAGAGGTGGGGGCTGCACATCTGCTTAGATAGGTGACATAATTAGGGATGCACCGAATCCAGTATTTGGGCTTCAGCTGAATACTCAAGCAAATTTGAGTTTGCATATGCAAATTTGTTAAAAGTAAAAAGTGGAAAAAAATATTTGCTTCCCAAAAAAATAAGTGACTTCCATTCCCTCACCTACTTTGCATATGCAAATTATGATTTTGTTTGACCAAGCACAAGGAGTTAACAGAATCCGAATCCTGCTGGAAAAGGCTGAATCCCAACCGATTCCAGGATTTGGGGCATCCCTAGACATAATTTTACGGTGGGCATCATCAAACGATCGGACTTCCCCATCTTCCGACCTGCCACTAACTTTGAGATCAAATAAAGTAGCAAAAGCACAGCTCAGCCAATGTTCTGCCCCTGACAGGGATCGTACCAAAGTTGTACAATAAAAACTTAGTGACGATCTACACGGAAAGATTTGATCACCAGCCGACAAATTTTCTACTGCCCGATCAACCAAACGACCGATCAGCATGGCAAGATCAATGTCGGGACACTCCACATATGACCGAAAATCGTACAAATCCTAGATTCGTACGATCGGATCATTGCATCTATGACCAGCTTAATGGTTAGCGCTGAATCATCACATAAAGATAGAATTCTATTGTTTCTAACTGTATATCTGACAATTCAGATCTAAAACTGGCCATAGATGTAAAGATCTTTAAAAGATCCAATCATTATCGTGAGACCAAGATGGTCTCAAAACGATTGTTTAAATGTCCGATGTGTCCATCAACTAAAAAAGAACATTTCAGGTGATATTGCCAGCAAAACTGAAGGGTCGCTGCCTGTTTGGCCCAGCAAACAGAAAGATTGCACTGGGACCAATAAAGATTTTTAAACCTGGCCGATCAATTTTCTGACAGATGTTGGACGAAAAATCGTAAGATGTCTGATCGTTCGAATCCCACTAACTGCATGATAATTTGACAGATTGGTCCGATTTCACTAAAATCGGTCGTTCGGCATAGAAAAATCTTTGCGTCTATGGGGACCACAAGAAATCTGTATTCAAAACAAATTATCTTTTTGTCGCAGGAAAGATTGAAATCTATGGCTACCTGAAAGGAGAAGTAAAGCTTACCTAAAGAAGTAGGCTAGAAATGTTGTACATTATGTTTTGGGCTTCTGTACCAGCCTAAGGCAACCACGTCCCTTTAGCAGTAAAGATCTGTGTCTCCAAAGATGCCCCAGAAGCTCATCATCTTCTTTTCTGCTGATTTAGTGATTCACATGCTCTGTGCTGCTGTCACTTAGGGACCCACTCACAATATACAGTACACATAGTATTGAAATGTCACAGTATAAGGCTGATTAGTAATTAACACAGATAATTAATACATGGCAGCACAGAAACCAGTGCAATTAGCATCAGAATTTAATAATCAGTACTGTAGCATCAATTTATATTACAGGCAAACATCATTTTCTGCTTGATAATTTGCTTAGACGCCTAAGCTTAGCTTCTCAACAGCTGCTCAGAGCCCACTGAGCATGTGAGTGTCACAGACACTTTCCAAAATGGTGACCAACTGTAACAAGTTTGAAGTCCTGGATCACTGTTGCTATTGAGAAGCGGAAACTTTAGGCTGGTGCAATTAGTTCATTAAACAAAATATGTCATTTGTAGCCATATTCATTTTTAGGGTTTCGTTCTCCTTTAAGCGAAGACCAACTGAGGGAAGCCTCTATCAGCACTGCCATACAAGCAGATTCCTGGGTTATCTGATGGAGTGATTCTGGAAACAGGCAAATATTGTATGCAGATACAATGTACAATATTGTATGCAGACATTTTAACAATGTGTACCGATTTTGTATGAAACAACTGTTTTCTGTGAAATTCTCCATTCATTTACTGCTCTGCAGGGAAACAATCACTTATGAACAGCAGGGGAGCCCCTGCCTTACTTCCCAGCCACGTAGAACTCCAGCAGCTTTGTTTGTTTCCCTGTAGAGAAGTCAGTGACTGTGGAGAGCTTTGTATTGGATTGTATCTTTGCCTTTACATCCCCTTTAATGTTTCCACCTCCAGCTGCAGGGACAAAGATGGAACCAGATTTAAACAGATAAACTGGGATTCTATTTGGAGGATTAATTGCTGCAGCCACTGGTTCTGCAGAGTTGGAGAAAGTTTGTATTAAACAATACAAAAACTATAAAATCCACATTAGATTACATGACAACACAGGACCCAGTGCAGTCTGTGTATTCTGATTATTACTCTTGCTGTATTGGCTTCTGGCAGATATTTCACTTGTGCTATTTTGATAATTTATGATGATCCCTAAGCTTAGCCCTGATCACACTGAGCATGTGCACAGTCTTGGTCTTGCAAAGATGTATAACAAAGTTACAAGATGACAGCCCCTGTGGTCAACTTTGAAAGCATAAATCATTTGCTTGATTAAACTTGTGGTTCAGCAAGTTCCTGTTTATGTTAAGTATACAAAATATAGCATTTCTAGCCTTCTTCTGTTTTAGATTTTACTTCCCCTTTAAACTATAGTAGGGGTATGTTCAGTCTGTTGCAGACCCAATGAAATTGCAGCATATTCGGTTAAAATCTGGTAAGAAGATATCACTTGTTTTGGGGGTGTTTATTTATTACATTACAGATGTAACATTATTGTCAGATTCTCAACTTTGCTATCAGTGGATTTACTGCCTTCCCACTACAAACACAGACACTTGAGAATTATGTCAGGGCCCATCTCTTTGGAAGGATGATACAGACCTTATCAGTCATATGTTCTGAAGTGGATCTATCTACTCAAAAACAACCAGGCACTCTACAATTCCAAATGACAGGCTACATCTCTAGCACAGTGCCCACAACCCACTGCCAGTTAAACAGAATGCCACACAGATACTACTTTTTATTATGTGGAACAGTATAACCTTCTGCACCGTTATTTCGTTCATCAGAGCCATTCCCAGAACAAAACACAGATAAAAACACTATAGGTTACTTACATGGCAGAAATGTATAGCTAGGATGAATGCATGGGCAAAAGAAAAAGAAAAGAAGAACCTAGGTTTAGATAAATATATATCATTTAGGCCTTGCTCATAATACAGACTATGCAATGTTGTGAAGTCATTAAAAAAAAAAAAAATCACATACAATGTCATATTTACGGTTATTTGCAGCTGCATTATGCTGGCACACCTCATACTTCCTTTGACTACAAAAGTGTGGCCAGTTGCAGCGGCACATCACCTAAAGAAGCAGCTCAGATGAGGGGGTGAAAATTGTTCAAGAAAATGGAGAAAATCCAGTTGCTTTAGGCTTAATTCTGCTAGATACTGTTTACCGAAGCATGCGCTGTGAAATGAGCACAAAAAGATGGGGAGCTACTGGAGCATGTACTGATAAACAGAACTTCACTGCTAAAGGGCTCTGGTAACCTTGGGCTGGTAATGATGCCCTAAACACTAGGACTCCATTTCATGTGTACCTCGCTGTCATTTTAACCACAATGCAATGTTTCCAACCACAATTGCTTCCACAAAAACCTAAAGTGTTCAGATATTAACATTTCTGGCCAGGGCTGGGCAAGTCTGGTTGGGCAACCTAAGCAACCCAGATCCCTCCCCCTGCATGCATGCACACACCCGATCGCAGCGAAGGGGAGAGCGACAGAGGGAAGGAGAGTGAGACTGAGGGGGTAAGCGATGGAAGAGAGAGGAGGGAGAGCGCCATAGAAGGAAGGGGGGAGTGATGGAAGGGTGAGGAGGGAGAGCAATGGAGGGGAGAGATAGATGGGAGGAGAGCACCACGTTAGGAAGAGTAGAGTGACGGAGGGGAGGAAAGCACCAAGGAAGGAAGGGGTGAGCAATGGAGGGGAGAGCGATTGACGGGTGGAGAGCACCATGAGGTAGGGAGGGGTAGGCAGAAGACAATCTTAGAAGTAGCCCAGCACCTCCCTATTATTGCGCCCTAGGCAGCCGTCTCCTCTGCCTACCCCTAGTTCAGGCCCTGTTTCTGGCATTGGCATAAAAACTTTCTTTTTGGTGCATACCATGCAGGTTGCTGTGAAAAACCCTGAATCCAACACCAACACAGAGGGTGAAAGTAACTCCAGTGTCACCCTGCTCAATAGGTACACTGTGCATTAACTGCAAGAGATGGTGCGCTAATCACAACAATACCGATGTGCAAGGAGCAGCTTTAGGTGCAAGTACCGAGAGCCATTTTTTCTGTTCAACAACTTTGGCCATTTATGCACTGTGCAATGTCTGCTACAATGTGCAGCATGTCTAGCCAACTTCTTGGTAAAGTTTACCTTTAAGGTCTCATCCATTCAAGAGAAGATTTGTGGAGATTAGTCGCCTAGTGACAAAACACCACGTCTTTGAGGCGACTTTACTTCTAGCGGGTACGTGCTACAAGCAAGCCATTCACGGAGATTAGTTGCCTCAAAGACGTGGCGTTTTGTCGCCAGGCGACTAATCTCCACAAATCTTCTCGTCTGGATGAGCCCTAAATGTGGATAACAATGGCCTATTTTTTATATTTTGGGTAGTAGGCCACAACTACAAGACACATATAAAACAAATTTTGTTTCCACAAATAATATGGTCACAGGAAACTCCCACTAACTAAATTTACTGAGGAAAACTTGCACTTAGATAATTAGAGCTGCTGTATCAGATTATGCATTATGCAGGAGACAAACTGAAGATGGCGAGCGCACAGATTTACCACTAATTAAAGAGCTCAACACAACGCTCTAAGTGATTTAGTAGTTACTTACCTGCAAAAAAAAAAAAAAAAATACCAGCCTTCCTATATATTTATCATTTTTCACTACTTATCAGTGATTTATGGGAAATACCCCAGCAGTTCCCCAATATTGCAGAAAATAGATGCCATGCCTGTGTTTCCAGATGACAGCAATAGGAATGTAGTAGCTTTCTGCCCTAAGTCCCTGACCCCCCCCCCCCCCATTAGTGGGAGGATGGGTCAACAATGAGGGGTCAAGAGAAACACCAGGAAGTTAAAATGTGGGGTCTGCCATTTCTGGTGGGCTCTTCAATCAAAAGTGTACTGAAACAGGAAAACGGTCTGAATTTAAAGATAATCAAGAATTAAAAAATAATAAAATTAAGGCTTCACAGTCCCATGTTTTTGCTTATTGGGGTCAGTGACCCCTACCAAGTCTGGACTGGGATTTAAAGTAGGCCCTGGCATTTCAGGTACACAGAGGCCCGAACAGCAATGGGATAGTATTTACAGCTGCAGGTTGGAAAGACTAAGAACAGATAATTAAATAAACATGAAAGACTAATAGTCAAAACTGAAATGCTTAGCTTAAAAAAAAGGTACAAAAAACTCTGTTTATCCTTTGCTAGTCTCTACACTGTTGGTTCTGACTTACCACGGGAACTAATTTGTTGTGCATTACTCCAACCAAGACTCAATTTTCTGCAATACTTTGTACAATTTTGTGATTCTCCCCTTTACAGGTCTGTTTATTACAGAATATATGTATTTATGTTTGTAGCTAACTTGGCTAGACCAGTCACACTTCCATTGTACCCCCATTTTTGTATATCACAAAAAAACATAAAGCACTGTGAGAACTGTAATTGTGACAGGAGGAGAGCGGACTTACTGATAAAAGAGATAACAGAATCAGCAGTGCTGCAAATATTTGCACATTTTCAACTATTTTAAAAGTACGTATTAGTAAATTGCTTCAGTACATAAAGGAAAGTTTCTTTTTGATTTGTATAGTTCCAAAAAGATTTGCCTTCCTATTTTACCTCTTTTAGATTGCAATTTAAAATGCTGTTATTGGGGGCACAGAGCCTAAAAGCAACAAATAAACATAGCTCTTTGGTCACAATATGATTGTGACCTTTCATTATTTATTCTTATATTCAAACCAACACCTATTCATCCTCCAGATTCTCATTAAAGCTACTACCTTGTTGCCAGGGCAATTTAGACCCAAGCAACAAGATGGCTGCCGAGAGCTGAAGTTTCAGAACATCTGTAACCAGCCCTCTGCTGTTCTCCATACACACTCTATTTATCAAACCTTCTCTTCATTTGGCCTTAAATATCACTTATTTGCAGATGACATACGGATATTCATAGATGCCCCTTCACTAACCAGATCCAACTGCTTCCTATTTATGTCATTTTGGATAAGCAAACACACCTCAAACTAAACCCCAATAAAACAGAGCTCATTCTTGCAACCCAAACATTCCCTTCTCTTTTTACTATTGATGGCATTATCATTAACCAGGTTAATTCAGTATGCTGACTTATCTTTGACAAGTTCCTCTCCTTCTCTAATAATATTAACACCATGGCCAAAACCCATTGCTTTTCCTTCATAATATTCCCTAGATTATTTACTTTTTTTTGTCAAGCAACTGCAAAGACTTCCATGCCCATACCCTTTCTCGTTCAGACTCTTGCACCCTTGTACCTCTCTCCCCAGCAGTCAATATTAAACTCCACTACTAAAACTCCTGTCCTGATCTTACATTATTTTATGGCAAGCCTATTTGTTCCTGCTGGAGAAAGTTGGGAGAATGGTTTAGGGATATACTGGGCCTTGATGATGATATGATGGTAGCACTGAAACAAATTCCAGACATCACTATTTCAGTAGGGGGCAGGTATATACAGATGAACTTCTGAATAGGATGTATTTTACCCTGTACAGACTTCCAAAACTTTACCTTCTGACCCCTTATCAATCTGGAAATTGTATTGAAGAGGTGCAGCTTAGGCTGCAGGACCTGGATTTAGAGCTCTACGTGGTTATTAAATGTTATCATTTTGCTTCTTGAAATTTCAGCACTATCTGAATATAAAATGCCAATCTCCAGGAGAGTAACTACTGGGGGGCAATCACACCCAGAAGGGGAAACCTGGCTGCACGGCAGTTACATTACTGCCAATCTCCCTGGATCCAATACACTAAAGGAATCACACAACAGAAATAAAGTTCACTCTAATTGTAGTATGGCAGTGCTTTAGTTCGATAACGGTTTTATTTTTTGAGACTTTATGGTTTCTTGTTTAACAGTTAGTGTATCAACTAGGAACCCCCTAACTCTCTATGATCCATTCTGTTATTAGACATATCCTGCAGCACTAAACATCTATGAAATTAAATACTCACAGACACAAATTTAACATAAGAGCAAATGATAAAGGTCCAGCTCCTATACACTTCAACTACTTGGTACATGGTAATATACCCCATTATGCTTCTGCTTCCAATAATATTGTGTTTTATAGGATTCTAATAATTTCTGCAAAAAAATGTGTTTTGTGTAGGAGTACAGCACTGGCAGTGTAGCACTACTTTCGGGGCAGTTAATATAGAAACTGTTGCTTTACATGAACAGTTTCAAATATATTTATATATTTCAACTAAAATATTTATTAAATCTTAAAAATATTGCAGTTCGTTTTAGGATAGACAAAATGCAGAAAAGTCTAGTTACAGGCAGGCAGGGGGTGCAGCTGCTGACAGAACACTGGGAACTCATTATTCCTGGCCAAGTGTAAATGATTACAAACCAAACTGGGCTTGTAATTTATTTCTACATCAAAAATCAAATGTTTAGATATTAGATAAGCATTGAAAATTAACTGGTGTTTAGTTTGGGTCCACCAGGCATCTGTCCACCAGAGTTCTGTCTGAGCAGAAAGCAAATTCTGTGTATGCAGATTCACCTGTACAGCAGTGTTGCATGGTGTTGGATGGCAAGATCAGATACACTTGACCCACAAAATCTGATCAAAATCTTTCATGTAGTTTTACCAATGGAACAAGAAACATACAACACTATAAAGAAGGAACTTACGAATGAAGACCGTGGACTCCTCCTTCTACTTGGGCAGACATTGTCCTCTTTTCTAACTTGAGTTCTCCTGAATACATCATAGAGCTGCAAAAAGACAGTTTACAAATCCTTAGAAAGTGAATATTATTAACTGATAATATTTTGGACACAAAATGTTTAATATAGTTTTTACTTAAAGCAGCATTTATATGAATCTATAGCCTTGTCGTGGAACCTCTCCAATAGCCAAGCTAGTCACAGCTGTATGCACACCGATTTCTTTATAATAAGTTGGGCATTTGTATGTGACAAATGTAAAACTAACAGCTAGAAAAGAAAAAACCTTCTTGTATATTGCAGAATGGGCTTTACAATGCAATTATAAATGGTGTGGTGACAAGGTCATCTGAAAAAATAAAATCAGTCAATTTTTTTAAAAATAAAATGCAGACTTTGTGATGAATAGGTTATTAATTCACAAAGAATATACATTCAGATCACAAAAAAATATACCTGGAGATATAACCATGCATCCTACCAATTTATTCCGTTTTATCTTGTGATTATTACTATTGTTTTTCATTTATTTCTTTGATAGTCTCCCAGTGGCTTTGAAGCATCTGCTTATAAGAGATTGAAAGTTATTTGGACACTTTCATGGTCCCATTCCCAAGACCAACATTGCTGCTGCAGAAGCAACAGCTACAGAGGTATTGGAAGTCAGTAAATAACAGGGGGTTACATAGAAATCTTTATATGAGTCATAATAACACATTTCTCTGAAGGGAACTACACACAAACATAACTTAAGCGTTTTGAAAAGTAAACACAATTTCAAGCAACTTTGCAATATTCATCATTTAAAACGTATGCAGACTTTTCATGGTTTTAAAGTGGACCCGTCAACCCAAAAAAATAAAATATTCAAAATCATATTTTATCACATTAGTCAAGCAAAATGAACATTAAACTCTATATAAATTATTTTAATCTTGTTTTCTTCAGTCTGGGAATTCATAATTATAGCAAGCAGGCAGGAGCCATTTTGTGGACACTGTTATTAAGGCAAGCCTTGTATCATCTCAGAATCTTGTTTGTGCACCAGAATGGGGGACCGAATGTCTATACCCTTGTCCTGGCTACACAATTAAATGGTTCAGAGAACTGGGGGAATGTGTGGGGAGCAGTGACATCTAGGAAGTGCTGAATGGAAAGTGAAAGTAATTATCTGCCCCGCCTCTATGCCTAAGGGATAGAGGAGTGGCAGACAATATTTGATTGACAGCTGAGATTTTTAAATGAGCTTAAAACAGCTATGAATGCTTTAATAAAAATTTGAAATTGGATTTCATGTTTAATTTGAAAAGGACTTTTATCATACACTTTAAATGGTTTCTGACCGTTCCCTAAACCTGGCTCCCTGCTCTCCTTGCTGATCTACTTTGCTGAGCTGTCTGACTACTGTTACTTTGTATCAGCAGCCAGCTGTCCTCAGCCTGCATCCTGCAAACCCCACAATTCTCTGCACACATGATTTCAATAAGGAATGGAACATCACAGTGCAATGCAGTGTGGGTTATGTAGTTCCTGCATGCTGTCTGTAAGCTGTGGAGAAGTTGTTACAACTTGTAACGTCAGTGTTTTAGTCACTGCTTCCCTGCCAGGATTTCAAATGATGTAGAAAGAGAACTTAAACAGCAGGATTTCAGCTTAGAAAATTGCATTTATTCATACTTATTGAAGAAACAGTTAACTGTGATGAGTATATTAGGGGTTTCTGTGTTATGTGGAGTTCCCCTTTAATAAGCTGTTACAAAATAAGTGCAAAAAATGCAAGGAACAGTTGTTGACATAAAACAGGAGCAGGTATGTCATTTATCTTCATGTCAATGGCTCAGAGACTATTAGTCATAGGCTTTATGGAGAATGGCTGAGCTGGATGTGAGCAAGCACTGCTGGATACCCAAGTGTATTGATGGTGACTTTTTTCAAGATCACTTACTATGTTAATCTGGTATGCTCTCTAACCATCTGGCTTATAGAACAGACAGAGAGTGAACTTGGGTCTACACACTATGGCCACTTTCTATTGTCCTGATTTAGAGCATGAATGACTCTGCTTTTTCATTTGTTAATGCACCATGTACTGGATGACATGGTGCATGTGAAAAATGTTTGGAACGTGAACAGGCCATTTAATAACATATACTTTGTTTTCCCTTTTCTATCAATTATTCAGTGACTGAGGACTTACCGGAGGATGGAAAGGCTCTTAGCACCTATGTCTTGGCAGCCATGCTGAATACCAGCAATTAGGTAAGGTACAAATTTATGTATGGATCCTTTATCCTGAATAGAACCAGAAACTCCTTGGGCCACTTTAACTTTATCTCCTTCACTGCACAAACATAGAAAAAATTCAAACATGATTTGTCTTAATAAACAAAAAATTATGCATTCAATTGCAAAATTAAGATTATTGTGTAAAGACCTGAAGTATCTTTTCTGGCTGCTTGTGTTCTTTTCCATGGCATCCAGTGAACCCATGCCTCTGTATTTTTTGAGCCTCACACCATCAGAGAAGAAATATTCACCTGGAGCCTCTGTAGTGGCAGCCAATAACGAGCCCATCATTACTAAAATAAATATTAAAGAAATTAGGATGAAATGGATATGTAATAAAGAAACAAATTAAATGGGTCCTACTAATCCTCTGTAACGGTCATTCTAAAATATGCAATATTAGTGACAACTAACAGCAGCTTGTGGTATAATGCCCCCCAATTATGAAAGGACTGTTCAAAAATAATTTTTTTTTCAGACAAAACCTTTTGAAAAAAAAAAAATATGTTTAACAATTCCTTATTTGAATTCTACAATTAAATTAGCAAATTATAAAAATTTTCATTTATACGAGCATTACATATATCTGGAATTGTTAGCCAAATGAAAACCATCACTTAAGTTTTTTAATTTCTATTATTTGATTATAGTTATGAACCTGTATACAGTACTGTATTTTCTGCTGTGCACTTTTTATTGGCAATGCATGGTAAACGGTGTAACTACAGAAGACAGGGGTATGTAGAATGATACTTACAGTCATGGTATAGAAAAATAAACTGGCCCAACCAGGCGCTTCAAATTCAATTGGCTAACAAAATTCACACCTTTCTGTCAATGTAGGTCCCAGACTGTATAGTGTTTCTTTCCTTATAGCGGGGGGAATGTAGTCTATATGATAAAGTAATACTAGGTGTGCTCCAATTAGCAAACTGTATCTCTTTGATAATTACCTGTAGATGCACCAAGAGCTAAAGCTTTCACAACATGTCCCACTGTCTGGATACCTCCATCAGCTATGACTGGAACGCCAAACCGTCGAGCATACTCTGCCACCTTGTATACTGCGGTTCCTTGAGGCCTGCCACAAGCCATTACTGAGAGAAATAACAGGTTACATATATGAAGCATGCAGGCAATCTACAAACTGGTTTTACATAGGTCTTCTATAAATTTCTGAATATGCTGGATGCAGTATTTAAATCTAAAGTGTGCAATACAATGCAAGTTCCCACACATACATTTCAATCTTTACAGGAAGTCCCTGGCTTACGTAAAAGATACGGACTGTAGGTTTGTTCATAAGTTGAATTTGTATGCAAGCTGAAACATATATATTTACTTAGACAGAGGTCTGTCTTAACATAGTATTTATTTTTACCTTTCTGTGCTCTGCAGTAGACAACACATGCCAGAGGGAATTGGGGCAGGTGGTTTAGTAAAGCTAATAAAAGCCAACATTCAAATAAAGGCCAAGCAAACCACAGTACTTTACTGTAATAGCATCTATATGCATGTATGAGTTGTATGTAAGGGAGGTGTATGTAACGTGTGTAATGGAGGACTCCCTTTAATACTAAAAACAAAATGTATAAATTCCAACCCCCACCAAAGTTGAGTCACATATTTGATACAAGGACTGTTGTGATAGTGACTCAGAATGCAACAAGTTAAATATTAACCACTTTTTAAACAGACACTGAAATCTAGTAGGTATACTAGAAACTGTCTCTGTCATTACATATAATGTTAGCCCTAACAAATATTCCGCATCATGGCTAGCAAATGTAATTACAAGTTACAGCTGCTCTAATTGTGCATGAATTTTTTTTAGCAAACAGAAAAAAAGGATGACTCCAGGCAGCAAAGCAAATAATAAACACAGTAGAACTGCTTAAAAATAAACATATTTTACATGTACTGGATAAAAAGAACTCTCAATTGACAATTTGTTACTGGTCCTAAAAGTACCATACTTTATAAAGATTTATGTTGCTACTTAAAAGTGCTTGAAGTACCAGCACCGTCAAGTTTACAATGTACAACTCTTGAGGGTTTGCACTTTACCAGCAGCTCGAACTACAAGTGAAGAGCAGGTAAAGGAGTCCCCTAGGCAACAAGTCTGCTAGGGAGAGGCTGTCTCAGGAGCAACAGACTCCTATCCTGTCTATAGCTTCCCTATTCTCACTCCTCCTTGTTTCTCTGCTGCAGGGATATGATGGAGGCACTCCAGAAACATCCAATGGTTATCCAGCTTCTGGAGACAATGTTTTAATGATCCAGATGACTCCTTATGTTCATAATGTATCAGTAGTATATCATGAAAGCTCACCTTCTTGTGTGATGCATATGGACCCACAGCCCATCCCTACACGCAAAGCATCCACACCAGCATCAATTAGATTTTTAGCCTGTGCTGCAGTCACCACTATGGAATCAAAAGAGCATACATCAGTGATTTAAAATTACAAACATAACTATAGAAAATTTTAAATAATGTTTTTTGAACCATAAAAAGCTACACATATCTTATTTGACCAGGATGAATTAAATTGTAGGAAACACCTCATGTGTAAAGAATCCTTATATGATGGAGCAATTAAAGGTAGCACAGTACGTAGAGGTCTGTGGAGATAAACTACCAGAATCATGGTAGTTTATAGCTTGTTGGCCACTTGCTAATCACTTAACCATTTAAACTACAGCTTAGATCGGGGTTACCAAGTTTTTAAGCGTATTGGGCCAAATACATGTCTGATTCAACTCAGGGTCCAGATGCCATAATATGTTCTTTCTAGGTAGAGAAATTATAGCCACTAGGTCCAGGGACTTAAGCAACACTGTGGGCTTAAGTTTATTAAAGAAAACAGTGGGTAGCTGCCAAGGCACTTTTTACCACTATTATAACTTTATAGAATGGTTTTATATGCAAATTTTCACAGGGATATTGAAAAGAATGATTCTGTCCCTAGCTTAAAACACTGCAACTCCATCCATGTCACGTTGACGCTGAAAAATATGACGCTGAATTAATTTGCTACATTGGCTAATTTAAATGTTTCAACCTGCTATATACTTGCTATATTCTATAGAAGCACAGCTTCAGAAAGTTAATGGATCCTTGTGCATCATGCCTTGTCTACAGGATGAAATAAGCTAAACCATACTGCTCAATCAAGATGAAAAACCTATTAAAAAGCAGCTCACCGTTTCCTCCTACCACTTGCAGTTCAGGGTATTTTTGTTTAATGTAATGGATCATGTTTATCTGATAGACTGAATTCCCCTGGGAGGAGTCCTGACAAAACAAGAATAAAATTAGAAGGGTTAATTAATTAACAAGATGGAACATGCACATTCAATACTTACTGGCTGGATAATGCCAGACACTTGTCTGAACTAGAAGCGCAATGAATAAAAACAGAGATACTGTTTTCACCATCAGTTACTCCTACAAATAATTATAAAACCAATATAAAATGTTTAAATAATATATATTGCGAAGTTACTAAGAATTACATTTTCTTACATCAAGCCATAGCTTAAAAAAACAAGCCTGCCATTAAAACAGTACTGCTGAAGCAAGGATCAGTTATGGATTTCTAAAGTTGTTAAAGAAACAGTTCAGTTTGAAAATAAAAACTTGGTAAATAGATAGGCTGTGCAAAGTAAAAAATGTTTCTAATAGTTAGCCAAAAATGTAATCTGTAAGACTGGCGTGAGCAGATGTCGAACAGAATAGAACAGAACCCAACTTTCTGTTTTTCAACTCTCTAACTTAGTCAGTGACTTTAAGGGGGCCCACATGGGACATAACTGTTCAGTAAGTTTGAAATTAAACTGTGCAGCTCAGATTCAAAAGCGAAGTCACGAGAAGGCCGAAAATTACGAAAAAAGGGGTCCACCCTCTATAAATTTATATCAAGAGCAACGAGTGCAATGAGGCGTATGGCTGTCTGTAGTTAAGCCATGGATGACAAATTTTTAAGAATTTGTTGTAAAGATAGAAGAGCGATGGATTCAGATTCCCATGTTTTAGCGATTGTTTTTTAAGCCGCTAAGAAAATGACCATAAGCAATCTATGCTGGAGTTTTGTAAAGCCTTCTTTTCTATTTAGTAGGGAAGACAGTAGGTCTTGTTGTATGTCAATTTGAAAGAGAAAAAATTATAATTAGTGTGGGTCCCTCTTTTGGATGTAGAGATCATAAGGGTGCTTCTGCACTAAATGGTTAACCATAGTGATTTTCTAGCATTGCCCATTGAGGGCCTGTGTGCCTTAAGTGTAGGGTGTGAGTAGCGCAGTCACTTGGGTTGCATAGTAATAATGGACAAGGTTAGGGAGTCCTAGACCTTCTTGGGGTGTAAAAAGGGTTTTCCTTTGGACTGGGGGGGGGGGGTTATCGACTCAAATGAAGGCTATAAACTTAGACTGGAAAGATTTGAGGTCCAGCATATTAATTCAAACTGGTAGGGTACAAAACAATCATATAAAATCTTAGGCAGCAAAGTCATTTTTATAGAACTGATCCGATCTATCCATGAGATTTGGTATCTATTCCATTCTTCCATCATTTTTGTTAATGAAGGATATCACTTCAGGTAATTGTGCTTACATAACAGAATATTGTACTGTAATGTTTATCCCTAAAATAGATTAAAAAAACCAAAGTTGAGTCACATATTTGATACAGGGACTGTTGTGATAGTGACTCAGAATGCAACAAGTTAAATATCAACCACTTTAATATTGCCCTGAGTATTCTACCCAGAATGCCTAGCTTTAGTAAACTCTAGAAGTATCAAGAGAAGTGCACACAGCAACTTCCACAAGGTGGCAGCACTAACTAAGTTTGGCAGATTTCAAAATAGCTTAGAAGGTGAGCAGAGAGACTTGTGCAAACTTTTTGGGAATACTGGTAAGGTGTCCATTCTCTTGTTTAAGATAATATATCAGTGCAGGGTGGGGTAGATTTCTCTATTTCTTAGCTACATTTTGCTTCACTTATTGGCATTAGTAAAGAATCTTTGTTGGGACTAGTGGAGAGCCTTCTTGGCTTCATGTGTAAGAGCTAGATCAAGGTCAGACTGAGCTTGGTTTATTTCATCCCTTAGATCTATATGTTGGTTGTCACACTGCTGATCAATCAACCTATCATGTTTTATGGACAGGTCATCAATAAGTGCATTGTGCTATTTTTTTCTTTAAGATCCTAGCTGGATACATTTGCCCCTGATAACGGCACTACATTATAGAACAACGACTGCATTGTCCCATAATGTAGTCCCCAGTGAAACGCAACCTACGTTATCTTTACAAAACTGCTCCAGGGATGATGCTATATCCTGTTCAATTGCGGGAATCATTAACATAGTTTGATTTTTATACTGAACAATTCCTTTAAAATATGATTTCTTACAGAAACATTAAACAGCAGTACATAAACCTAACTGCCCAAGAATTGTATCGATTGTACCATCAAATCTATCAACCTGCTATATTTGTGCTTGGCTAAGTAGGCAGTTGAAGCCTTCCTTACAAAAGGAGTAATGAACATGTAAGTATGAATTTTCTATGTGAAAAGTGACAAAAGGACACCCATGTTATATACAGGAAAGGAAGGTAAAGTACATCTAAAATAATAAGGAGATAGAGATTGCTGCCAAGGCGCAATATACTATTTCCAAAAGTATCGGGACATATGCCATATAACAGCCCACTCATAAAACAAGGGTATTAACATTAATTAGTTTCTTCTTTGCTACTTTTCTGGGAAGGCTTTTCACTAGAAGTGATCACACTGGTGTTGGGTGGTCAGGCACTCCAATGTATCCCATTGTCATATTCTTCCAACACCATCTCAGTAAAACAAATCTTTAAGACTCTTTATCAACCTGGGAACAATTTCTCAGAAGTACCACAGGCAATTGGAAACTACTTATATCATTAACTACTGTATAAATATTTTTATAAAATAACAAAACTTATTGTAAGCCCTTTTTCTGGAACTTCTTGTTGTGTTGAACAAAGAAGCCTATTGCCCCTTCAGCATACATGGGAGAAAGCACCTCTGTGCACATAAATATATGTACATATACTTGAACAACATTAGATTTTAGACACTAGATGGCAGCATCAGATTTTAGACACTAGATGGCAGCAGTATATTGCTGGCTCTTCTTTACTCTGCAGCAGTTCATGTACAGTACTAAACTATTAATTTACACTGCCAGCAACTCCTCAAACGCTTTAGAAAAACTAACTAGACCACATCTACTGCAACTCCACTAACAAATACAGTATCTCTGTAACGAGGACTACTCTATTATATACACTGAAAAGGCAAATATGCTTAATCAGCTCAGCGGCCCTTGTGTCTAAACATCTTCATTTTTTAAATGGAGCTACACTCTCAACCTGCACTTTTTCTACTACCAATATACTTTAATAATTTTTTGGGATAAGTCTTTTCCTGAGATGCAATAACCATCACTTCCTATGTTTGACTTTATGATTGATGTTTACAGGAAGGAAAACCTACAGTTATATAAGCAGACGAGGAAATAACACTGCCCATATTCACAAACAAAAAATGCTAGAAATTCAGTGTTGCTTGCATCATCCGTTTTAGGAAAGTACAGGTAAGCATTTTAAGAATGAAGGAAAACCTACAGTTATATAAGCAGACGAGGAAATAACACTGCAAATATTCACAAACAAAAAATGCTAGAAATTCAGTGTTGCTTGCATCATCAGTTTTAGGAAAGTACAGGTAAGCATTTGGGACCATAAATACATCTTAAAAATAATTCAAGTTTTATAAACAACTACAGATACATACAAGAACGACGACATCCACGCCAGCTTGCATGAGCAAATCTAGTCGGTATTTGTCATCTTCTCGTGTTCCAATTGCTGCCCCACATAGCAACTGTTTCCTACAGTCCTTGGAGGCCAGTGGATAGTCTCTGTTTTTCTTCAGGTCGGTCCTGGCAATTATGGCAACCAGTTCATCACTGTCATTTACAATTGGAAGTTTTCCTGAGAAGAATTATGACCGTGATCAGAATCTCTGAAAGCCAAACCATTGCTGGCAACCCCAAACATACTGTAATTATTTTGAATGACCTAGAGATGTGTTACTATATTAGATAGGGGCATTTTGACCAAAGGTCATGGTCCGTTGTCAGTGGAAGGTCACTGGCCATTGCTACTCAGACAGCCCTATGTGCACCCAAATGATGCTTTACAAATTTCTAATTGATGTGTTCGGTTTTGAGTTACAGCACATGGGTGCGATTCCTCAGGTTTTGTTAAATGAGCATTTTCCATCTCAGTTGGCAAGAAATGCTCAAAATCTCTAGTTTTCTATCCTTAGCAAGTGCAGGAGACTATCATTAGAAATTTAATTATCCTGTACAAAATGGGTTATTGCCCCATATGTCATTACCCTTATCAGGCAAATTTGAAGTTAAAAGTACATTAGCATGACTTTTATGTAATTTTTTTATTTTAGGACTGATGTTTCCAGTAAACAGCCCTAACTATGTAGCACTTGACCAATCAAAAGCATTCTTTGTTCATACCTTTCTTACTCCGCTGAAGGATCTCATTAGCTTCTTTAAGTGTGACTCCTGCAGGAGCAACAACCAGATCTTCACGTTTGGTCATCACCTGGAGTCATTAATGTTACAAATGAAAGAGAATGTGAACTTTGTAAAAGTAAAGTAAATACATCACAAATAAAAGTGCTACACAAACCAGAACAATAAAAATGAGCATAAAATGAAAGTTTTAGCAATCTTCAGATCTGTTAATTAGTCGGATCTACTAGAAGCATTCATTTAGAGAAGAAATAAACGTTTTAGATAACAGCAAAAGCCATGTAAAATGAATGTATTCAATGAGGCTTACATTGCCCTGTTCTTTCTCATATACAAAATACACCATTTATATAAATCATATAACACTGTGACACTAAAGGTAACCTTGCCCTGTGTATCCACCTATGTGTCAATCAGCACTTTGCCACACAGAAACAATTTGGTATGGAAGGGGACAAAAACCAATGATAATATAACAAGATAAACATTACATAATTGATGAAGGAACTAAAACTACAAGTGAAGCAAAATATTACCTTATTAATACAATTTTATCCAGGTCTACTTGTTACATAGACACTGTACTTATGTCAAGGGAACTATATCTATAGGAAATTCACAAATCTAATCTGACAAACAAACTACAATAAGCTTTTTACCTTCATCCAATTTGGCAGATTTATTTTTGTCTGACAAAAAGTATTCTAGAATTTTAATTCTTTTAAACAACTGCTGAAAAGCAAAACTACGTTAATTTATGAAGAGTTAAGATGGCCATGACATTAAGATCCATTAAATCAGGATAATCAGATTGTTTGGCCCCTGGACCAACAATTGGATCATAACTGCTGATACCTATGTAGTCCGATTGGGATAGGACCAAAGATGTAGTCCCTGCCTGATGGGATTTTTAAGTCTGACAACTTGATCTGAAAAGGCCAAATCAGCATCTAAATCTGCCCATGTTTAGTCAACTTTACTTGCAAGTGACAAAATGCAAACCATTTCCCAACATCCATTGTGGACATGCATACAACATATCCTACCCTACAAGTAGTGTGATGACCAGCAGCTCTGTTTGCAATACAGGTTGCCATGCCATTCCTGGCTGCTTAATTTTCTTTTTATGCATACATTTATGGAAGTGATTCTGCATTGTATGTGCACATATGGAGAAACAGTCTGCATTTTCCTCTACAGCACAAATTGAATTACATAATCTTGGGGGTTTTTACAAGGACATCACAGAGGTTTGACTCACTGAGGAATAGTGGCAAAAAGGTGTTATTTGATGTCTGTAAGTAGCCTGTATTTCTGCAGCCTATATCAGGTTTCATCTTTTATATGACCTACATGGGATTCTAATCAAGTGCTGGGAGAATTTTCAGCAATGTAGGAAGTTTCTGTAAGCGGTCATTTTTTATTTCAATGTGGTTGAATAACTGGAGGGGTTTTCCCATTTCCAAAGGATGTTTTCACATCTTTCACAAACATACTGTAAAATATTTCCACTTGGTGTGTTTACTTATAGCTTGACCCCAACATTCCTTAGGTTGACTGTGTAATGCAACCTCACCATCACCTTCCTCCACTGTGAAGTGATGGGTTCAAGTCCCAGAAAGGGAGGGACTTAAAGTTCCAGAATCCATCACTTCACAATGAAACAAGGTGGGGGACGGATTGCATCACTCAGAGGCTCAAAGTGGGGGGGGTGCTTTTCTTTGTGCACAGAAAGACAGTCTTTATTTTAAATCTGTGTATGTATACATTAATTTGGAAGTTCAGATAGTGCATCTTTTCTACATAATCCCAATGAGCTCATGTCAAAAAAGGAAGAATAGCTTACCTTTAACCTCACATAACAAAGCTCAAACAACAATATGGATCTTGCAGGTAAAGGTATGGAGTGTTGGGTTTTTGTGAAGACATGGCAGATTATGCAAATTAACAGATATCCACTAATTGTTGAACTATAAATAACTAAGCTAGTCAGGATGATTTTAAACTATAGGAATTTAGATTTTTAAATAACATAATACCTCGCTCAAATACGTGGAGTAGTCCTTTTCTGTCAAGAAGTCGATATCCCGTGAAGTGACAATGCCCACCAGCTTGCTCCCCATCTTCCCTGTTTCAGTCACTGGAATCCCAGAAAAGCCATGTCGATTTTTAGCTTCAAATACATCCCCTACAGTGTGGTTGAGGCTCATAACCACTGGGTCAGTGATAAATCCTTGCTCGAACTTCTGCAGATCAGCAGAATAAATATGACCTTAGAAGTGCATATCCATCATACATGAAAATATACTTGTGAAATTATTCTTCTAGTCTATATGACTTGTGACTTATAGAGGATTGGAATATGCATATTTTCTACTCAAACAAAACAGAAATAAAGAGATATATTATTCAGCATTATTAAGGCAGCGCCAAAGTTTTAGCACAGGTACCAAAGTAAGGCAAGAACGATTAGAGCACCTGTACTTGGTAAGAAACCTCAGAAATATGACCTCTGTAGCTTTTAACATTTGGATATTAAAATTGTGAAAGTTTCACTTTGGGCAAAGACCATGTTGCTTTTACGCATAAGAAAAGTATGTGCCAAATTTAAATTGGGCATATTGAAAATATTTATATCTGGAGCTTAAGGGGCATAGGGTTCACTGTACCTAAGCAATATGAAGCCTCCTCCAAAGCTAAACTTTGGGTATCAAATCACCCCCCATCTCTATGTGCAATAGCCCAAAGGAACCATTGGAACATCATAACCACATGGCTCTTCTACTTTAAGCCTGGAATAACTGCCCTGGGCCTTTATTTGTCCTTTAAGCAATTGCATTTTAAGAACAAAGCTACTGTGGCAAATATTTTTAAGAGATCAATTCAGAGGATATCAAGTACTTCAGTCATTCAGGTTAAAGATGCTTCACGGGGCTTTTTTGTCAGAAATCCTGCAAAGCTTTGCCTTTTCCTGCATTGTTTTACTTTCTTTCTACTTCTAAGCTCATTTATCTCAGATGCCAAAGTGTTTGGGCTGGAAACCAAGTTGGGGTTGAGCGCTCCCTTCTGCTCTCCCCACCTGGGACCTCACACTGACGGCTACCCAAATGTCAATGTATAAACTTACACTTGCCCTGCCCCTTTTATGGCATCACCAGGGGGATGTGGGTCTATAAATAGATGGGATAGAGTGGGTCGGCGTGTGTTAGGGTTGGGTGCAGGTCAAGGAAACCTCACTAATTCATAGCATATAGAAAAGGATAAACACTCTTCATAGCATGTAGAAAAGAATGACATGTTTTAAGTACATTTTCACATTACAAATACATTTACACTAATTAATATAATGTAATAAACCTACTTCACACATTGCTCTATATTCTTTTTTAGGGATTGTGTGTGTGTTTTACAGGTTTGTGTTCATAGCTAAGCTGTGTGAGAGAGAGAATGCTATAGCAATTGTAAGCTGTACTGGGGCTGTGCTCGGTCTGTTACGAAACGTGCAATCTGTTAAGCACAAAAAATATTTGTCGCTACATAACAAACATTAAATTTCAGTATTGCACCTGCTCCTCAAGCAATATATTTAGCACTGCATAAAATTAGATTAGCCAGCTGCACAGAAAAAATAACTGCACTTTTGAGAAAATACCTTGGTAAAGTTGTATGTTTTGTTTTAAAATATTTGTAAAATGATTTCACTACACTTTTATAAGATTAACCATAACTTGAATGGAACACAGGATGTTTTGACTACTTCTGTGGCATAAAACAATAGTGCTTCAACACCCCTTTTCACCAGTTTGCTCATAGTGTTATATATAGGGAGGCACCAAATACAAGCCATTTTTAGCAGGGTTGGCCGAATCCAAGAGTCTGGCCAAATAGAATCAGTACACTATATAATGGAAAAGATATGGTGCTCACAAATCGGCTTTATCCACTTGCGTGTCAGCGATTTCTACCCCGAGCAAGGGTTTGGATTTGGTTTGGTATTCAGCCAACTCCGTACCCAAAGGAATTGGCTGCAGCCAGAAAAGAATGGTTTGGTGCATCCCCACCTTTAAATGTAAAGTGCTCTGGGCTGCTGCACATGGAGTTGTGATCGGCAGAATAGCAAAAACTCACAAAAGTGTCAGGAAGGAAAAAATGTCTTTAAAAAGTCGTAGCAACAGACAAATTCACAGAGCATTTCCTCGCCAATTTTCCGACATATGCAACACTTTTGAAACAGTGTAGTGAAAAGTGGGTGTGGTTTTTTCGGCGCCACTTTCCCCGACATTTTTATGAATTACTAAACTCTTTTTTTTGCCGACAATTTTTCCGACACATTACGCTCTCCAAAAAGAAAAGGTCAGTCAAATTGTCTTTTAAAATGTCTTGTAAAATGTCGTGTAAAATGTCGTGTGTACAATGAAAAGATATACGACATTTTAGAAAATTGTCGGACTAACGAGACATTCAGAGATGGTAACATCTGCCTTTGTGAATTTGCCGTTTGTGCGACATTTTACAAATTTGTCGACCGCCACTTCTGGGTTACTTATTTTACCGACACTTTTGTGAATTCCCCCCATAGACTGTTAGCTGTGTTCACTGCTGTTTTTACTTGAAGGTAGAAGCAGGCAAAATGACCAAATGCAATTAGCCTTAATCATGAAAAGATAGCTGCTTATCTGATTTTTTTTTTTCTTTTTACAACAAAACAGTACATATTGATTTCAAACTTTTTGGAGTACTTTGAAAATAGGAGACCTATAAATGCAAAAGGGATAACATCACCTTTAGACACCTCAATGAAAAAAAAATAGTGAGGAAAAACAAAGGATATGTAATAGTATTTCTAAAAACTTCTGACAAGTAAACAAGGCCCTGGTAAAGTAAAAATTTCCTACATAAGGACCAGAAATGCACCAAAGCTGTACTAATTAAGATTTATTACTTGCCTTCACTTTGCGAACTTCATTGGCTTGAAACTCTGGAGTGCAGTTGTGATGTATAATTCCAATGCCTCCCATCAACTGTAATAAAAATCATGAACATTTAATTTCACATTAGTTTCCCATGTTACTTATAGGTCATGGTAATAATTTTTTGCTGACTTTGCCAACCTGACTGTCCCATCTCAGTCTGTTAGTTACAGTTTCTAATGATAACAGATGCCTGCTGCACAAATATGGCAGCCCCCTCATACAGGAACATGGGGTATCAGACAGGTAATGTAAAAGCATCATGCAAATACTTTATGGCAAATTTAGAAGTAGCTTTCAAAGCCAGTTATTATAATAGATGAAAAAAAGAGTTTAATTTCAGGTGTCAATATCTCTTTAAGAGCTATGTCTTCATACTTTTAAACCAGACCAATGGAAGTTACTTATTATCTGCACTAAAAGAAAGTTGGTAATTGTGGTGTAATGTGCACATTTTGGCTACTCTATTCCTAGTGCAAGTACAAGCTTTCACAACATACCGCCATTGCTATTGCCATGTCTGATTCTGTGACAGTGTCCATGGGAGAGGAGATCATAGGTGTTTTCAACGTAATCTTGCGAGTCAAAGCAGAAGTCAGATCCTAAAAAAAAAGGAAAGCAGACCAAATACTTGGTAAAAAGAGTGTGTTACATTTCTGGTATTGCAAAGAGCCACAGAATGGGTAGTCTTTAATGGCAGTTGGCTGAATTTACACCAGTGCCATTCAATGTTTTGCACAGTCAGCAGATTATTGCTCAAAATCATAACACATGTTCTAGGGCCAGTTTATAAGAAAATGTAACACACCACCATGTGATTCTTATAGTTTTCAGTTGTTAAAGGGGGTCTTCCTTTTAGTTTTGCATAATGTAATAATAATGGGTGTGGAGGGGTAGGGCAATGGGGGTCCCAGACGGCTAGTCTGCTTCCTCTGTAATGAAGAAAATTGCCCCTTCCCCGCCGAGGGGGACGCAACTAGGTGGAGGGAGTGCCAGACTGGAGCTGCAGTGCACCGTGCCCTTCTAAAGTTTTTTTGCAAGGGGGTCCCAGATCGACTTTGTTACGACACTGTGCAGTATATTTTCAATCATGTTATAATACTAGATTTTTCTACAAATGTACAAGAAGATCATTGATAAGACTACAGATTTTGCCCCAAAAGACGACACCACATTAATTTGCTTGCACTAGAAATCAAAAAATGAGTGTCTAAATGTGAAATTATAAAATAAAACAACGAGTGTGTCTCATAATATCACGGTTTGCATCATACTAAAATTGATTCTACCCCTTTCATAATGTTCAGTATTACCTGCCAAGAATTGTTAATATTCGTCAACCACTAGAAAGTCTGTTGACCAGGCTGACTAAACTGTGCTTGAAAAGGATGTCTTTCCCCTTCAAAGTTACATAAAGATCAGTATCGGCTATGTATTGCTAAAGTGCTAGTTTCAGAGACCTAAAGTAAAGTGTACTTGATATACATATGTTCATATATGCCCTGGCAGTGAATATCAGATACAATGCACATGCTCCAGCTAAGCTTAAATAATAGTTTAAACAAAACACCAACACACACACAAAAATAAAAACTAATAGGATAGCATCTTATTTTTTATGCTAAATTGCATTAGGGAAGTCAGGGATTACCAAGCCTTTTCTCATATTAGCCTACTTTTAGTCTTTGTTCTGACCTTCAACCATTACAACATGGATTAGTGTTTACTCTGCAGGCACAGAAGCTTGATGAACCGTAAATACATAAACCACTCCACAACGCATTCATGTTCCCAAACGTGTCCCTGTATACAAGCCATTACCATGGGAACTGAACTTGAAATGGTAATCCTACCCAGGAAATACAGTAAGGAAAATTGCCAAAGCAGGAACAGAGCAGTGGAAAACAAATCATGACAGCCTGCTGGACAAGCATTTATCCACATACCCTGTGCTGCAGTTCCACTTTCACTTTAAATGATAAGTAAACCTTTAAAACATGTGAATGTAAAATTAAGGAGGGTGCTATTCTAAGCACTTTTCTGCTGTACATTCATTTTTTTTTTTTTAATTCTAATATGTTAAAGGATGCATGTATTGTTAACGTGAACAAATTTTGTTACAACATTGCCACCTGCTGGTCATTTTCCCACCATTCTGAACACAGTAGTCGAGGAAGTTGTAGAAAGAGGCTGCCCTGATGTTGTTCTGGTTAGGAAAGCTTTGAGAAGGGTTTCTATTTTTTTTTCCTAATAAAAAAAAAAAAGACTGTACATTGCAAAAGTGCTTAGAAAAGCACCTTCATCGGTTTTACATTCACTTATTTTATCTACTAAAACGTGATTATAATTTTGCCAAAAAAAATTTCTTCTTTTCATATTTATTTGTGATCTAGAATCAATATCAAAACACACATAGTTTAGGCCTGTGGCAGTTTTTTTTTTATCCTCGAGGTAAACTCCAATGTCAAACATGAGAAATGACCTCAACTCTTAACTGGAAACAGGAACTGAAAGGCACAGAATTATAAATTATAATAAAAAGTAATGTGTGACAAGCCCTGGAATTCTGTTTCCATTGTTTTGGGGGTTTTTTATGGCAAATGCACGGATCTCAAAAAATAAAACAACTGGTGGCTGTACTAGAACAAACCATTAAAATAAATATATAAATAAATAAATAAAATAAAACCCATTCTTACCACTTCATCAGCAGTAAAGTCAATGAATCCTGGAAGAATCAAGAAGTCACTGTAAGAGAGAGAGAGAACATTTCATTCTAATCAGTGCTGCACAAGTATCAGGAAAAGCAGCTGCTTGCTTTAGCTTTCATAGACCATGTAGTCTGTACTTACACTATATGAAGAAGGAAATGTGGTTTAACAGTAGCTATTTTTCACTGCGATTAGCTTTATTGTTTTATTTCTTATTCTTTTGAAACCATCTCCTGTTAATCATACACTGCCGTGTTGATACAGTAAGTCGGTTAAATAATTCACAAGCAACAAAAAAAATTAAAACCTGCAGCAAATGTTTTAGAATATCATGTCTACATCCTAAAAAAAGTTAATTTTATGGTGAAGTGAAAATATTAACTGCTCTAAATATTAAGCATTTGGCTAACTCAGCATCAATAGTCTGTATTTGTTTCATACACCCACCCCGTGAGCTATATTATGACTTCATTGCCTGCAGAGTGGTGGAGTCCAAAATAACGAAATAAGAGCTTCTATGAAGGAAGATAAGGCAGAAGCAATTCTGTTTCTAAGAACAATACTTTAGCTAATTTTGGAAAGTATTTAACAGCTATTCTACAGCTATATGCCAATTAAAATTTAAGTTGTTTTAGGTTTCCCATTGTGTTTGGTTTATGTAGTTTAGCTGATTTTGGTTAGAATTACTAAAAGATGTGGTTTATATTTTTGAGCTTTGGCAATGATAAGAAACCTTGTGTGTTGTGTACGTGGTTAAATGCATTAGTATATTAAAGGAACAGTAATACAAAAACCCATCCCAATAGAAGGTTTACAGCCATTAGCTGTACTTTGTGGATAGGCAAGCAATGTGAATTCCGGAAGCTCCGTCCCTGGCCTCCTCTTTTGTAATCACAGTCTAAATTGCTATTTGGGAATCACACGCTGTAGGCAGAATAACTGCAAATAACATTTATTGTGCATCCACCCAATTGTTGTTGTGGATGCACAATAAATGTTATTTGCAGTTATTCTGTCTACAGCGTGATTCCCAAATAACTATATAGACAGTAATAGAAAAACATTAAAGAAGTTTAAATATACAGTTAGCATGCACTGATAAAAGCTGTGTGTTTGCTATAGAAACACTACTATAGTTTATATAAACAAGATGTTGTGTAGTCATGGGGCAGCACTTCAAGCTGGAAAAAGAAGAAAAGCCACCAATTACATAGCAGGTAACAGACAAGCTATGCCCAATACAATGGTGTTTTATCTGTAATCTGCTATGTAATCTGTCTTTTCTCCTTTCTCCAAACTGAATGGCTGCCCCCATGACGGCATAGCAGCTTGTTTATATAAACTATAGTAGTCGAATTCGATCGTTCGATTAAAAATTCGAACGATTTTGACCCTTCAATCAAATTTTTCCTATTCGATCACAAACAACTTTAAAGGAACAGTTCAGGGTAAAAATAAAAACTGGATAAATAGATAGGCTGTGCAAAATAAAAAATGTTTCTAATATAGTTAGTTAGACAAAAATGTAATCTATAAAGGCTGGGTGACTGGATGTCTAATATAACCGAATACAACACAACATCCTGCTTTTCAGTTCTCTAAATCTGAGTTAGTCAGCGACTTGAAGGGGGGCCACATGGGACATAACTGTTCAGTGAGTTTGCAATTGATCCTTACCTTTTAGCTCAGATTCAAAAGCAACAGTTATGACCCATGTGGCCCTCCCTCAAGTCACTGATTGGTTATTGCCTGGTAACCAGGGTAACCAGTCAGTGTAAACAAAAGAGAGCTGAAAAGCAAGAAGTAGTGTTCTGTTAGGTTAGACTTACAGTCACTCCAGTCTTTATACATTACATTTTTGCCTAACTAACTATATTGAAAACATTTTTTATTTTGCACAGCCTATCTATTTACCCAGTTTTTACTTTTATACTGAACAATTTCTTTAAAACACCTATGGGAGCTTCCCATAGGGTTTTAAAGCAATTCGGTAGGTTCAATCTGGCGAACTGGCCTCTCTCATTATTTTTTAAAGGGGAAGTACTTCAAACATCGGATATTCGAATACAATTACATTTGAATATTCGAATCGGTCGAATATTGAAAATTCGATGGTCGAATTTGCCTCATTTGCATATTAGAAAATTTGAATTCAAATCTTTTTGAAATTCGATCGAACTTCAAATCCTTCATGTGAATTTAGTAAATCTGCCTCATAAAGTATGAAGATCCAAATTACGGAAAGATCCATTACCTGGAAAGCCCCAGGAGTCAAAGGATTTACTTGATCTACTTGACTCTGATTGCTAGTGCTATTAGGCAGCAATTATTCAAATACCAATACCAGCAGTAGCACACATTACAAGGAAATGGGAGCAAACAACAGTTGCTGGCCCTCCACCCCAAATATGCTTTACTCATTAAATTATAGTTGGAGGATGTTGAGAAATGAAATTAAGCAACCACTAGGGATTATGAAACACTGCTACATGAGGTCAATGTCACACATGCACACACAGGTTTATATTTATAGATGTGATATGGTACATCAGCCTTAACGTGGATTCACTCCCATAGCTACAAACAGTAATAATAAAATACACAAAAATATATACACAAAATATGATTGACATGTTTGTTTTATTGTAGAATGAATTTGCATTTGGACATGCTTGTATTTTACTGGGCAACATATGTAATGATTTGTGCAAAGCCACAGTATTGATAAAGCTGTTTAAGTATGACACATGGGGCATTCAGATCACCTCTATAAATAAAGAACACAGCAGTGGTCTAAACACCCCTGCCAGTTTAATGTCACTGTATTTTGTGTAAAATCACATGCAGTTTTGCAAGAATGCAGCCTTTTTCTGTTTCAACATTTGATGTGACTTATTATGTATAGGGTTTATTTACTCCATTTATACTAGCGCTGTTTATGGCCCCAGTAATTGCTGTGCCTGGAGATATTGTGTATATGTAGGGCTCTTAGTGTTACGACACAGAAAGCCTCATATGCATCCACGGCAAAGCACAATTGTTAGAAGCAATTCATAATTTGTACACAATCAAATCAGGGGCAGTTTGTGGATGATGAATCGTGGGCTTCACTTGGTGCAAGTCTGCCGGATTAATGTCACGTCTAAAGCGATTCCAGAGTTCCACGTATCAATAGATGCATTTGTGCAGTATTCATCAGAGCAGACTGGACAGGCACATTGACACTCAAAGGAGTTATGTTGAAATGCAAGGATGTTTAGGGCATAAATAAATTTTCTGAAGGACTCAATAGACACACTTGCAGATTAAAATGAATCAAATTATCTGGGTAATGGGGAAAACCGAAGTGCTGTGCGTATGTGTAGTTAAAGGAAACTATACCCCTGAACAACACACTGCAGGTCTCTATAAAAATAAATTGCATTAATACAGCCCATATGTAAATAAACCACTTTCATACAAATATATTTTTATAGTACAGGTATGGGACCCGTTATCCAGAATGCTTGGGAACTAGGGTTCACCAGATAAGGCGTCTTTCCATAATTTGGAAATCCATACCTTCAGTCTACTAAACTGATTAAAAATGGAGTCTATGGGAGACAGGTTTCTATGAATTTGAGTCTTCTGGAAACGGATCCCACACCTGTAATATATGCTATTAGGTAATCCTAAATTAAAAAAAAAAACATTGCCATTTAAAGCACTAAGGGCTACCGCAGGGTCATATAATTCACATTGCCAAAATGGAAATGATATCCAAGGACACACTGAAGAACAAAAAGATAATTAGAATATCACTGTCTACATCACACCAAAAGCTAATTTAAAGGTGAAGTACCCTTTTAAACTTGTTTCCCATTTATTTAAATGAATATGTTTCTGAAGGACTGTTCAAGTACCTCCTTAAATAGTCTAGAAACTTGAATAAACATGTGATTGTGAGTGCCCCATCACTAGCAACTTATGAAATTGTGTTTATGGTGGTTTACCAGGTTTGAGTTTAACATGTAATGGTGATAAAAATACTGGAAAATTTCTCAAAACACGTAGCATCTCTGACACTAAAAACTTATATGAATGAACGTTAAAAGTTACCTACAGGTCCATCACCTTGATCGTTTTTTGCCGAGAGGTTTGTTTTGTAAGTAATTGTTAGCTGAAGTTCCTAAACCTGACTGTTTTGCCAACCTGACTGTCCCATCTCAGCCTGTCAGAGTTTCTAATGCAAACGGATTCCTGCTGCACAAATATGGCAGCCCCCTCATACAGGAACACAGGCAGTCAGACGAAGCATTGTGCAAATACTTTATGGCAATGTTAGACGTAGCTTTCAAATGTAATATTATGATAGATGTAAAAAAAGTTTTATTTCTGGTGCATCTCTTTAACATACAATCAACAAAGGATGCCTTATTTAAAAAGGGAAGTAACCTTTTGCATTTTATACCCAGACATATAAACGATATTGGCAATCTATGCATGTTTGGCTGTTGCCAGTGAAAGGTGAATTTCAGAGAGACTCTCAAGTTCATCACCGTTTTCCAGAAGGAAATAAGCACTCTCTGTTCACTTGCATAACATTTTTATGGCATATTTAGAAAGGACACCTTGATAAACATGCCTCTAAAATACTACAAGTATATAACGAGCAGTGACATTTACTTCTTACAAACAGTTGCCAAATCCCAATTTAGACTTTTGTTGTTCAGAAATACCTGGGGAGTCTCTGTTACAATTCTTTATCACTGAACAGAAAACATTTACCTATTACCAGAATTTACAAGCTAGTTGAGCTATCTGTGCCTTTTATTTTCCAATTTTACAATTGCACAGGAAAACACATCATGACAAACTAGTGGTAGAAAATAGGAATAACTTGCCATTCTGGGATCTTTTGTAAAATGGTTCTCGACGAAACCGAAACCTCACTGCTGGCTCTATCCTCCTGCTCCATAATCGTCACAATATGCAGGCAACCCAAAGTAACACTTATTTATTTGTATCTGGAATATGGGAGGAGAAGTATCACCGTTACCATCTATTCTTCCTGGTTAATAAACATAACACATAAAAATGTCCTTCACCCAAAGGACAATGGCAAGTGAAATTTGTTGATGCGTCTGCTGCATTTTTTTTTTATACCCACTAAAAATTCTAGTCTAAACATCTAAAATCAATTTCCACGGCTCCCTAAAGAAATTTTGTTAAAGTCCGGCAATTCTGTTAAAGACAGGCAATATTCATATAACTCTGTGCTAAACGCCACAGAAGATTTTGAAGGACTGTGTCAGATCGACAAATTGCATCCTACCAGTCGGATGTAGTCACACCTGATAAAAAAAATTCTAAATAAACTATATGACACAACCCAACTGTTGGATGCAAAACACAGCATGCTACAGCTTCATCAGATCAAATCTGATGGTGTCGGACAGACTTTTTTTCCACAGTAAAATACATTGAACATCAGATGTAGATGCAAGAACAAACATCATCATCTTACTACAGCAGATCGAACTTTGCATTCTAGCTATGGGGGGGGTCAGATTTTGCAGGATCCTACAAATCTTTTGGTGTTGCGTTCAGTTGCATGACAAGATCAGATAAAATCTGACCCACAAAATCTGATAAAAACTCCCATGTAGTTTTAGCCTCTTTCTTAAAATCAGGTGCAAATCATGTGAAAATCAACTGACCTGGGGTTTTCATAGTGCTGCAAAATGTCCCAAGTCCTATCACCCCCTTAATTGAAACCTACACCAAAGGTTTCGGTTTCTGGGCACAGATTTGCATTATGCTGTTATTTACAGATAAATAAAAAGCATCCATTAAAGCATTATGCTGCTCCCTTTTAAAAAGATGCTATTAATCATCTACATGTGCATACGACAGCACAGTTAGATTTATGTTTCAGCAAATGAAACCTACAAAGTGGCATTCTGGAACACTTTGCAAATGGTTTTAATTTTGTATTTAATTTTTTTATTCAGCAGCTCAATCATTTGCAATGTCAATGGTTGTTAGGGTCAGTAAGTATATTACAGGAGCCGAGATGCATTTGGATCCAGTACTACAGTGTCAGACTGGGACACCAGGGGCCCACCATAAAACCTTAGACCAGGGGCCCACTCTCAGTACTAATATTCTTCATCTCCTCAATCAACCTCTATTCTCCTAGTTTGTTTTCTTTACATACTATAATCAATTATTCCATCTATTTAGCCTCTTTGTTCTCATAGAAATAGGGAATGGCCATGAAATAGGCCAAAAGTTTAGCAGCTGAGGGCCCACTGACACCTTGGCCCACCGGGAATTTTCCTGGTATTCTGGTGGGCCAGTCCGACACTGCAGTACTACCATAGGAAAAGAGCCCGTGCATGTGTCAGTGGATGAAGAGAGGTGTACCCTCAGCTCAGCTGTAGAATATAGCTAAACTTGCTCAGTGGTGGTCTGGGGAAATGTTTTCAATATATAGACAACCCTTGGTAAATATATATATAACAGAATTTAAGTAGAATCAGAATACCCCCCCCCCCCCGTTTAAGCTGTAATACAATCCCCACGTTTACCTTCTTCCATTACAAATGGATTAATTCTATAACATAAGGCGGTAGAGGTTGATTGACAATGTGAGCCTAAAAGGGGTGGGGGGGGGCAAGGTCTCAATGATCAGAGACAGAATATCATGTTTTTATATCAATATGTGGAATCCGATATGTGTAGAAAAAGCCTTTCTACTGCTTGTTGTTTTATTGGTAGATGTAGTGGGGCAATTGGTAAATAGATTTGCAAAGAGGATATGAATAATTAGAAGTGTTGCTGTCTATTGCAGTTACTTAGCAGTACCTTTTCTTTAATTAGACATTTTATTTTCTATTTAAGTGGAATAATAATAAAAACGGTTACAATGTGATGCATTCGTTTTATTTCTCAGCAGTAGTTCAAAGTTACTCATGGATATATAGTTGCATAGTCTTCAAGGCTTCTTTGTAATATCTGTAATTATGTATCAAATTATAGTTTATCAGCTTTATTTGGATGCTAGTGGAAAACAAAGCGAAAGGGTTTTTTTTTTTACAGGTAAAACCACATAAATATTTTAAAAACAGAGCAACTGCATTGCAGTGTGGTATATGAAAGCAACAACTATAGTGAACAACCTGTTTTGTTATTTTTCTTATACAAGTTGTACTCTTTTTGCCTATTTTTGCTATACTGCTTTATATTATGGTTTCCTTTTTCACCATCTACAGCTATTGTGTATCACCATTTTATACTTTATATTTTGTAAAACATATTCATGAAAACTAGTAAAAATGTATTGAAATGGAACAACATGTTATTTTTTATGGATATCCCATTTTGGATTCTATAAGATAGATTTTTATTAAAAAAATTGCATGCAGAATATATGCAACAATACTATAAATATAATTTTTTTTAACATATTGACACTTTTGCAAGATTTTTAGAGGCCCTGGGCAGGTAATGGAATAAAGCATTCAACAAAAAAAATTAAAATTAAAGAAATTACAAAAGCCAATGTGAAAGGGTAATTTGTAACTATAAGTTATATGTCTTAGAGGAGAAGGAAAGCTGCTGAAGCATTTTTTGCCAATAGATTAGATGCAATAGTGCAAACTAGAATGCTTTATTTATTCTGTAGAATGTTTTACCATACCTGAGTAAAAAGAAGCTTTCTGTTTGTTTAGGATAGCAGCTGCAGTATTAGCTTGGTGTGACATCACTTCCTGCCTGAGTCTCTCCCTGCTCACTTATAGCTCTGGGCTCAGATTACAGAAGAGAGGGGTGGGGGAGGAGCAAACAAGCTAAAGGCAGGAAGTCTGATACAGAAACCCATTGTACACAATAGAAGGAAATAAATGCAGTGTTTCTTTTGACAGAGAACTCAGAGCAGCATTATTTGAGGGTGTACTACTAGTATATTTAGGTGGACCTTTCTGATAAGGCTTACTTAGTTTTAACCTTTTCTTCTTTAAACCTGTATATTAAATGAAAAGCAGGGAAGGTTTTCTGGCTACAATATCCTCATAGCAGTTAAATAATTAAATCAAGAAACTGCCTTCTTAAAGACATATTGTAATATTTAGTAGTCAGTTATCTGTTGTTACAATATTACTTACTACTAGTCATAGATAAATCAATAGTAAAAGAGGCAATTTGGTATGCTTTGGCATCACAAAAACTCTATTGCCTGTGACAGCAACCAGCTGAAAAAAACAAGTGCAGCAGAAAATGAGACCATATGCTCACTCTCATATAGGACTGCAGAGCTATAACAAGTGTAAAATGTACAGTAGTTGTTGCTGCTGCTGCTGCTGGGGGCCATTGGTGTAGAGGGGCAAACCAATGTTAATTTTTCTTATGTGAATGTTGATTAGAGTAGCCTCATAATTAGGGAATACTCTACAAACAGCAAAGGAAACAAACATAAAATTACCCCCTGCATAAAGCACTTGAAGCTTAAAATCTAACTGTCCTATAACATACACATTTACAGATTTTTTTTCAACAGTGGTAAAAATCCCATACAGACAACGGTAAAGCATACACAGAAAGTAAGCTGCTCAGACTCACACTCAAGACCACAGAGCTGCCAGGCAACAAGGCACTATTTGTTTTACTCTACCACAAGCAATCTCTACAACACCTTTCACAACTGCTCACAATAAATGACCTATTGCATATAAAGCTAGCTAGATAAAAAAGCTAGTTTCAGGCTATTCAACATGGATGGTCAAATGGCACAAATCACTCTTATTGGCCTACAGGATTGGAAAATGACACCAACCAACCATTTTCTGGGTTATAAAACAAGGTTCAGTGGCTTCAGAAATGCACTTATTCATAATCATTTTGTGACTGTTGACTGCCACTACGAATTTCCGCAAGTATTATGTCACATGTATTAACAATCATTTACCAATATTACTTACATGGAGGTCCTTATAACAGGAGTAACCTGGATGTTTTTCTTCAGTTTAACTCATGTGTAACATGTTGCAAAATGACTGTAGAAACGTATCTTGATTTAATTCACTACAGTAATCGAAAAAATTGTGACCGTTGCGTCTTGTAACTACTTATAATGTTTTATGAAATACACACAAAAATTGTATACTGAAATCAGTGGCAAATCATCTTGATTAACACCAATCGATTGAATTTTCCCATCTGATACAGGTCTGGACCACAATACCCAGACCACCACAGCAGCACATCTTGGCTACACAGGCCAATGTCATAATTCTGACTGTGAGTTTAGAACTCTGAATGCATGGCCACAGAAGGACAACCAAACAGCAATGAGTTTGAATTCAGAATCTGGCTGGTTAAAGGGGTGGTTCACCTTTAAGTTAACTTTTAGTATGTTATAGAATGGCAAACATTTTTATTTTGCTTCTTCTGCCTCTTTCCAGCTTTCAAATGGGGGTCCATTGACACAGCAGCCAAAAAAAACATTACATCGGGAGGCTGCAATTTATGGTTACTGTTAATTTATTACTTACCTTTCTATTCAGGCCCTATCCTATTCAGTGTCCAGTCTCTCATTCAAATCAGTGTCTGTTGCTAAGGTAATTAGAACCCTAACAACCAGATAGCTGATGAAATTCCAAACTGGAGAGCTGCTACATAAAAATGTTAAGAAACACAAATGAAAATTAAGACAAGTTACATATCTCAGAATACTACTTTCTACCTTTTGCTAGATTAAAGGTGAACAACCCCTTTAAATGACAAGTAACCCCCCCACACACAAAAATCCGTGAACAGCTTCTTTGAAATCTTTAGATCCCTGCTATTCTGGTTGTTAAAATGTTAACAGTAAGGGTGCAGCATCCCTTTATCACTTAGAATTCCATCCCCTCCTCTCTTAATAACCCACTCTGCCTCCTGCCTCAGGAATTTACTTTGGCTGTTGGCTACTGAGCAAGCTCAGTTCTTCTCAGATCGCTAAGCACACCCTCCAGTCTAACAGCCAATGAATAGATAGCATTGCTACTTCCCATAGAAACTCTACCTGTCTGATCCTATTTTTTGCTCCTAACCACCTCTCCTGAGCTCAGCTTAACCATTACAGTGGCCAACCCCAGCAGAACTTTTTATCAAAGTATGTTGTTCCTGTGCATTCTGCATTGCATGAACGTTACAGCATATATATGTCCTATTTGCAGATGTCAATGTTACTGATGATGTGTCAGAGGGAAATTGGCTCCTGGGTGAAAGCTGCTATTTGTTTTAGGAAAATGAGAAAAGGTGCTGGCAAATAGAGGGGGTATATGAAGTACAAGTGAAAAATGTAGGCTTTACATGTCCTTTAAGTATTAAATGATCAGACCCTGAGCAGAAGGGTGGTGTGACCAACAGGAAGTGTCATACAACAAAGCTTTCCATTTACACCCTATAATATTTCAAAATCCGAATGTTTGTTTAATAGTAAAAGATCAATTCAGTTCGAGTCTTTGACTTTCTGAATCAAATATGTAGCTTATTTCATCAATATACAAAAAATGTAGATTATACAACAAACTGCTACATAAAACAGTGGTTATCAATCCAACCCTGTGTCATCCTTGTTCGTCTCCTGAATGGCAATACTATTTTAATCAATTAATCTCTGCTACCCTAAAAATACTACACAAATTACCACTGATGCAAAGACACAAGCTAAGTATAGATCTCATAAAAATAAAAAAAAATATTGAGGGACACATTTCTACCTAGAATACATTAGAAATCTATATACAATAAAGCACAGAATAGAACAGTGACACTATAAACTCTTACTTGTAGGTGAGACCTTCTGAATTAGCAAACAGCTGCTGGGCAGTGAGTCCATCCTCAGGAACGTAGCCAGTGCCTCCACTTATAAGATAGTCAGCCATGCTGAAATAAGAGAGGCTATATTAAACTTAGAATTAAAATGTACACATGAAAGTTATCAATAGCCTAACACACCCAAAGTGCATTTTTAATACCAAAAGATTACTATTTTATGTGGATAGTTATGGTCTGCACCGTGCACTAGGTTACTATGAAAATCCAACCACCCACAGTGGTTATGAGATTTCATAGAAGCATGTTGCACTTATGAATGCACTTTATATTATAAACAACCTTGCCAATAATGTGATGAAACCCTTAATTGCTTATATTCAGAAGTCGTGGATAAGTATCCTAAAGTAAACCTTTGACAACAATATTTATTGTCATATCCATTCTTGCTCTGGTTTCTGGATACTCATTCTTTTCTTAATTTTAAAGAATATGTTCAGCGTAAAAATAAAACTAATTAATGTTTCTACTACAGTTAGTTATCCAAAAATGTAATACATAAAGATTAGAGTAAACAGATGTCTATGTAATAGTAAGAACACTACTTCCTCCTTTGCAGCACTCTAAGATTATAATCAGAACTACGCAGCCCATAGTGACTAGGACCACATCAACACACTGGTGTAGTCCCTGATCCGATGGCAAAATCAAACCAGCTGAATTGATATCTGGCTGATTTTCTTCAAAATAGTCAGGAAAGGCTGTTGTGTAGCACCATGCATAGGCCAATACGCCAGCTTGGCAGCTTTTATGGGCCCCAGTCTGGCCTCCTTTAGCCAGTCAAAGACTGAAAATGTGACATGGGACATAACAGTTTAGTTAGTTTGCTTTTAATCCTGAGCATGCAGGCCAGGATCAATGCCTACAATACACAGGGTGCTCTCAACTATGTATTACAGTGTGGGGAGGCATTGGAATCTGCCTTGCCACATAAAAAGGATAGTGCTGGACCTGGCCAGCACCTGCCTTTTCAGCCTAAAAATTAAACCAGTAAACCTTAATTTAGTTGATATTTGTTATATTGAGCACAGCTGGTGAATAGGTTCTCTCAATTGTTGCCAATTAAAACATTATCTACTGTATTTGTTATATATCTTATAGCAGTTTCTTCCAATCTTGGCAACGTAAACATGATAGAAAATGAAAGGACATTTACAGGGTTGTAATCACGTAACCTCACAGATGGAAGACCTGCAAAGGCTTGTACATTTTCACAGGCTAGAAAAGATTTAATCTAATTTTCTTTATTTTTTAAAATAAAGATCTTGTGTGCTGATTATATAGGCATGGTTTGAATCGAATATCAATGACTTGCATTTTACTAACTTTTTTTTTTTTTTTTTACTAGGCATGAGATCACTACAGACTGTTCTTGGCAGCATCCTTGATGAACAATAATACAGAATACTGCATGCACAGAATATTCATTATATGCATGCTTGCATTAAAGTAACAGTTCAGCGTAAAAATAAAAACTGGGTAAATAGATAGCCTGTGCAAAATAAAAAATGTTTCTAATATAGTTAGTTAGGCAAAAATGTAATGTATAAAGGCTGGAGTGACTGGATATCTAACCTAATAGCCAAAACCCAACTTCCTGCTTTGCATCTCTCTAACTCAGTCAGCAACTTGAAGGGGGAGCACATGGGTCATAACTGTTCAGTGAGTTTGCAATTGATCCTCAGCATTCAGCTCAGATTCAAAAGCAACAGTTATGACCCATGTGACCCCCCCCCCTCAAGCCACTGGTGGGTTACTGCTCGGTACCAATCAATGGAAGCCAAGAGAGCTGAAAAGCAGGAAGTAGTGTTGTGGCTATTATGTTTGACATCCAGTCACTCCAGCCTTTATACAATACATTATTGCCTAAATAACTATTTTTGCAAAAGCTATTCACACAGTTTTTATTTTTACACTGAACAGTTAATTTAATGCAAGTATGCATATAATGAATATTCTGTGCATGCAGTATTCTGTATTAGTGTTCATCAAGGGTGCTTATTTTGAACAGCCTGTTTAACCAGTTTTTATTTTTACACTGAAATGTTCCTTTAAGGCCTAGTATTCTATGCATTTTTGGTCTTGCGTGGGAGTGATTTCCTATGGCTTTAACCACATCAGACTTCATGACTAAACTACACCTGCTTTCTACTGAAGCTGTAAGCCAGTTCTAACTGATACTGCCAAACCAGCAGCAAAATAATGAACATGGTGGTCAAATCATTTTTATAAACACCAATACAGAGAAAGCCAACCTTCTGTGCACTCATCTTAAGGGAAAACAAATATTGATATCATACCTCCTAACTGTCCCTTTTTCAGAGGGGAAGTCCTTCTTTTAACAGGTCAACACGCTATCCCTCATTTGTACTGAAAAGTCACTATTTTCTCTGCATTGAACAGCCAGAAAAAGAAACAAAGTTTCTAACTTAATTAGCTTTAGGCAGAGAGCCCAGAACTGCTAATATGTGCAAATAAGATACTTTGTAATAATTTTGATATAGGAACATAAGTAATTGTAATAGTTTAGATAATAGAAATATTTTCAAACTTTAAAATTTTGTAAAATTAACATGGTACTTAGGGGTTGTGGTCAAAAAAATTCACCTCACTATGCACACCAATTTTTTTGTCCCTCTTTTTACTTCCAAAATGTTGGGAGGTATGTGAAATAGAGGTATAAGTTGAAGCAATGTTTATTTGCTAATTAATGGCTACCCTAGAATATATTGTGGGCTTCCCCCAATAAAACACAACTGATTCTATTAAACGTATTAAATGTTACAAGAAGGCATTTTGTACATGGCATTTTCGATTAAAAAAAAAAAAACAAACCAGTTAGACGGAATATATTGACAAAAGTATTGCGGACAGTTTGTTTCCTGAGGTAGATGAGCAGACATGATACACAACGAGGCAAGGACTAAGGGAAGCGTAAAGGGACATGTTCAGGGTATCGCTGTGCTCAGGCTGTCACAGCCAAAATGAATAAAGGACAGAGACAGAAATAATATAATATATGCTTATGTATTCAGGGGCCACATGACACCTAGCTGCGCGTCTATACCGTATCTCATTGTATTCCTAACGCAGCTAGGACGAAAATACCCTACACCTACATGGCTTCTCCATCACGTCAAAAGCACTTAGCCTTACGGCACCGCAGTGCAAAACACAACTCCCATCATCCCACAGCAGTGTTAGTTTGCAGAGCAGCCTGGGAACTGTAGTCCATCGGCCGTGCAGAGGCACGTTCAATGCCCCTGGTGCGTTACAGATAATCGCTACGGCTCGCTCGGCCTTGCCACCCTACCACTCACTCATACAGACACTCAGTAGATGAGAGTATGCAGCTTGCTGCACGTTTGCTACCGAAGACCGCTGTCCGTCTCCCTCAGAGGGAGAAGCCTTGCGTCGTATCTGTGTCCAAACAAGTATTTCTGAGCAATGGTCAGAGACGGTACCCGAGTTCCGCCTGCTACACCAACCAACACAGCGAGGGCCGAGTTTAGGAGGAGCCAATAGCGCCCCGCCCATGGCATACACTCGCCAAAACCAGACTGTGCACAGCGGGCACTTTAATATTTCACGCACAAATAATATAAGCGATGATCACCCACCAACGGGCAGGCAGTATAAAGTGTACATGAGTAATATCGCTGGTATCGACGCTCTTCACGTTCAAGCTAAACGGACTAGTTGGACCGATTAGCGACTAGTTTTATTTTGAATAAGAAAAACGCACCAGCGGTAAGCGGTCCAAATTAAGAACCAATGAAAAACCCGCTCCCCTAAACATTGCTTTGCGCAAGCGCAGTGACGTGTCCTCATTTAGAGAGCCACGTGGGAAGCGGAAGCAAACAGTAGGAACACGTGGGCATTGCAAAGCACAGGGCCGTACAGTTCTGTTAGCTGGGTAGCAAAGAGAGCCTATCCGAGCTGCGCGCAGTGAAAGTATTGGGAGGTTATTTATAATGTTGTGCAGCTGATGGTTTTCTCCCATTGAATGGATCATCCCAGCGCCTGCTAGGAAATGAAGCGCAATAAGCATCGGAGAGTGGCTGCTGGAAGCGCCCAGTGCAATCATAACCGCATCTAATAGTATTATTTGTAATGCTACAGGCGCTCATACCTGTCATACCAGGGCGCAGACGTTCTACTCCGAAATGGCAGATCGTTAACTGATCGCTCGTAAATCGACTCGGTAAATCAGCGCTGATAACGTACAGCTCCTCCCTGTATTTTACGGATGGTCGGTACCAGCGCATTTAAATATTAGTAGCTGAAATGGACGCTATTGCGACAATGTGACAGCCTGAACACGGGCGGCATTTAAGCCTGTCATCTTCCCCCTTAACCTACCTGCGCCAACACTTCTTTCTTCTGATCTCAAGCTTTGCATTTCCTCCAACTACATGCATTTCTAGCTCCACCTACCATTACCCACTGGCCCACTGCTTTTTCAGAGCTGCATGACAGGAGGATGCTGATGAAATTACACTGATCCGGCTATTAAATGCAAATATTTGTTGGACAGACGGCACAAGAGAGAGAGCAATTCAGAGAACATCATGCATCTGAAATGCCTGCTAGCCATATTTTACAATTATATTGCAGTAGACAAATTATGCTGATGTCTATCAGACAGCTGACAAATGTACAGATGTCATATACTGGCTTTTGGTTGACCCAAAAAAAGATTTTAAAAGATTAATAAAAAAAACCCTCCTCCCACCATACTTAAGTCCATACTTACCTCTCTGTGCAGATTCAGAATTCACAGGTGCCATCTTCAGCCGCTTCAATAATCTTCAGAATGAGTCTGTTGCTAAAGTAATATTTGTGAGGTTTGGTGCATGCGCAGCTTTTGCAAAGCGGAAGATTGCCCCTAACTACACATGCGCCAAAACGCTGGGCTCATTCAGAAAATTACCAAAGCGACTTGAAGGGGGTGCCTGCGAAGTCCGATGCCTGAATCTGCACAGAGAGGTAAGCAGGGCCGGGCTGGGAGGAAAAAGCAGCCCAATGAGCCCATGTATTCAGGCACATGAAAAGCATGAAATATATTTCCAACCCTAAGGTTAGCTAGAACTATTGTTTATTAATAGATATTTTAAGAGTCCATTACCATATAATCTCCAGCAATATTATACACCCTATGTGCTGGAACTGGCCCTTGCAACACATATCTCACCCTAGTTTCTACCACAACAATTCTATCTGATGGATTAGTGGCCCTACATTTACAGTATATTCTAAATTTTCCTTTGTGTGCCCCCAGCTAGACCATGAACCCTGGCAGATAAGAGGACTTTAATTACCATGTGTATCACAGGGCCAAAGTTTGGTATACTTGAAGAGACTAGTCTGTCTCATGCAATTAATGCTACATATCACAGTTTTCCATGTTCAGACAGTGATTGTTCTGAACATTGATCCTCCTGTTGCTAACATACCTATCATAAGCATAAGGGATTGAGTATATAACAAGCAATTAATTCAGACCCCCACAACCAATAACCGCCTGCTCTGTAATGTACAGTATGTATATGAAATTACATTTAACAGTGTGTGCTTGATTGCTCTCTAGTTGTGCCTTGAGATTTAGTTACATAGAAGGTTATTTTTTTATCATCAACATACCTGAAAAAGTTTTAAATTCTGACTACTTCTTTTGACATATACGTAATACAATGCAGTTATTCACTCTCTCACATGCAGGGAAACACTGTGTATTGGTAAACAGGACCTAATATATTTCTTTTAAATAGAAAAAAAGCCTTGTCTAATATGGTTTCAAATCATGAGATGGTGCTGTTATTTTAAGTATGTTTTTTGCATTGTTTTAGATTTCGAAACATAGGGGTTTATTTACTAAACCTTGATTTTTTTCTGGTTGAGTTTTTTTGGGCAAATTTATTTTCGAGATTTATTGTACCCAAAGCTGTTAAAGTCCGAAGTCAATGGCAGATGTACCTTTTACAATTTGAAGATATTGTGATCTGCCAGGTCTGGACTGAGAATCAAAATAGGACCTGGAATTTCCAGTACATAGAGGCCCAATGAGCCCACAAATAGGCCCAAAAACCCCCCACCAGCCCACTTAGTACTGACTTTCTATGGCACCTTACAGCAGCCCCTCTGGCATTTGCCAGAACCCACAGATTGCCAGTCCGAGCCTGTGATCTGCACTGTGTTTTGTCCGATAATCTGAAAAAATTCAGGGTTTTCTGGCAATAACCTGAAAATATGGAGCAATTTGGGCGATTTTATCAAGTCTTTCATTGACCTGACTTTTTCAAGTTATTTTATTGATAAATAATAAAATTGTGGATGGGAGTTTGATCAAGCTTGGTGTAATAAAAAGATAAGATAAATTAGAGTTTTTGTAAATAACCTCAAAGTCCCAGTAATGCTCTATTAAGAAAGGCCTACTAATAGACTAAGTGGTTTTATGACGACGACATTTAAAAAAAAAAAAAAAAATTACATCCAGTGATCAACACATTCAATATGCTATGTCATTTGCTATTTTGACATGTGAGTGTGCTGTCTTGTTGCTAGGGTTTCTTTAGCAACCATGCAATGATTTGAATAAAAGCCAAGGTGATGAACAGGAGAGGACCATAATAGAAAGATGAGCAATACAAAGTTACAATAACAATAATATTGTAGCCTCACAGAACCGCCAGGGTCAGTGACCCCCATTTGAAACTGGAATGAGGCAAAGAGGAAGACAAATATTCAAAAACCATTTAAAAAAAAAAAAAAGATTAATGGAAAAGTTGTTAAGAATAGAGCAATCTATAACACTGATACATATTAACATTAAGGGGAAGATTAACGAAGGGTCAAATTTAAATAGAAAAAAATTAGAAATTCGACTATCAAATTTTTTTTAAAAGGGGTTTTCAGTTGAAAATGGTCCTTTTTCGATCAAATAAAAGTCGTTCAAATGCATCGTACCATTCAAACGATTTTGGCCAAAATCCTTTGATTTTCAAAAAATTTAAAAAACACTTCTTAAAGGTTCCAGGAGGTCCCCCATAGGCTAAAATAGCAGTTTGGCAGGTTTAAGATGGCAAAGCGGCGAATAAGAATTTTTTTAAAGAGACAGTACTTAGATTTTCGAATGGTCCAATTTTAAAATTTGAGTCAAATTTTTTACAATTCAAATCGAATTTTGGCCTATTCGATGGTCGCAGCACCCAAAAATTACTTTGAAATTCAAATTTTTTTAATTCGAATTTTCACTTAAATCTACCCCTAAGGGTAACTACCCCTATAAGGTGCTTCCAGATGATTAATGCAAGGATTGTGCTCTGATCCTCATGCACACTAGTATTAATATGATTTGCCTCCAATAATGGCCATAAAGATGGAAGGACCAATTCTGGGGTATTCTGTTTATGTGGCTGAACTGTGTATCGCAGACCATCTATAGAGGTTTGGGACCTGTTGTTTAGAATGCCTGGGACCTGGGTTTTCCAGATAATGGATCTTTCAGTAATTTGGAGCTTCATACATTATGTCTACTAGATAATTATTTAAACATTACATAAACCAAATAGGCTGATTTTGATTCCAATAGGGATTGATTATATAATAGTTTGTATCAAGTACAAGCTACTGTTTATTATTACAGAGAAAAAGGAAATCATTTTTTAAAATTTGGATAAAATGGAGTCTATGGCAGATGGCCTTTCCATAATTTGGGGCTTTCTGGATAACGGATTTTGGATAACAGATCCCATACCTATATATGCATATATATATTCATATGTTGTGTTTGTTCCTTTAACATTTTTGATTGGATGCTTCTGCTATGGTACATTTCTTTCTTTTTTTTTTCTAACTAAGGAACGGATGAGCTCTTTGTATCTTTTTACCTTTGTTTATATTCACCTAGATTAGATTTACCTAGATTAGATTTTTAGAGAGCTCTCTGGTCTTTCATATTAAGTTTAGTTTTATGATTAAAATGTACCCAATTAACTGACGGCAACAGTTAAAAAGTGCCAGGAGAAGTAGATTCTAAATTTCCAGGTTTTATTATAAGGGTATCAAGGCATGTCGTGAAAGTGTTAATGACCTTTTGAAATTCAGGATAAAAAGTTGAATTATTTTCCACGGGAAAGTCTGGGTAAAGATGGCATTATTTTGTATTGCAATACAATAGCATTTTGGTCAACTGATTCCCTACATTTCAAAGATTTCTTGCTATGGGAAAAACCCTACAAGTACTAAAAACAATCATATCTTATTATTATTTTTGTCTTGTCTCCAATCTCCAACTGTCTTGCTGCCATATTATCTTGCATGTTTTCATTCCTAAAGTGTAACTTAGACAAAATATAGCTCACTCTATTTCCAAAATGATTGCTTAAATTGTGTAAGAATATACATTATCATGTACAGTAGAACATGACCCAGATATATACAAGTTAAATAAGTCCTAAATCTAACCTATAACGACTATAGAATATGAAACAAATATGTTTTGTTGTACACCAAAAAGTAAATGTCACCAGTCTTAGGAGCAGATTTATCAAGAGTTGAATTGAAAATTTCGAATTTGAATTTAGAGTTTTTTTATGGCCAAAATGATCATTTTGACTTTGAATTGATAAATTTTGATTCAAGTTTTTAAAAAAATTCTAAGTTGATATTTGAGATTCATCATACTCTAGCCCTTTATGAATTCGACTATTCGCCACCTTAAACCCTGCCGATTTGCGGTTTTAGTCAATGGGAGACATCCTGGGATCAATTTGGAGTTGTTTGCACCCTTCCTGACATTCAAGTTTTTCGCAGAGAAAAAAACGGAATCAGTTTTAAATTCGATTTGAGTTTTGGGGTTGATCCTATTAACCCGAGTTTTACAAATTCGATTATTTTATACATATCGATTGTTTGAATTTCAAGTTTATGGGAGTTTAGTGCACATGCCCCAGATCTGCAGCTGAAAGAATGGAAACACAGTCAGAGATTTTCAGAGAAATCATAGTCTGCCCACCATCTTTGATGGTATAAGGCTGATGGCACATGGGGAGATTTGTTGCCTGTGGAAAGTCTACAACACAGTCGATCAGATTTACCGCTGGTGAACAAATCAGGTCTGCTATGGCAGTAGTGCCTAAAGCACAGGGAAGGATATTTCAGTATAAGAAGAAAACGTTTCTGTTTGTATTCCCTTGAAAAAGAAATTTTTTTTCCACTTTTTAAAGACCTGATAAGTGCTATGCTCTGTTTTCTTCTACACTGATTAGTTGCCAGCACCCAGGGACTTGATATTTAGTGGTGTGTGTTCCTTCCAGGACAGTGAAGTAAAGCCTAAAGGACAGTGACTAATGATATATACTGTATATATATGATATGTGAAGCATAGTACTAAAAAGATATAGGATATTAAGTCAGGATGGCCAATACTCTGACTCAGAGGCAATTGGTTGGCAATTGGTTGGATCACTTAATAAGAGCACATGTCCATGATAGATAGCACAGTGGCAGTGCTATCTAGGCATCACAGTTCATTTAGTTCTGAAAAACCAACAATGATGCTTATTTCAAAGTAGAGCCACATATCATCATGGTCATTAGTTCAACACAAAGCCTAATGGAAGATCCTTTCAAAGACTGCATGCAGCAGGGAAGATAAAGTACATATACAAAGATAATGGAACATTTATAATGGTATTTCTGAAAGTCATTGCTGAATGGATCAGTTCACAGTCAATATCGCAAGAGCACTTCTGCTGGGCATCTGGCTGCACTCTACACATTGTGCTGGATTAGAAGCTGAAAATTAGGTGCAGAGCACAACTGCCACAGGGAAAGTACAGGGTTTCCTTCCTAAACGTGCATGTCCAAAGAACTGAGGTAACACTGTGTTCTTGGGGGCAGTTTGTATCTGCTCTTTGCAAAAGAGTGTAGGGAATAGCAGGATTTCATACAATATGGAAGACAATGTACAAAAAATGTCAGACTGTGCCTGTCCTGAGAGACAGAAGGGAATATCACAAGACCAAACTATAATTTCCAATTTAAATAATTGCTACAGGAAATGCTTTATTTGTAGACAGCTGATTATGCTTAGCCAATTTCCTGTACTCCAGAAGCAAATAAAAGTTCTCCTTTGTTGTATGCATATAGGGGCCTATTTATTATGCTGTGTAAAAAAGAGAGTGAAGCATTACATTGATATTGCTCAGAGCAACTGCTCAGCAATTAAATATCAACAAAAGCAATGATCTGATTGGTTGCTATGAGCAACTTCACCAGTTAATTTTCACTCCACTTTTTACACAGCATTATAAATAGACCCCATAGTGTACAATATTACAAAAAGTATTTATACTGCAGTGATCCACAGTCTTTACAATCCATGAGTGTGTGTTTAGTTTTCTGTGATTGCATGCAGTTGGACAACAAGTTTTTTTTGCTGGCCAAAATGCTACTTTTCATTTACAGTCAGTTAACGTGAACAATTCTAATGCATGTCCTCAAGTTTTCAAAAGGGTGATTTGGCTAAAATATACAAAAAGTCTAAAATGTATCAAGTATTTTCCTAACTTTCTAGCAGTTTCTATTGCAAGCATTAAAAAATTACTCAGCGTTTCAGCTAAGTATTTTTGATTGTTGGACTGGATCGGACTGCCCCCCCCGCCAGGCCAGTTCCCCTCTCCTGATCTGGTTCTAAAAAAAACATTTGCAGAGAAGCACTGTTCAGTTCAGTGTGCATGTGCCGTGCAGCTTCATGTGCGCATTTGTGCCGTAACGGTAGGGGGGCCAGGGGGTCTGAAGGGGGGCCCTGGACAGCACTTCTACCAGTCAATATAGGCTTTGATGGAGGCATGGGATCCATTATTCTGGGACCCATTACCCATTATTTTATGCAAATAATCCAAATTTTTAATAATAATTTTATTTTTCTCTGTAATAATAAAACAGTACCTTGTACTTGAGCCAAACTAAGATATTTATCCTTAATGGAAGTAAACCCAGCCTAATGGGTTAATTTAATGTTTAAATTATTTTCTATGAAGATCCAAATTATGGAAAGATCCTTAATACCCCTAGTCCTGAGCATTCTGAATAACAGGTCCCTTACCTGTAATACAATATAGTGCTTTTTCCAAAGATTTTTTTCTTGAAATCATAATCTTTATTAAACATCAATTTATATTAGCTTAGGTTACATAAGCCAGAATTACCATCTCATTTCTGGATAATGGTGTTTCCAGATAATAGATACCATACCTAAATTTAATTTTTGTTTTGGTAGCAGACACTCTATAATGTGGCATATAGTAATTGAAAACACAAAATAAATCTGTGCACATCTGGTTATACATGTAAATGTCACCCCATCTTGTGGCCGACTGTTTTGCTTGCATAGAAAATAAATTGTTCATCATTATCATAATCTAGTTGACACTTTGCCAACACATTCTCTAAATTGCCCATGGCTAATCCAGAAGACTAAAAATGTCCATATACAATCAACATAAAAACATAAAAATAATAGCTAGAGCAAGGTCCTTTAATATGCATCAGCATCCTTAGGTCCTAGTCCCTTAGAACTTTGCTTAAATTATTTATGCTGTTGGCCAGTGTCACATCTTGAGGAAATTAATTCCAAAGCTTTGCTGCTCTAACTATTAATTCAGTAGTTGCTGATGAATCCCTTTTTCCCCATCTCTCTGCATGCTCTGCCCTCTATATACACCTATTAATTTAGTTTCCCAGATCTACTGTACAATTATTATAAGGGGGATGTGTTTAAATACTGTACCAACAAATCTTAATGGGAAATACATTATTGATGCATAACACTTTCACAATAAATTGAAACAAAGCCATGAGCCAGTACTTTAACATCCACTTATATTGATTTAAAATATAAAGGATGGCCACTGCACTTATTTATATACATACCAAATGTAATATTTAAATTTATGTGATGTCTACGTAATTAGCAAATGTATTTGCTGGTACATATAAATAGGTACAGTATATGCATATACAGCATGCCATTTGCACATAATCACTTGACAGAACTGTGGACCCTTCCAGACCAATACATTACTCTGAACAAGCACTAAACTGTGTTATTGGTTGCTCCGTTTTCCTATCTGCCAATAAGCTTTGGTTTTGGGTAGAACTAACCCGGCGATTTCCATGTGTTGCAACGCTACAAAATGCAAGCGTCACGTCAGATCAGCTTCTACATATGACATTCCTATTGCTTACATTAGATCTGACGTGCCGCCTGCGTTTTGTTGTGTCAGAGCGAACATAAATCGCCAATGTAGTTCTACTCTTAATCACAGCAGAGATTATCCCAAAGATTTTTGTCAGGTGTTAATAAATTAGGGCCATTGAGTTGGGTACCATGCAGATGATTACAAAGTATGGTCGAAATACGAAAATCTGTGCATGAGGCGCAATTGTTTAAAAAATAAACTATCCATGTGATTTTATTAAAATATCCATTAAAGTGCCATTATTATTCAGAAACAAATTCTCCCTGAAATATTTGGGGAGTTGTCACACAGCTAATGGTATACTAGTAGTAAATGGGGCTCATTTATCAACTCTGGGCAAAACTCGAATTGAGCTTTTAAACTCAAATCGAATTTTTATTTTTATTATAAATTCGTTTGGTTGAATTTTGACTTTATGAGAGATTTTAAAAACTCACATGAATTCAAAATTCGACCCTTGATAAATGTTAAATGAATTGATATCAAAATGATATATTTAAGGAGGTCTCTTCTTTTATTTTCATCTTTACATCATGGATTTTTTTTCCAGTCTGATTGATCTCAATAGCCTAATGTTTTTCATAATTTTCTTCTCACGGAGTAAGTTCCTGACGTGCATCTGTAAGCACACACTAATGTTATGACTGGAAAAGCACATCTTTGGATAGGTTTTCAGTTAGATAATACAACTCTCATAACATGTTTGGTGCTCTCTTGGTGGTTCTCATTACTCATGTTCTCTTCTATCCTTCGCCTCCTTTATTTGTCCTTGCCTTTTATCTTAACATGCTGTGTTTAGTCATTCATTTCCCTTTAGGATAGTCCATTAGACTAGATAGACCTTGACATTTTTGTAATGCCTTGCAACTGAGTACTGTTACGAATGGACAGCAAACTAACAGTGTGGCATCATGTGAGCAAGCTTGATAAGTCAATTTGTTTCTACAATAATAAAAAAAAAAATACATTTAAAAATATTCAGGATATATTAACTGTGGGGGAAATTTATAAGCAGAACATTCCAAAATGAATGTTAAAAATTTAAATTGGCCACCGTCCCCTAACTTCTCAGCACTGTCAGGCCCAGATTTAAGTCATGTGCGCCCCCATGGCCGATTTGCACTGCAGGGTCCTAGCGCCCGCCAAATTCTTTTGCGATTCCCTGCCTCCTGCACAGAAGCACACACACTAATAAATAAATGTGGCTTATATTATAAAATACGCTGTTTGCCCAGGCACAGTAACCCATAGCAACTAATCAAGAGGTAGCATTTAGTTATTACTTGTTAAAAGCAAATATCGTATTGGTTGCTATGGGTTACTGCACTTGGGCAATTTAGGTTATTGTAATAACAGACCATGTAAAAAAATATATATATATATATATATATATCACAATGGGATTACCAGCTCTCACATATAGTTAGTTCTCCGTGCCTGGGTGCAGTGATCAAAAGTCGGAATACAGCAGAGATGAAGGGTCCGCACACTCAGGACCTAAAAGTCAATAAATGGTGCTTTATTCAAGTGCAGGGAGTCAACAATCTGACCTTTATCAAAAGTACACACCAAACACAAAATTACCATTTAAAACCCCTGGTAGTGGGAAAAGGCGAAAGTGACATCACACAACAGTTCCTGATGTGTGCAAAAATATATATACAGTGCATAGTGGACACCAAAAACTCAAATAGAGTAAAAAAAATCATACAGTTAGAAAATACAACAAAGTGTCATATGAATATATCTTTGCACACGTCAGGAACTGTTGTTTGATATCATGTCTGCCTTTTCCCATATATCTAGACAAATACAAGAGGCACTCAACTCATTATCATTATATTTAAGACATTGACACATTTTGTGCATACAGCTACTAAAATATGCCTTACCCTTTAAACAAAACAGGGATTGTTTGTCCATATATTGCAATATATTTAAGCTGGCCAACTACGTCAAAGTCATCCCATATCTGGCCAGTCCTACTCTCAAATTGCATCCGATTCATTAAGAATTCTATTGCTTCATTATACATTTTACAAAGGGACAAAGTTTTACCTGCAACTCCTAAACTCCCTTTTATTAGACACCAGTGGGATAACCTGACTGTAGTGGTGAGCACAACTTTTCCTTGTTTGTTGTAGTTCATATAGGAGTAGTGACCAGCTCCAAGTTGTAGCTCCCACCCCTCCCAGCTATAGTCAGATGAGCACACTGGTGTCTAATAAGGGCAACCAAGTTTGGGAGTTTAACTTTGAAAGCAGCAAGTAAGTTGTAGTCCCTTTGTAAAATGTAAAAAGCAACAGAATTCTTAAAGGGATACTGTCATGGGAAAACATGTTTTTTTCAAAACACATCAGTTAATAGTGCTGCTACAGTAGACTTCTGCACTGAAATCCATTTCTCAAAAGAGCAAACAAATTTTTTTATATTCTGTTTTGAAATCTGACATAGGGCTAGCCATTTTGTCAATTTCCCAGCTGCCCCTGGTCTTGTGACTTGTGCCAGCAATTTAGGAGGGAACAGCTTTCTGGCAGACTGTTGTTTTTCCTTCTCAATGTAACTGAATAGTACACAGTGGGACATGGGTTTTACTATTGAGTGCTGTTCTTAGATCTACCAGGCAGCTGTTATCTTGTGTTAGGGAGCTGTTATCTTGTGTTAGGGAGCTGTTATCTGGTTACCTTCCCATTGTTCTGTTGTTAGGCTGCTGGGGGGGGGGGGAAGGTGATATCACTCCAACTTGCAGTACAGCAGTAAAGAGTGATTGAAGTTTATCAGAGCACAAGTCACATGACTTGGGGCAGCCGGGAAATTGACAAAATGTCTAGCCCCATGTCAGATTTCAAAATTGAATATAAAAAAATCTGTTTGCTCTTGCGAAATGGATTTCAGCAGAATTCTGCTGGAGCAGCACTATTAACTGATGCATTTTGAAAAAAACATTTTTTTCCATGACAGTATCCCTTTAATGAATCAGATGCAATTTGAGCGTAGGACTGGCCAGATATGGGATGACTTTGCCGTAGTTGGTCAGCTTAAATATATTGCAATATATGGACAAACAATCCCCTTTTATTTGCCGGGTAAGGCATTTTTAGTAGCTCTATGCACAAAATGTCTTAAATATATTAATATATAATGCGTTGAGTGCAGAGGACCAATTGTATTTGTCTATTTGTATTTTAAGGTCACAACCTCATTGCACCCCCACCTAATGTTTTTAAAAATTAGCGGAGAGCACAACTTTCCCTTGTGTGTTATAGTATGTATGTATATATATATGCAAAGTTCACAAATAAGCATCATATACTGTTGATACAAAAATACATTTAAATTCTCAAACAGGAAATGACATAGTGGTTACTATAGTAGCAGATACAGCAGCAACCTTAGGCTAGGGACAGACAGGGAGATTCGGGGAGATTCAGTCGCCTGGCATTTAATAGCAGGCGACAATCTCCCCGAACGTCCTTCTCCCTGTCCGTCGCTAGTTGAAATGTAAAAGCGCCGGCTCTGTGCACGCGGTGCGGCGATTTCCGGAATCGCCCGAAGTTTCCTTACGAAGTAACTTCGGGCGATTCCGGAAATCGCCGCACCGCGTGTGCACAGAGCCGGCGCTTTTACGTTCGGGGAGATTGTCGCCTGCTATTAAATGCCAGTCTGTCCCCAGCCTAAATCCTAACCTTAGTTTGAGTCATGTCATATCAGAGATAACTAATTATTTACAAGAAAAGATACAGGTCATAATCCCTATTCAAACCATTACGTGCTAATGTAGTCAGTTTATGGATCCACCATACCTCCCTCTGCTTTAACTATAACTCTCGATTGCCTCCGTATTTGAGCGTTGGAATCCCTTCCAATACAATAGATTTCAATTGGTCTGCATTGTGACCCATATCTATAAAGTGTTTAGAAACCGGCAATCTATCATTACCCAAATTGATGGATGATTTATGTTGGGAGATGCATGATTTAACCACTGGGTTGTCTCTCCTATATAAACATATCCACAAGGGCAAATTAATGCATAAATCACATATTGGGATGTGCACATATAATGCTCATGTAATGGAACTGTAAATCCAGTTCCCGGCTGTATAAATTCTCTACCCCTAATCACATTGGAGCATTGTGCACACCCCATAAAATATACATGACTGAAACTAAGTGAGGCAAGGTTAGGGTTAAGGTTGCTGCTGTATCTGCTACTTAGTAACCACAATGTAATTTCCTGTTTGAGAATTTAAATGTTTGGTACACACATGTGTTCTGATTACCTGTTCAGCTTGAGAAAGGGCACTATGCTGGCCCGAAATGTCGCAGATGCATTTGTATCAACAGGTTGTATATGATGCTTATTTGTGAACTTTGTAAATTTTTAATACACTTTTTTTCACTGATTTTTCTAAAAGTAAGTGCTGCCTCCTTCTTGCCTGGATATATATATATATATATATATATATATATATATATATATATATATATATACACACACTCCTGGTCTAGTAATCTTCACCAACCAATGGGAAATTTGTTTTTATAGAGTGAACCAGAATATGCTACCTGCTGATTGGCCGCTAAGGGGGAGCACATTTTGTACCTATTATTATATTCCTCCATACTGTTATACTTTTATATGGAAATGGTGCATTAGGATGCTAAGAACCTATTAGAATTGAGATCACATGCTTTGTGCCAGTACAGTTAACACTTTAACTAAAAAAATCGTAATATTTAAATATTTGAAACCAAGAACAAGCAGAATTAATTTACTTAATTGCTCTGTTTAGGAGTAGCATGTGATTGAAGATCAAATGACTATTAACACATGACTGTTTTGGAGGATGATCATGTGTCTAATGCTATCCACCTCGTGCTCCTGGATTAGCATTGGTTGCCTTTTACACTTTAATGAAATTAGGAAAATAGTATATGCTATTTTAATGAATCAACTGACATTCACAACATCTAATCATTGTAGTGAAAAAGTAAGTATCTCAGCAAAGTCTTAGGGCCTTTACACACCGGCGTTTGTGACCTGCGATCCCCTGCGTTCCGTTTGGCTGCATTCAGCCGCAGGGGAGCGCAGGTCTAGACACAATTCATTCTTTTCAATGAGGTTGTACCCACGAGACGCGTGTAAGCGCTGAACGCAGGTTCAGACGCAATTCTGCCTCTGAAACTGCGTTCGGCACTTGTGATGCGCCAGGGAAGTAGTTTAGAAAGTATGCTAACAGTAGACTGACAAATAACTGTATGGTTTACTGAAGTTTCAATGTATCTGACATCACAATTCAGTGCTGCATTACCAGTAAGTTAACGGAAACTCATGCTTTGGGAATCAATCTGCTTGTAGTTGTAATTAACATACTAAATAAAAAAAAATACAGGTATGGGACCTGTTATCTGGCAACCCATTATCCAGAAAGCTCAGAATTACAAGAAGGCCAACTCCTAATGGGGCAGATTCACTAAAGGGCAAAGTGGCCATCGCTAGAGAAAATTTGCAGAAATCCAATCTGTAGGGACATCACCAATTCGCTAACAGGCACAGGCAACAATTTGCTAGCGAACCGGAACGTCGCTAGCATTCATTCACAGTCTATCGCCAGGCAGCCTTTCGCTCAGGCAAATGGTCGTTGATCATTCAACCAGACCCAGCCTTTGTGGTCTTGCTTTGCCACAAATCTGAGTCTTATTCTGTTTATTTAATGTTTAATTTTTTTGTAGATTTAAGGGATGACGTTCGCCATGAAAATATCTGTTATCCAGAATACTCCAGGTCCCCAACATTCTAGATAATAGGTACCATACCTGTAAAGCTTTAGTTCAGGAGACATACACAATTAGCATCACTGAAGACAATTGCACTCTTATAATAAGGCAGACAGTAAGTATAAAGATGAGATTATTTAACTCAATTTTACTCATTGCAGAATTTTTTTTTTTTTTTTTATATTTCTTGCTTCTCGTGTAATTCACCTAAGATATGAGTGCAATATGCCACATGATGTAAACTGTAAAAAGGTGAATTAAACCAATGTTTTCTTATTGGAGATTTGCAGACCCGGGTGGCCCTCTAAGGCAGTTTAATGGCTATCCGACTGTCCAAGAGCCCTAGAGATTTTTTTAGTGACTATTTTTTGGATAATTTAGTGTACAGGATTATTGCAACTCCATGGAAGTTGAACTGCACTGAAAATAACTATAGAATAGGGTATTTGATAAAAAATCATCTTCCCTTTCCTGAGAATAAACAGGTTACCCAATAATATCTTGCAGGTAAACAGGAGCTATGTGAAGGAAGGCAATTTCCCAGTTGAAATACAATGAGTAATATAATTTATTTGGGCCGATTGTAATGTTAGCATTGGATAATAGATCTTACTATGTGTCATCGCCCTAATGGTTAAAGGGATACGTAGACTTCTGCACTGAAATCCATTTATCAAAAGAGCAAACAGATTTTTTACTATTCAGTTTTGAAATCTGACATGGGGCTAGCCATTTTGCCAATTTCCCAGGTGCCCCTGGTCATGTGACTTGTGCCAGCACTTTAGGAGGGAACTGCTTTCTGGCAGGCTGTTGTTTTTCCTTCTCAATGTAACTGAATAGTACGCAGTGGTACATGGGTTTTACTATTGAGTGCTGTTCTTAGATCTACCAGGCAGCTGTTAGGGAACTGTTATCTTGTTACCTTCCCATTGTTCTGTTGTTAGGCTGCTGGGGGGGGGAGAGAAGGGGTGGTATCACTCCAACTTGCAGTACAGCAGTAAAGAGTGAAGTTTATCAGAGCACAAATCACATGACTTGGGGCAGCTAGGAAATTGACAAAATGTCTAGCCCCATATCAGATTTCAAAATGAAATATATAAAAATCTGTTTTCTCTTTTGAGACATGGATTTCAATGCAGAATTCTGCTGGAGCATCACTATTAACTGATGCATTTTGAAAACACATTTTTTCCCATGACAGTATCCCTTTAAGATACTAGCTATCTCTCGATAACTGAGCATTTAGCACATCACTACAGGATTAAAAGCCCTAAAAATACCTATTCCAGGTGAATGTGTGTAAAATGTTACTGCATCAATTTACGTTAATGTATTTCTCTAAATTATGTTCTTGCTATTGCATCCTAATTTTGTATTTTCTTTTATGTTTGTTGGTTATATATCGATGGGTAGGCTGCTTACACAGGTATCTATAGCACTGTACCAATCCTGGTATGTACCATAAAGGGGCAATCCACCCTAGAATCATATTTTAGTAAACAGCAGAATTTGCACTTGGTGTTCATTAATTTTAAGGATGCAATGAATCCATGATTCGGGATTTGGCCAGGATTTGGCCTTTTTAAGCAGGCTTTGGATTCGTCCAAATCCTTGTGTATGGCTGAACCGAATCCTAATTTGCATATATGTAAATGAGGTGTGGGAAGGGAAATTACGTGACTCTGTCACACAACAATAAAGTAAAAAACAGTTTTTCCCACCTTTTCCTTTCCCTCCCCTCATTTGCATAAACAAATTAGGATTTGGTTCTGTATTCAGCCAAATCTTTCACAAAGGATTCGGGGATTCAGCCAAATCCCAAAAAGTGGATTCGGTGCATTCCTAATTATTTTTTATGCTCAATAATTTTTCTGTCTCTCATGGGGGCAGATTTACTAAATTTGTGGGAATAATACGAAATTCAATTGAATTTACAAAATTCGATTGGTCGAATCTTACAATATGCAAATTAGGTAAACTCAACCATCGAATTTGTAAATTCGACCATCGAATTTGTAAATTCGATCGAATAAAAATCTATTCGGCTAGTCGAATTTCGTTTTGGTGAATTTAGATCGAATAGTAAAAATTCGATGGAAGGGTTAAAATCGTTTAAAATTATCGATTTGAATGATTTAATCGATCGATTGAATTTTTACTATTCGATCGTTCCACCAAAGACCTCATGGAACTAAAAACGAAAAGAGCATTATTTAATATGTTCCACATTTGTTATGTTACTTGCCAGGTTCTGGCCGCACAACAGCAAATTTAGCACTAAAGGAAAACATGATATTCACATGGGAATATTTACTTATTGAAACTTATTACAGCAACTTGCTGACTCATTGCAACTCACATTCTATGAGCAGCAAAGTCAACAGTCCTAATTATTCCTATTCTCTAGGTGACACTGTTAGCTATTAGCTCAGCACATAGGTGGCCCAGTTTATACAAGAGGCACTACCACTCACTGAAACAAGGATCATTTTCAAAGGGGAAGTATCTAACATCAACCAGATAGAGATTTGCTTTAATCAGTATAGGTAATTCAAAATTAGTAAGTGGTTACTTGGTAGGGGAAACCACCCTAGTACAAAGGTTCCTAGCCTCTTCCTTTCTCTATCCCAGATACTCACAAATAATATATTTTACTTCAGGGAAAACATTTAAGGGCTAGGCCAGACGGGGAGATTCGGGGGCATTTTGTCGCCTGGCGACTTCTCGCCGCGACTTGTAGCCCCCGAACCTGCCCGAATAGCCACTTACCCAAGCGCACCGGCGTTGCTTGAAAACGCCGGCGCGTATCCACACGGAGCGGCGCGCTTTTTTTTGCTCCAAATTGCCTGGCGAGGCAATTTGGAGCAATTTCAAAAAGCGCGAGAAGTCGCCAGGCGACAAAATGCCCCCGAATCTCCCCGTCTGGCCTTAGCCTTAGGGGTCTTCTTTCTCTTTGTCATTTACGTACTGCAAGTGCTGTGTGTAAAGTGCAATTTTCCTGTGAAGTCTGACACTGCTGTATGATACTGTAAGATACTGTTGATATCTGTTTGGGCCTCTGTGTAAATGAAATGCTAGGCCCTATGTTGAATTTCAGTCTGGGCCTGGTGGTAGCCTGGTGGTAGCCCCAGGGTTCCCCAGTGTCAGTAGAAGCACTTCTCCATGATTCAGCATAAAAGGGTTGTAATGAAGCTAATGAATGGCATAAATTAACTCAGTATTTGCTTACATTGTAGTGTGACTGCTCTTGTGGTTCCTTTTGTAAATGACCCAGACTTATTTATGATATCACAAGCTTTCATTCTCAGCCAATCACAAAGGAAACTGCACATATATGTATTAATCATGAGGGGGTTTCATGCTAAATAAAAACCTTGGCAATCTTGGCTTTCGTTTCAAGCTTAAGCACCTAAAAGAACAACAACTTGGACTCCTAAGTATTTGGCTGAATCCAAATCCTGCAAAAATGCTAGGATTCTTTAGATTTTCAAACCAAATCCTGTATTCAGAGCTTGTATAATTTATGATCTAGTACACTCATCTGATTCTTACCATGACATGCATAGTGGAGCAACTGATAACAAGTAGACCCACATTTGATACATATAAATGAAAACAATGCTCATATAAATAATTATTCCTATAAAACACTAACATTTTTAATGCAGCAGGACTGTGCAGTTGGCTGGCTGAAACCTGCTTTTCATCCCTATTACTTTCATCAGATTAAAGAGAGGAAGGTTTTAGCTGCTGCTTTAATGCATATTGATTATGCAGCTATATATAGAGCAGCTTTTCAACCAGTAAAAGCTTAGCATATAATCTATAATAAATTGCTGGCTGAGAAGTTTGTTTTAAGGTGAAATGCGTGGCCCAAACTAAAAAAAAAAGCTTTATTAATTATGATTATATTGCAAGGATGTTCTGTTGAAAGGAGTAGCTAACTAGGGAAGCAGTTACGCGTGTACCATACATGAGGTAGAGCTAAACAGAGCAATACCCTTGTAAACTGCCCAGTGCATTAACTATGTGGGCTGGATGAACTGTAAATTTCAGACTGCCAAGTAATTATATTAAAAGTATTAAAATGTAGTTATTTTCAAATATCACAAGTGATATGTGATAAATGATCACCTCTACCTAGCTGGATGGCAATAACATTGCATGTTAGTTAAAAGAAGAGTAAAAGTAACATTCAATTTTGAACTAGGAATCCTTCAGAATTCCTATACATTTCAACTGTTATGGAAAATCTATCCAGCTGACATATCAATTCAGTTGATTTGATAGACCAGTTTGATTGTTTTAGGGTACTGGCACACATAGCTTTCCAGGGAGATTTGTCACCCAGCGAGAAATATTCTCTATTTTGGGCGACTAATCTCCCAAAATGCCTTCCCGCCGGCTAGAATGTGAATTGCCAGTGGGATGGCAGAAGGATTGATTTGTTTTCTGAAGTTGCCTCACGAGGAAACTTCAGGCGACCCCAGAAAAACGTAATCGATCAGAGTGCCATCCCGCTGGCGATCACATTCCAGTTGGCAGGAATGCATTTTGGGGAGATTAGCCGCCGAAGAAGAGGAGATTTGTCGCTGGGCAACTAATCTCTGCAGAACAAATATGGTATCAATAATTGTCTGATTCATCTACATATACATTAGCCCTGCAGAGTTTTAAAGGTTATATAGTTGCTAATTCTAATACCATAGCACTACAGCAGAGAATCAAAAACATACCATGTTATACTATACCTATTCTTAACAGAAATGACAGCACTTCAAGAGTAGAGTCTGTTGTTTTTATCAATCTCCCAGCACACAGTAGGTAAACGTCCTCTTTGCACGGGTCAGATCTGATTCTAACATACATTAGTCAAGAATGTTGACAGGTGCTGTCAGAGAATTATGAGAAATATTAAGTTTTTGTATTGATGTACTTTTAAGTTTCTTTATCAGTTCTTGGTATGTAAACACAGCCAGGGGAGGGGAGACCCCTGTTTGCCTCCATACCCCTCATGAATACAGTGCTGTCAAACAAGGAAAGTACAATTCTTGTTGCAGTTTGTTGTGGCAATGTGAGCAATGGCTCATTTGCACCTGTATTTTGTACTTTGCACCCTGCCTTCGACTCTATAAATAAGACTTACTGTTTTCCTTTATATGATATTCCCTAGAAATGTCAATCAACAGGCACAAATAGTTTTCGTGTGCACATATCAGAAATGAAAAAATCTTAAAAAATGCTACATTTTGAGTAGTAATAGGAGAATTAAAAGGGGTAAAAATGTTTTCCAACAGATGGTTTCATTCTTTTTTTTTCAGTCATTTTGAAACTCTTCAATTCAGCATTTAAGGTATGACTGGTTTTCTAGGGTTCTTCAGATGAAAAGATGAATATATAATATAAGCATGCAGAAAGATAAGTGCATAACAATACAAAGCTAACCTCATGATTAGTTTGCTTTTCAAATTATTTTCATGTATAGGTTGGAGAGCTATATATTAGAGAAACTAAGAGTTAAAAAAACTGCAAACTATTTGAAAAATAACAGCACTTATCGACATAGATTAATTTAAAAGCAAAATATAAGGTGTATTGCCCCATTAAGTACAGCAGCATCATTGTTTGATACAATTCTGGGTCTCTAATGTTATATTTACAATGCACTAGTACATTAATGGACTTCAGCATGACACCTTCGTTTACCAAATTATACATGACTTAATTTGAACAGATGCACATGTATGCTTTAGATAGACTCCAAAATCTCAACAGTTTTAAATATCCTAAATGACTCTAGTGGTAAAATACTCATAAAGCACATTTTCAGGTATATTAAAATGTACAGTATTTTTTTTTTTACGTAGAAGTAGTAACGTTTAAAGAGAAAACTTCCCTACTGTCAAAACTTAAATAGTACTGGGGGTACTGCACCAGTTACTTATTGCTTTAGGTTGTGCATGTGACTGAGTTCTTGCACATGCCCCCCCCCATAATGTAAAAATAATGCTGCAATGATTAACCCCTTGTTAGTAACACAGTAAATATTGTATTTCAAAGTAAAACAGACTCCTGTGCTTTATATCCTTTCAGTACTTGAAGAAAAAAGTTGCTTTAATAAATTCCCTTGATTTTACATTTTCTCAAATACATATTTTTTTCTTTTTTCCCCTGAAAAACACAAACTGGGGGTTCTACTGTATAAGAATTGTCATGTTACAGAGTAGCCTGTTCTATATCTTGGATTCTGTAATTCTGGATAATCCCATTTCTAGAAAATCATTATAAGGATGGGAGTGTTGATAGAGGAGACAAGAGGACTCTATAACTAAAAGATAATTTCAATAAAAAGGTATTTGTAAGGAAACCATTTTTCCACCAGAAAATATTATTTGTTAAAATGTTAGTATTTGTGATGAAAAATAAACATAACATAAGATTTGTTTTATGCTCTAGTGCCATCTGCAGGGAAGACCATGCATTTAATACTACAGTACGTTAGTCACTACCTGATTTGTTGTAGCTACCAACATTAGAAAATTGTATCCTGCTCCAAAATGTTCTATGTTTTGACAGCCAAGGTCAGAGTTAATGATGAGGAGGTGGGCCCATCTGGAAGTAACATATAGAAATAAGGAATGTCCATTTAGCTGTTGGTGGGATGGTGATAGTAGGCCAAGCTTGACTCAAAAGGAGTGGGCGAGGGGAGGCATGCAGGCATCTTTCCATTCCATCCCCTACCCACCCAAGATCTTGCGGGACACATAGCCTGCATCGGGGCCCTGTCCATACCGCCTGCCTAAAGTTGTACCAGTTGGCCTGGAATTGATTGGAGCAAAAATAAAATGCTAATATAGCTCATGTTTATTGGTATACTTGTGCAATTATTACATCAATAAACTGTACCATTTCTTTTAATCAGTTTTGGTTCTTTAAATTTATCTCCATCTGCAACAAGATGCACTTTTCATTGAGTGCCCTCTGAGTGAATTGTGGCTAAAATTAGTCTGAACATAACCAGCTTGGATTAATAGATGTCATGTCCCTATCTATCCTAAGTTAAGCAAAAGGTAATCCCTGTCACTGCACTGAATGAGCTTCAACCAGAAGCCGATTTAGACAAACAGGGAGGTGGTTTAACCCTTGTGTATCAGACTGCCAGCAGCACATGCCCTGAGACTGCAAGTAATTCAGCAGAATTTGTATTTTATCATTTTTCAGTTGTGTGTGATAAAAAATGCCTCAAAGGGAACATAAAGTCAAAAAATCCTTTGACGTACCCAACTTTTATATCAGTCGTTTGCATCTGTTTTGTTGTTAATTTGCTCCTATCTCAAAGTCATGTACATAGGTCTTGTCTTCGCTAATTGGGAACTTCTAAATGCAAAAAGCTAACAAATTGTCTGATAGATGGGAATGAATAATGCTTAAATATTATGAAGTTAGGAACCTATGGCTAACACACCTTGGAATGCGGTGGACACCAACATTGCATTCAATCACTTGTGGGTATAATGGCCTATGGACTGCAGTTGCGTGACTTGTTTTCTTTATTCAGTTAACACAAACGTCTCCTCATTTACTGCTTGGCAACCTAGCCTCTTGTGCAGCTTGCTAACTAACTAACAGCTTTATATTCAGCCCTATAACCGCTATAGTTACGTACAGTATGTAAGCTTACTGTAAAGTTTGGTTTGAGGCTTTACTGAAGTTAAGTCTGAGTCTGACCCAAGTGCCAATGTTTTAGAAGGCTGTGATTTAGTTCTGCTTTATTTCATGCATTCTATGGACACTGAAATTGTTTACCACACAACATAAATTGACACATACTTATATATGTATCTATGAATGATGTTGAAAAATATAGCCATGGATTTACTGTAAACAAATGTTTGTGGTGGTGGTCTTGAGCTTAAAAAGTAGAATTGAAAGTTCAATGACAAGGCAAAGTACAATATGATACAGCTAAAACACTGCTGACAACAGAATATGCTGAATCACTTATCTGAATGTACCAATCAGGTTACGCACATTTTAGGTCCAGTGTACACGTGTACATGCTACAAGTTTCATCTATGTAAATCCACTCCTCACGCCTTCATATAGCAACTTATGGTTCAATGCTGGTTTCCTAATTAACTCATTAAAGTAGGAGAAACAAGCATTTTCTTTTTGCAAAAATTCATGATCCATTCTTAAGTGTTTTGTGCCACATGATAAAAACTGTGAATTGTAATTTGCCCAGTTTGAAATGCTGTATTTATTTCTTAGAATGCAAAAGGTTTTCCCTGTATATTTATACAGGCTGTTAAATATTAAGTACTAAGGGGTATATTTATCAAAGAGTGAAGTTAAGAGTGAAGTTCCGCCACTAGAAAGCAATTCCGCCGCTCTCCATTCATTACTATGGGACTTTTAAAGGCATATTTATCAAAGAGTGAACTTTCACTTCACCCATTGATAAATAGGCCTTTCAAAATCCCATAGAAATGAATGGAGAGCAGGGGAATTTCATTCTAGTGGCGGAACTTCACTCTTTGATAAATTTACCCCTAAGTGTGATGTAGTCCTAAGTTGGTAACATTGGTCAGTGGCAACATTTGGGGTCCCACAATGATAGATCCCTATCTTTACGACCAGCCTTTTGTACTGCTGTGGTCTATGCGGCTCACAAGTCTTGTCTTGCATACATGGACAGGCACACTTGTTTGTGGCTCATAAAATGAAAATGCATGGTGTACTGCATCTCCATTGCATTGTGTGTATCAGGACCGGACTGGCAATCTGTGGGTTGTGGCAGATTCCAGAGGAGCTACTGTAAGATGCCATAGACAGTCGCTATTTAGTGGGCTATTGGGGGCTGTTTGGGCATTTGGGTATTTGAAATGCAAGGGCCTATTTTGGCTCCCAGGTCAATGAGTGGCATTGTCAACCCAACATCTTTTAGATGTTTTTTTCTCTGCATTCACACTGACTTTGCAACAGGTTAATTGGTCTTTCACTATTCTGGGTCTAGGATATTGCTGTATTTTGCTACTAAAGGGGGGATATATGTACAGATTCTTTGCATATATCCCCCCTCCAATACAGCATAATCTTAATGCATATAACAGGCACATTTTGATGCTACAGAATGCTACTGCAACCATTATGGACAATGAAAGATTAAAGCATATACATGAATAATAAAACATCATTTGGAACCCTTCTTTTACTAAAACAAAAATTAATTTAATAAAAGCCACATTTCCCCTTTCATATGGCAGTTCTTGATGCTTGTGAAATACAACATTATCTACCTAAAGACAGCACTTGGTTAAGGAATGTTGGCATCCAAGGCAAAGATGGCAGTCTGTAGGTCCTCCCACGCCTTCCCCCTCATGGCCCTACCATATCGTTACCCCTTGTCTAAGATTTTAAATATATGATGAGTTATACTTTGATCATTAGAAGTAATATTTGGTCAACACAAATCTACAAACAGTCCTTCATGCCATTAATCAAGGTTACTATGTTTTTTTTAGTTTTATTAGTTACTCTTTGATATCTCTATATACTGAACATTACTGATCTCAGTGGAGCACACCCCCTGGAGATTTTACAGGAAAGTTTATGAAACACACTCTTGGCAATAACAGGGCAGTATTTGTTTACAAATAGTACTGGATGGCATTTACTGTAGAGTAAAGCAATATTTAGAAACATGTTATTTAACCGTAGCGTTGCAACTCAAATATTGATTTATGTATCATGGTAACCTACCCTAAACATTTACATAATCAGTGAGTGAGTGCAGACTAAAATAACTTCCAAGTGAAAAATACTCCTACATTACTTGCAATATGTTCCATATTCAATTGAAATTCCAGTAAACATAAATAAAGGTAGTGGCTGAACAATATGCATATAGTGTAACCCTGAAACAATGACACCATCATTCGCTACTTTGAGCACTTGGGATAAGTTTTTAAATGTATTTATATAGCGCCAACATATTTCGCATATAACCATAGGGTAATGTCATGCCTGATTATTTTATGGCAGCCATTAAATGCAGAGGGACGTCATCTTTAAACAAGCTGTTTATTAATGTTTATGCATGATTCCCACAATAATCAAATATCATGTCCAAAATGATTCATTTATCAAAGTGTGCATTGTATTCCATAGCACCAAAACATGGCATTCATTTTATAATTTCACACCATATTTTGTAGGATGTCTTTGAGTTACCATGTAGCCATAATCTATGCAGATCTATATAACCTACAGAACAGAATTTTGATTGTTGGGAATTATGGCCCCTGGACCAATAGACCACAAAGCAGACTATATTTTGAGCTCTCAGACTGGCAACCAGCAAATTACCAGTCACTCAGCTTTGAACAGTGGCCCTACCTTTGGCAGACATGACCTTTACAGAGAATGCAATTTTAAAAAAGAAAAAACTTATGTTGATAAGTTTGTTAAAATGTTACAAATGATAAAACTCTGCCTTGTTTTAAATTACATTTGTTTATATGAATGTTAGTAATGCCACTGCCTATTACAGCATAGTACTGAGTATGTATCCTGCAGTGTCTGTGTTTTGCTAGCCTACAAGCCTGAAAAAAATGAAAGTAGCGTCTGTGTTTGGAGAAAAAGAAAAAATACTTGCTCAGTATACTGATATGTTTATTGAAGTGATGAATATTATTTAGATGTAGATTTCATTTAAAAACCCACCAAACATGACAATCTCATAATAATCTCATAATACATTCTTTGTAAGGGTAGTAAGCAAATAAAATGTATGTAGTTAATGCACATTTTGGGATGTGAATTCATTTATTGTATTTACAGTGACATATAGCATAACTGAAAATCCCACCAATACAATAGGCAATAATGAATAATATTAGGGTTGCCACCTTGCCAGGCCCGGATTTGTGGAGAGGGGCCACCTAGGTCCGGAGCTAGGGCGGCATGCTGCCCAACCACACCCACATTGGTTCAGAAACTGAAATTTCCCGTGTGCCAATTCCCATTGCTCTGTCCCGATGATGAAAATTTGAGCAAATAAAAGCGAGGGGACAGGGGTGACAAACGACAGGGGCACCCGCTATGTAAACCCTGCACCTAGCTTGTATTTTAATGGCCTGGTCAGTTATACATGATGCTAATATTATTAAAGGAACAGTAACACCAAAAAATGAAAGTGTTTTAAAGCAAACAAAATATCATATAATGTTGCCCTGCACTGTTAAAACTGATCTGTTTGCTTTAGAAACACTACTATAGTTCATATAAATAAGCTGCTAAGTAGCAATGGCGGAAATTGAAACACGGCTATATGGCACAGGATAAGTAATGGATAACAGATAACATTTTGTTCTACTGAGCTTATCTGCTATCTGCTGTGTAACTTGAGCCTTTTCTCCTTTGAATGGCTGCCCCCATCGCTACACAACAGCTTATTTATTTAAACAATAGTAGTGTTTCTGAAGCAAACACTGCAGTTTTACCAGGGCAGAGCAACACTACATTATATTTTTATTACTTTAAAACAATTTCATTTTTTGATGTTACTGTTCCTTTAATATATGTAAAAATGCTAATGTTATGAAAGATATAGGAAGGCCAGTATTTGTTCCAGAAAAGGCAGCAACCCTAAATTATGTACATATTATATATATATATATTATTATATTATTATGTTCTCCCAAGGATAAAAATGAAAATATACAATTTGTCTGCAACTGTGGGCACATTTATAAAGCCAATTCTTTTGTGGCCTATATGTGGCCACCACCTTATTGGTTGATTCACTAGAGGGGTTAACCCACAAAATTTTGTATGCTAATCATTGGATGTCAATTTTGTATGCTAATGTTGTAATTGAACACACTATTTATTGTCTGCACATTGGTTGTGTTGTATGCTTGACAAAGGGGTACGCCCCGAAACGTTGCACGTTCGCACACAATAAAGTAGCAAGGGTTAACCCTGCTTGGAATTGCCTTGAGTGCCAGTGTTTTTTGGAAGGAACTTCACATTTATAAAGCACCATGCAGTATGTAAAGTGCTAAAGATATTTCAACCGCCACATTTTTGCACTCACCCACTATGCTTGCCCAGGAGCAGTAACCCATAGCAACCAATGAGATGCTTGCTTTTAAACAGACAACCAGTAAATGCTACCTGCTCATTGTTTGCTATAAGTTACCAGGCCACAAAGGCCTGGGCCTAGGGCAGCACTATTTCAGGGGTGGCATGCCACCCAGACTCACTATCTGCCATTGCACTGAGGATAGGGGAAGTGTCTGTGCGTATGCGCATGTTTGCGCACAGGGGAGGGGGCAGAGCAGAAGGATTGTGAGGTCTGTGACCGGCCTAGGGCTGCTGGAAATTGAAATCTGGCCCTGTAAGTTACTGCTCCTGGGAAAACTTCATGCCTTTTATTGCATAATCGCCTTTGTGCTCCAGAATGACGTTAAATATGGAACTACCTTGTGATAAGCTGTAAATGGCTCATGGCAATATCCATCCTAATGAATTATAGTGATCCAGACATTTTTTTCTTTGCAAGTTAATATTTGCTTTAATTGTTTCTCCCAACCTGTCTCTTTCTCTACACATCTACTTATCATATTTGCCAGTCCAATGCAAGCACTTGTGAGAAATCAGAGAAATCATAGTCAAACCCTCTCAGTAATGAGACATCATATAACAAATTATTGCCAGTTTATAACAATTATAGGAATATGTTATATTTATACACTTTGCCCTGCTCTGCTAATCTCTAGACTTGCTACTGCTACTGTTTAAGATATAATGATAACTATCACTAATCTTCAACACTGACAGGTGTCTAACCCCACTGCAATATTGTCTCCCTGCTGCTTCTGCTAAAGTATACAAGATTTACTACTTATACCAAATGTGCCTATTGCTTCTTCTTCTGCTAGATTTTAAGCTTGTGAACTGGGCCCTTGCACCGAAAATGTAGGTATTACTGTTTTAGACTCCCCAGCATCTTAATGAGCATATGTTAATGAGCTTATAATAGATGTAAATTTACAGCTGGGTTAGTGCCAAAGATAAGCTGTGTGTTTGTCTACTTCTTGCCTGAAATTAAAATCTGCAGTTCCTTTACTTTGCCTGTCATGGGATCTGTGAGTACATGCTGTTTTTTCCTTGGTAGGATACCTCCACCTTGAGCTGTAGGTCTGTGGCATGCGCAACCCGGACCCCACGTGTAGACATAATGAAATAATAAACTTCCACTAAGAACCAGAATTCCCTTTTTCCAATATTGTGTTTTTATTCCATAGATACAGAGTACTTCTGGCATTAAAGGCTATGTGTACAGTGGGATCTAGTTCATCACAGCTTGGTTGGATTCCCATGGTAGCTTCTTATGACCTTGGGCGGGAGCAGACTGTACCACTGAAAGTTTGTGCCCAGTGCTACATAAAACGAGCAATGTAATATGAGAGTCCATAATAACAATAACAATAGTTAAATAAACACACAAATGCCTGATTTTATGGTGTTTGTGGAGGGGGAAAGGGCAACATGTTTGTTCAGCACCTCTAGATAAATGTGAGAAAATTAGTAAAACAAAATCAAGATTATTTATTTTTTAATTTCTACTATATCAGAAAACACCAAAAAATGTGTTACTGTTACAAATGTGTTTCTTCAGATGTGGAGGTTTGTCACATAACAGAAACACATAACACAGCATAACAAACTAAATGATAATTATCTGTCATGTAAGATCCAACCAGATCCAATTATTCTGAAGCACAAGCCAGGGAGCACTACTGCATGCAAGTCTCAGTGGAGCCCTGTGCTTACTGCCTTACCTAGGATAGGAGGTAAGCACATTGTTGCAAGAATTATTTAGACTGTGTTCAGGATCATACTATTTCAGGATCATATTACTTCTGATAAGCTTTTATTTTAGCACAAAAGTGTATATTAACTGTAATTTACAAAATGTTCAAAGCCTGACATGTTTTACACACTTTGCCTTGAATTTATACCGAGCACATCCCCATGAATAAAGTACTGTATACCTTACCAGCTACCTCACACTGACGCAACACTTCTACACTCTGCACCTCATGCTGTATTTTAAATCCTCCACAAAGTGCAAAGAGTTCAGCTATGCCCCAGAGTGAATAAGCACTAAGAGGCATCATTTTTCAATTGTCAGTGCTCTTGCACATGCCTCCAATTCCTATTATTTTTAATAATATATGTTTTTTCCAGTGAAGGAACTTACTTGCTGTTATAGTGTGCACAATAATATAAATATCACTCTGGTAGTGTGACAAAAGCGACAAACGTAAGGATACATTTTATGGTTAGATATATAGATAAAGATGTATATGTGAAAATGTTTACGTGGTTAAACAGTGTATGGTGTAATGTAACCTGTATTATAGCAGCAAACTCTAATTTCCCACTTGGGCTGTTAAAGGGATGTTGTCACATTTTGTGCCATCCAGAGCAACCAACTTTGGAATCGCATTTTTTTTTAAATGTATGTATTTTTGGAGGGACATCTGGCAAAGCTTCCATATTCAACTCGTTAGATAGCACTGGAAGTGGGCTTGCTGCCTTATGGAAACCCTCCTAAGTCCTCCATACTGAATAATTGCAAGAATTTCGGGTGTCTGTATCACTGAAAATATTGTGTAAAAAGTGTATGTGTGGGGGGAACATTATCCTTGGGGATGACATGCATATTATTTTTAAAATTCCTTTCACCCAGAATTCCTATAAGTAAAGGTCCATACTGACCCTTAGATGCAGGCTAAAAACGTATATGATGTATTTGTTTATCATTATAACAAAAGGCATATGAAACAAGTATTACAATATTGGCAAAAATGTAAATACAACGAGTCTTACTATATTACACATGACTTTAGTTTGCTAAACTAAAGTTCCAAACCACAAAGTTTACAGGATGCTTTAGCTCATGGCGTATGCTATTCCATATGCAACAATATTGCAATTCCTTAAAATAAAAAGTCATAGGAAAGCATGTGTACTGTATGTGTGAATGTATAATTAGTAACTGGAAACTCTCAGGAAGGAGCTGTAACTATGTAGCAAATAAAGGCTTTTTAAGTAAATTCTTGAATGGTGTTTTAATGGTGTTAATTTTGCCTCTTACCTCTCAGGTTCATACCCTGCCTGCAGCCGGGTGGCGCTGTACCTCTGTGCTGCGGTCTCATGCCCATGGTGACCACTGTTTATAGGGGAGCAGCCGTTGATCGTGGAGCACCTATGTGAATTGTGAGATGGTGAAATTGGGGGATCCGTCACATCACCTACTATAAGCCGGTAATCATAGTGTTCTTGCTGGGCATCTCCCTCGTACCTGTACCCATCCATACCCAGTGACAAACGCACAGTCGCTGATGAGAATTTCTGCAGAAGAAATGACTGGGAGTCACTTGCACATCCTAAGACGCAGTCAATAAAACAATCTTAGAGATGGTTTAAGATCTTGCAAAGTGCTGTTACCAACCTACAAGTTGCAAAACAGGTTTCCCAGACTTCATTCACAGCAGAGAGTTAGCTCGGTTCTCTGAGCTGTACAGTTTCTCTATCTGTCAAAGAGGATCTGAGTGTTTAACATGCAGATAGCTAGGGAATTTGCACACTTGCAGATTCCCTGCCCCCTTTCTCCCTGCGTGCATCTGTCTCCAGGAGCTGTCTCCACCCAGAGGACAGATTGTGAGAGTTGCACAGGGGACCAGAAAGTGTCCTGCCTCCTCTAGGTACCTTTATCACAGGACCCAGGCCTCGCAACTTCTGCTGATGTTTGCTGGATAGTGTGTGTTACTGAACTTCTGTATAATATTTAAAAACAGGCACAACTGTTTTGTATATTTAGCTCCTCTGAAATCATTCGGTTTTTGTGAAAGCTATCAGTGTTTCAATGCACTGCTTTGGGAACATGTCCTCATCAGTTTCAGAATGCAACTGACAGGGTTAATACATTTACAACAGTCTTTCAGGATTAATGCTTTTATATATACACTCTCACACATGCAAAGCTGGTGAATTACAGCATCTGGTGCAATATTAGAAATTACTGTATAGATTCTACTATAGAACATATAATGGAAGAGATTAATACATTCAGAGGTAAAAATATCCCATAGGATCATTTCAATGTTCCAAGCACGCTGCAACAAGCAAATTTAGAATTACCATAAACAATCCTCAGTAAAATCACTTATGACAAGCAGGTTTCGTGCCGTAGGACTGGCAAGTGGAACAATTTGCCTTCAGCTGCATACAAGTGTAGTCCAAAAACTGCATTTTCTAAACCTTTAACCTCTGCTGAAAACATTCCAGAACTCTTATTTTCATGTGACTGTGCTAGGCAGCTAAAAGCAGCATCCATTACCTTCTTTTAGTAGTCTTGCTCACAAATAATAGTGTGAATTAACAGTTATATTGTTATATTCAGTATGGTATTATATATGATGAACTTAGACCAAGTTACATAGTCAATTTTAGCTATACCCTCAGACAATTAGATACAAATAATATCATCAAATAATTTCATCACATTGCCTTGCAATATAATATATTCCAGTGATCTAGTTATAAAATTCCAGTTAGTAGATCACAATAACACCATTAATGGCATTACAATCCTATAATTATAACATTACTGTAGTGCCACGATGATGTCCCAGTTGTAATGCACTCCTGGTTTGGTGTATGCGGGGCTCTCTTGCTCACCAAATGGTACAATCTCCCAAGCAGTTCCAGAGGCCCTGCCTCATAGAAAGTGACATTAACTCTCTCAGGCTGCCGACCCAGCTGCTATCTACCAGGGAACTGTTATCTTGTGTCAAGGAGCTGTTATATGAGCTGTTCTTGAATCATTACAAGATTTAGTTTGAGCTTTGAAATGGTTTCCCCCTAAGAAATCTAGCATTGCCTACATTATTGTCCTGCTATTTAGGAAGGGTCTTGCCTGGGCTTACATTCTGTGGCAGGTGACAATCATCTTGTCCACAATGCTGCTTCTTTTTTTGCCACATTCCAGGAGATCTTTCTTTGATGTCTTGATGTCTCAGTCTTCCTTATGAGGATCACTGAGGTCTCACTCTTTGCTGCAGAATATGGCATTGTCTTTCACACTAACTGCTGATGTTTTCTGGAAAAATGATGCCTAAAGCTAGCCATACACAGGCAGATAAAGCTGCCGATATCGGTTGTTTAGACCTATTTGACAGCTTATCTGCCCGTGTATGGGGGCTTCCGGTGGGTCTTCCCGACCGATATCTGGACATGATATTGATGGGGAAGGTTGGATTTTCTTCTGACTGACCTGTCGGAAGTCCATTGTGCTCATCATAATCCGATCGTTCGGCTATAGGTCCAAACGTTCGGATTACCCCGATATAGCCCTGCCAGTAAGTGGCATATCGGGGGAAAGATCCACTGGTTTGGCAATGTCGCCAAACAAGCGGATCTTTGCATCTATGGCCAGCTTTAGGTGTCAATGTCTTAAAGATAAGTGATTTGCCTTTTCAATTTTATAATCTTTGTCACTGTTTCCCTGTCCTTTGCTTCTAATCCCTTTGGGATACTGGTACAGCTAGTAATTTCATCTACCTTTCATCACACAATCCTGTGGTACCCTCTCTACAGCACTTTAGTTTCCACTATCCAGGGCCGCCATCAGGGGGGGAACTGTCCTGTAGCTGGGACCCCACTGCTGTCAGGAAGATGCAGAATTGTGTGGGGAGGGTGGAGCTTCTTTGACATGTCTTTCCCCTCCCCAGCGTCTAAACTATTGGTAGTTTCCCAAGAGCAGCATGGTGATTGGATAAGCCTATCCAATCCCTGTGTACATCTACTGGGACTACTAAGCACTATAGCTCCTCCCACCCTACCCGATTCTTTGTTTCTTGAACCCCTTGCCACCATTTACTTTTTTTACTATATTCTATATATTCAGACCTCTAAACCTCTTCAGATTGACTTAATTGGGATATCAAACACAGAATACCCCCTGGGAAAATCCGACAAACATATTTGGAAAGCTCCATTTATATTTTAATTTGAGAGGGGGGGGGACCTTAATGTTTTGTTTTTATTTAGTTTATTGAACCCCATAGAATATAGAATTATATTCTATAGGGCCCCTGACCACCAATGTTTTTGTAAAACATTTATAGGGGCTCTGTCATCACTGTTTTAATCAGTTTTTTAACTTATAGGGGGGCCCTGACCACCAATTATTTTTTTTAACCTATAGGTGGGGCCCTGACCATTAATCTTTTTAACAATAGGGGGGCCATGACCACTAATGAGTTTTTTTAAAAACTTTTATGGGTGGCCCTGCTATCAATTTTCTTTTTTTAATTTATAGGGGCGGGCTGACCACCAATGATTTTTTTTTAACTTGTACAGGGGCCCTGACCACAAGTGTTTTTTAGGGGTGGGGCTTTGTGGAAGGATCTGGGGTGGGCGGGGACAAGGGGCCCAGAAAATTATGGGGCCCCGTGATTTCTGATGGCGGCCCTGCCACTATCTGCTCAAGCAGTTGAAGCCAAACAGACTGAAAAATATCAAAGTTTTCTCCAAGCTAGATCTGCTAGGCATATTAAGTCATTTGTATCTGCCAAGGAGTGTGGGAGACTGCTTTCAATAGCAGTGGCAGCCATTATGAATACTTGATAATGCTATGTGGCAGGGTTGTAACTACTGGGGGGACCCAGGAGATATAGGGGCCCCATGAGATCCTAATTAATATACAATTTAAATAAATATTGGTAAAACAGTTCAACCTCTAGATATTATGGGGGGCCTGTAGAATAATTTGGTATGGGGCCCAGTAATATCTAGTTACGCCACTGCTATTTGGATTACGTAATCAACCAGTATTTTTTCTTCCTCTCTGCCTGAACATGTTAACTAGTTAAACTAGTTCTACAGCATTTTAGAAAGAGAGATAGAGAATACACTTTATGCAAGATGGTTAAGTGTGGATTTCACAGACACAAGACACCTTTTTAGATTATTACCTCCTCTTCTGAGTTTGATATAGCTCATGCCAGTGCAAGTGTCTGAAGTATTGGACTGGCCCATTTCAATGTTTTGTGGGTTTGATAACTTTTATCAAATTTATTCAATTTATTCCAGAGTTTTGTCTGATTGTTGCCCCATTTACAGCCCTCACTTTGAAAGATTCCAAAGCCTGGATCCATGAAGACAAATTCTGTCCTTTTACCCTTGAACTGGATGCCTGTGACATAGGTTTACCTTATCTCAGTGTTCTAGTTTCCAAGGCCCATTACACCCTTGTGCCTTTTTCTTGCCCTCTCACATGTTGTCTCTGCCTGTACTACTTGTGTGCAGCAAAATACTTCTTGCTCCTTTCTTTGTGACTTAAAGTCATAGTCAAGTCAGTTGCTGCCAGTTCCATCCCAGTCTTTCTCCGATATCTCCATGGACGTCATAACTGACATACCCAAATCTGCTGATTTCACTACATCCTAGTGGTAGTGGATCATTGATCCATTTCTTCCTCTACAGAAGCTCCTGTCTTCTACTCTTTTACCAAGATTTTTGTCAGAGAAATTGTCCGCCTACATTGGTTTCCCTCCTCAGACAAGAGAGGGGTCAAGTATGTATTTCAGTTATCTGTAAGTTTCATTGCATTGGTTTGAATTTTCTTCTGCTTACCACCCTTTAAGCGACAAGCAACTGAAATAACTAAACATGCCCTGGAACTGTTTCTCTGCTGTTTTATCTCTCAAAACCATGACAACTGGCCTTTGGCAGAGTTTGCTCAAATAAACCTGTGTCATGAAACCTTGAGTTTCTCTGCTTTTTTCTGCATGTACAGACTTAACCCACTGGCTCTACCAAATGTATTCACCAAATTAGATGTGCCTGCTGATGAATCAGCTTTCTGTGATTTCAAGACTAGCTGGGCCCAAGTCCATCAATCTCTTGTAAAAAAAAACCCTATCCATCAAAAGTTAGCAGCCAATAATTGTCATGCTCCTTTCTTCCAGACTGGAGATTCTGTCTGGCTATTTACAGAAAAAATATCTGACTTTCACTTCATGAAAATGTCAAGCTCCTTACATGTATTTAAACCTGTGTTCAAGAATGCCTTTACCTCTGATTTGTTCATCCCCTCCAGTTTTCTTTGAAGGAAATCAGTAATTTGTCTCCAGGAGATTGTGGACTCCCATATGGTCAGGGTTATATGCAATATCTTATTCATTGAAAGGTATTGTGCTGAGGAGAGTTCCTCGGTTTCAGCTTGGGACACCTATCCATATCACTAAGCACAAAGGAAATCACTTACAGAATATTCTAAACTCCTGTGTATTTTAACATTATTATTTTAAAAATAAGATTTGGACACCATAGGAAAAACTGCACACTTTCTTTAATATATATTGTTAGGGCTTCTTCCCCAGCAGAATCATAGAATGTTGTCACAGAATGACACTTGCAAAATAATGGTAAACTCTATACCACCCTATATCCTGTTTTTTATATTTGTCTTTTTCCAATGGAAACATACATATATAAATAATTTCCTTTAAGCCCTCCTGCTCATTTTCATAAGTACTGACTCAGCTTGCAGATTTCCTTATCCCCTACAATAAGCCTTTGAATGTATTATAATCCCCTTACAAGAAAACATTAGGGGAAGTAACAGAATCCTGTATACATAGATCTCATACAACTACAGCAGTGTAGGTATTCCTCTGGACCAGTGGTCCGCACTGCTCTCCGTGGCCTCAAAGCAGGTGCTTCTTTTTGAATTTCAGGCTTGGAGGCAACTTTTGGTTGTATAAAATCCAGGTGCACTGCCAAACAGAGCCTCAATGTAGGTTGACAATCCACATAGGGGCAACCTAATGGCCAATCAAAGCACTTATTTGGCACCCCAAGACCATTTTTCATGTTAGTGTTGCTCCCCAGCTCCTTTTACTTTTGAGTGTTGCTCCCGGGTTCAAAAGGTTGGGGATCTCTGCTCTGGACTGAACACAAACCTGGAAATGTTTTCTCTTTAATTAGATGTTCATCACTGAGAGGAATTATGAGATAAAAAGATACAGCAAAATATGTAAAAAATTAACACTATGAGGTCAGCCTGTTCATTTCGCTTTACAATATTTTTGTTAGGCTCATATAGGTGCCAATATGGGTTGGGGCCTTCCCTTCTTATGGGTAAAAGTATTGTTTTATTTCAGCCAATAAAGTTTTAGAGTTTTCTACTTATATGCATCATACAAGTTGAGTAAAAACTTTGGCTTTTCCCTTTTCACAGTTTCCTCTTATTGAGTTTTGAAGTTTAGTTACCTCTTTCCTCATGCCAGAATCAATGTATAGCTGTATTGTCATCTGCCCCCAGCAGCCTGACTTTTGTGTTATGATGTGTTTTGCAGTGCTCAGTGAACAGTTCCCTGACTGCAACCTTCTACTTCTGGTCTTCCAGGCATTTTCAAATCTTCCAGGCATCCGGGTAGCTGGGTCCCCTTGCCACTAGATAGTGATTGGCTGTGCCTCCTGCAATGCATAGACCTGAGAGCACATCTAAACCACCAAAAAATTCAGGCAGCAGAAGCAGGAGGCTCTGGGTAGCTTGAAATGTTTTCCGAAACTGAGTACAGAAACAGTGTAAAAAGTCATTTTTAAAGAGCTTTTGGTCTATGCCAACCCATTGGCATACAGATGAATTGACCATACTTTGAGCTTTTGCACATAAATATTAAGTTACAAGAATAAAGTAATTGCTGTCATTTGATATTATGTCCATTATTAAAAACACAAGCTGGTTGCAGTAAACTTCCACCATAGCCATTTATATCAGAACACAGGGACCCAATCAGGGGCGTTTGCAGGGGCATCAGGGGTGTAGCTGATCACAATCGGGCCCTCAGATCCCTCCGGATGCTCATGCCAATGTGGAGGGTGAGGGGAGTGGGGGGGTCTCACCGAACCTAATTAGTTATGTTCTGAGGGGCATCCTACAATGATGCCCCCGTACCGCTTACCTGTGCGGGGGTCTGGGGGGGGCACATGACTAGTGGGTCTAATTTCTGGTTTAAAAAATTAAAATTCAGCTCCTAAATGTATCAGGAATGGCTTTTTGCTGCCCCTGGTAACCTTCTCAACGCTGCAACGTAATGCGAGTTATTCAACTCACCTCATTGGTGCACCCCCCCACCCCTGGACCCAGCATGAGCAGTTCAAAGGCTACCCGAGAGAAGGAAGATGGCAACAGTCTGGAAAGTAAGTGATTTTAGTCACTTGGGGTGGATGCCTAACAAACTGGTTCCTCAAAAATTTTAGGATTCCTTCTCCTTTAAAGGAAAACATCTAACGTACAATGAAAGTCTTGACAACTGGAACTTTTTTAACTAGAACAAATTAATGTCAGAGGAGATACTATCACAGGCATCAATATATACAAAGTGGTATGGACATTTGTTCATAGGACAGTGCAGGTAGTAAGAATAATCCCATGAGCTGTGAGTAAAAGAGATGTCACTAACAACATAAAAAGGGTTTCATACCTGTAAGTATAGAAAGGCTATGGCATGTCCAAACAAATGAAGTAGTTATAGCCAATTCAATAGTGGAGTTAGAAATAGGTTGGATGTCTTTCTAGCAGAAAGGGGCAAATATAATAAGTTTGCATGAACAGAAGTAATTAATTTAGGAAGTAATACAATAAGGAAGTTATACAATAAGGAAGTAAGGAAGTACCCAAAGAGACTGAACCTAAATTCTGGATATTTTCTTTGTGTTTCTTTGTGTGTATAGAGTTTTTGGTTACAATTATAGATTTATGACTCTCAGGACTCTCACAGACTTATGACTCTCAGGACTGTTAGGATTAGGTTTTGGTGGCCTTGCCTGAACCATGCTTGAACATCCATGCCTGAACATCAGTCTACCTGGCATTATTTTGAGAAACAAAAACACATCTTAGGCCATAAGAAATATGCAGCAAATCAGTCAGTGCACCATTACAACTACGAGAGCAACATTTTAACGGAATGTGACATTTTAGCAACCCCTTATATGCATTCAGAAATTATAAGAATTTACTATTGCTTGTGTTGTAATACATGTTTATTTATGTCTTACTATTATAACTTGACACAGACACTATAGGTTATGCTACTGGCATTCTTCTACACAGTCTGTCTAAATGTGACAAAGCAGTAGCACAAGGTATCATATATGACCTTCTCTTTGCCCTTCTTAACATGACAGATGTGACAAAAGAATCATTGCTAAAATAATCAGCTTCAGTTCCTCATCAGAAAATTAGTTGGCACCACACATTACCCTCCCATCTGTTCTCAAAAAAGATATAATGTTTTTGTACATTTTTTGCTGTCTGAACAAACCTCTCCTGTTGTGTGAAAATCAATTGGGATTTTTTTGGAACTTATTTAAGGGCAACAATATTAATAAGAGTGTTAAGTTGCCAAAAGGGATACAGCGTTAAATCTTCCTAATGTTTCCAGTGGTATGATTGAGAATGCATGTATTGCTCAGACACATTGTTATGTTCATTGCCTCTAAATGTACAATTTCTGTTTATAAGATGTGATATTATTGATCAGTCAGAAATATTTAGCAATACAATTGAATCTGCTTGAATTACCAGTATTATGTGCCCATGTAAACCAACTTACTTAGTGCCAGCTTCCTTATAAAAGACTACATGACCATGCCTATTTCTTCAAGAATTGTATTCATGGTTCTCACCACTTTACTTCTGATCATAACTGCAACCCAGTCTCACTCTGAGGCCTCCTCTGCATTTTCTCCTGTACTGTCAATCCAAACAGAATAAAAGACCAGCAACAATAAAAATGTAAAATATTTAAATTAAAAGTTTTTATCTGTTCATTCATCACCTACTACAAGTATGGTATCCCTTCAGTACTGTCAGGACTGCCAGGAGCTCCTATTGGCACGTATTGCCTGCATGGCAGTCGAGAATCCAAGATGGCGGTGCAACACTGCAACAGCACATTATATCTTAATGCATTTAAAACTTTTCTTTTCCTTTACAAATAGGGTTTTCTCAACAATGGAACAATGCAACTTATATTGCTGATTTTACTCTCCTTTTCACAGGACAGTGGACAGCACATCAATTGTTATTACTGAGGTTATATAGCATAAAGATAGCAATGCCACTCAGTCAATCAGGCAATATATTGGCCACAGCACTGACATTAAAACTAACCTGGTAAGCTCTGTACAGTGTCAGACACAAATGTAATTTTTGTATAGACTGTGTCTATAGCCAATAGTCTGCCTTTAACAATATTTAGTTCATGTTATTCTACCTTAAATAACCTGGAATGAAGGTATTTTGTCATAAAATGTTCCCAGTCTCTGCATATACCTTCATGGGGCCTCCTTAGTTTACTAGGGAACGCCTCCCAAACTTATTATTACTTACAGAACAGTTAATTTTAAGAAACATTTCAATACATTTTAATGACATTGTTAATGGGTTTAAAGTCATTTATGAATGTAGTTGCTATTAAAAAAACGTTATTTGTAACTTTCTGTTCTCTGTACTACTGGTTGTGACTCTTAAAGAAATCTAGTATAAGTTTGCTCATAAATCTGGCCATAGACGTGCAGATAGGGTTGCCACCTATACATTCAGCTTTTTTTTTCCTTTTAATAACATTGGGATCAGCCATCAAAAATACCGGTCAGGCCGGTAAAAAAACGGCCAGGTGGCAACCCTACGTGCAGATATACTTGCCGTATAATTCTGCCCTCCAGCAATCGTAGGAAAGTTTCTGTCCGTCAACGCTGGTGACTGGTGACTGGCCACTAAAGATCGTCAGCTCATCAATACATGCAGAGATCTCTTCTAACCTGTCCGATCGACTGAACGACCAATCAGCATGGCACACTCCACACATGATCCGAAAATCATACAAATCCTCGATTCATACGATCGGATCTTTGCGTCTATGGCTAGCTTTCGTATACCTGCTGAATAACAGACATAGGAAGCGTCATGCAAGGCTAGCTTCTGCTGCATGTTTTGAATCTGCAGTGCTGAATAGGACAAACAGACTTAAAACTGCACCTACATTTACAAATATTATACATTTACAAATATCTTTAAAACCAATAAAAATGTAATTAATGCGTATTAGAAAGTTTCTTCTTTCATTATCATTGTAATTCATTTTCATTATGCAAAAAAAGAACAGAATGGAAGCGTGATCCTGCCTAGATTAGAAAATTATTTTCTAGGTGTTGTTTTCTTCTTCATGTTTATAGGTAGGGAGTAATGAAACATGTTCAGCTAGGAGGTGTTTCCCCCTTAAATGCATTTTATAAGCATTCCTTATCTTTATTTGAGATGCTTCTTCATTTTTATACAGTTCTAGCCATGATTATTATACAACTGCCCACGATGGTGTAATAAGGAAATGTTGTACATGTGTAGACGTGCATAAGTTCTTAAAGGAAAACTATACCACCAAAATTAATACTAAAGCAACAGATTAATTATATTAAATTGGCATATAAAAGAATCTTATCAAACAGATATATTTATTAAAGTAAATATTTTTATACTTTTACATCTCTTCCCTTGAACCACAATTTCTTGATGGTCTGTGTGCTGCGTCAGAGATCACCTGACCGGAAATAATTGAGTTGTAACCCTAAGAAGTGTGGAAGCAAAAGACAGAACTCTGTCTGTTAATTGGCTCATGTGACCTATCTATAGTTTATAGTTTGTTTGTGTGCACCGTTGAATCAGACGATCACAGGGGTCGGCCCTTATTTTTTAAAATGGCCATTTTCTATTTATGGCACATGCTACTAAATAGTATATTATTATGAAAATGGTTAATTTACATGAAGCAGGGTTTTACATATGAGCTGTTTTATGCAATATCTTTTTATAGAGACTTACATTGTTTTATACAGTTTGTGCATAAATAAATTATACTGCCTTTTTACTAAGGGAAAAATTGGATATTTCTATTCCTCAAAAAAAATGCCAAATATTTATCTCTGGCCCACCTCTGGGGTGGTCAGGACAACTTTCTGCCTTTTATCAAACCTGAATATTATATTGCTGGGTACACAATTCAGTGCCTTTTTGGTAGTGGTGTAACTAGATAATACTAGGCCACCCCAGAGCAAATTATTTTTCAGGCCCCCAAAATGTCTGGATGTTGACTTATTTTACCAATATTTATTGCAACTGTATATGAATTAGGACCCCATGGTGCCCCTAAACCATGTGGCCCCCCTGTAGCTGCAGGGTCTGCATCCTCTGTAGTAATGCCCCTGCCTTCTGGCTCGGGTGTATATATAAGGGCTGCAGGTATAAGAGAGTTAAAATAGAATTGAAAGAAAGGGCATATGCAGTTATGGCTACTAAATAAACAGGTTCAGGGAGCAATCCTATTGCATTTTACGGTCAGAAATAGTGTTGGTCTATCCTCTTAAGGAAATAAACAGCAGGCACTCATAGATCCAATGGACAGGCATGAACAATTGCAGCAATAAAAAGAAAATACAATCAGTTGCCCAAACAAGAATCTGAAGGGTACCAGAACTAATGATGAAGGTAGAGACCCATGTCCTCAGCTAGGTTAGCAGCACTCAGAACCCCTAAGCAATACAAGGGTTAATCATGTGTAGTCTATTTTTTAGAATTTCTTTTCAGTAAATTATATATGATGTTTCTTAGCACATAAATGCCTTTTTAGGCTAAGTCCAGACGGGGAGATTCGGGGGCGATCCGTCGCCGGGCGACTTTTCGCCGCAACGGATCGCCCCCGAATCTCCCGGAATAGGTAGGCATTGGCGCTGCTTCAAAGCGCCGGCGTGTGTTCACACGCGGCGGCGCAATTTTCAAAAGCGCTCCAAATTGCCTGGCGAGGCAATTTGGAGCGCTTTCGAAAAGTCGCCCGGCGACGGATCGCCCCCGAATCTCCTCGTCTGGACTAGCCCTTAAAAGTCAGTTTACTGGGAAACTATTACTTGACACTAGTGCAGCGTTTCACAAAACAAGTCAGAGAATGGAATAACCAGTAAACACTGGGGAAAATCCCCCTATGTTTCATTCATCAGCATATCAGATAAAATTCTTATGTATTTCTCTGCATTGTAGTTCCCATTGATATGTTTTATGTGGGGAAAATTCCATTAATAAAGCTTCTTAATAAGAATATAGCACCCTCTGGTGCCAAAGTTCCTAATTACAGAGGAGTGCTTTTGTATTCATTTTGCTATTTTCATTGGTAAACACCAAAATTCAGGTAGGTACTATGAAATATAAATAGGAAACAATACGACAAAGATAGTTTTAGTAACATCTTTGAATTAATGTAAGGCAAGGACCACCAGCAACACTCCAGTTTTTCAACAATTATTAAAATCCACTATTTACCAAAGGTTCTTGTGAGTGATATACACTGCAGTTTGATAAAAGAGGGCGGCAGTAGGTTGCTTCAGTGTATACCCAAGGTCTGAAACGTAATAGGAAGATGTTTTCCCAATAGAGTATTTGTTAAACAGTTTCAGTACTTGGCCTAGACCATGATATGGTCTCATGCTACTCTTAGTCCCTTGTGGAAAGCATTTACCCTATGGTATACTATGGAAACTTATTTCATAATTTCAGGAGCTTCCTCACCAAGTAAACATTATACCTGCCAACACTTTACTGCAAACACCTACTTACACCGTGGCATTTTACCCAAAAATGACTTTTAGCATGCTGCAGAAGGATGCTATGCAGCTGATTTCTGAATTAATTGCCTTAATTGCCTAAAAAAGTAGCAGTATGCACAAAATGTCTCTCAATGTCTTAAATATATTGATAATGGGTTGAGTGCAGATGACCTTTTGTATTTGTCTAAAGGTTTCTGCATAATAATCAACTATGGTAGTTACCTTAGTTCAGGGGTGACCAAAAGGTAGATTGGGATGTACCAGTAGACTTTTGGTTGGTCAGTAGATCAGTAGATCTCAAGACACTGTCAACAAACAGTTAGACTAAATTACTCTTCTGTTTTATTCTTTTTGTTCAGATATTTTGTTAAGGTTACTTGAGAAATAGTTGTTATTTAAATATAGTGATTGATAAATCAATACAATATTTTAGTAACATTTTCCATGGAACAGAATGCTAACAGTGATATTATGGATGTAGATCATAATAGGACAACATCACTAAAATTAGACCCCACATTAGTACAGTATAGGCACTCCTGCGTGTAAGGAACTTACCCTGGTGGTCTAGTGGGGGGACGCCTGCCGCCCCCTCGGTGGGGACGCCCGCCACATCCTGCTCCTCCCGGCGCCGGCTTCCTCTAGGCGCCCGGCGCACTTCCGTGTTTATTTAAAGGGGCAGGCACGCTGACGTGATGACGTCAGCGCGCAATGGTGCCAAATTCAAATATTTAAAGGGACTTTTGGCTGCAATTCACGGCCCGTGATAGGTTTTGTTCCTGGTTCCTATTAGTGCTTAAGAGCTTCCATTCTGTTTGATTCCTGTGTTTGACCCTGCCTGGCTGATTTGACTACTCTGATCTGTGGAACCTGTCTCTTGTCTGAAACTGACCTTGATTCTGCTTAACCCTTCGATTGGCTTCCTGGTTTGACTCCTGCCTGTTATCGACTGATCCTGTCTAATATCATCTGATTGTTTTGCCGGTTTTGACCCTGGCCTGCCTGACGATCCTTGTTATCTGCCTGCCTCAACCCAGCCTGCCTGACCATGAAACTGTCTAATCCCACCTGTACCGTGACCTTCGGCCTTTAAAGACTCTGACTACAGTCGTGCCCCTTCGCTGGCCAGAACTCCTGCCTTGCACCTCTCGTTTAAGTCCAGGGGGCATCTGAGTAGCTGAGGGCTCCTCCCGAAGCCAAAGGCAGTCACACTACTGGTGAAGCACGAGCCGAGACCAGGGTGCTTGGCATCTGTTCTGGTTTGGGTGCCGACCATGACACTGCGTTACTGTAGTTACTTGAAGTAGAGAGAGATTCTCAGTCCTTCCAGGGTTTTATTTGGTAAATTTGTTCTGGTTTCTTTTTACGAGGTTTCAGATTTTTTTTTTTCAGTTTTCTTTCCCAGCCTTATCCAGTAAAGGTATGGGATCTGTTATCCGGAAACCTATTATCCATAAAGCATCGAATTACAGAAAGGCCGTCTCCCATTTTATCTACATGACATTTCCTTCTTCTCTGTAATAATAAAACAATACCTTATACTTGATATAAACTAAGATATAATGAATCCTTATTGTAAGTAAAATCAGCCTATTGAGTTTATTTAATGTTTCCATGTTTTCTAGTAGACTTAAAGGGGTTGTTCATCTTCCAAACACTTTTTCAGTTCAATTGTTTTCACATTGTTCCCCAGAAATAAAGGCTTTTTTCAATTACTTTCAATTACTTTCCATTATTTATTTTTTACTGTTTTTCCAAAATGTAAGTTTAAAGTTGAATGTTTGGGATATATTTATCAAAGAGTGAAGTTAAAAGTGAGGTTCCGCCACTAGAGGGAAATTCCGCCACTCTCTATTCATTTCTATGGGATTTTTGAAGGCCTATTTATCAAAGGGTGAAATTTCACTTCAAACATTGATAAATACGCCTTTCAAAATCCCATAGAAATGAATTTAGAGCTGCGGAATTTCACTCTAGTGGCGGAACCTCACTCTTAACTTCACTCTTTGATAAATATACCCCTTTGCGTCTCTGGTGTTTGAGTCTGGCAGCTCAGTAATTCAGGCGTGGTTCTAAACTGATACAATTTTGCAACATTTAAGGGCACATTTACTAAGGGTAGAAGTAAATATTTGAATAAAATTCAAATTTAAAAAATTAAAATTTTAAAGTAATTTTGGGCAAGACGAATTTTCAAATCCTTCGATTTTAGGTCCATTTTCGAAAAAAAAAAAAACCCTTTAAAAAACTTCGATAGTCGAATTTCAAAGTTTTTTCACTTCGAAAATTAGGCCATTAGTAAGTCTGCCCCTTAGTTGATACATGTCTCAGCTGTATCTCTGGAGTATTAGTAACTATTGTATCAATTGTACAGCTGCCTGTAATGAAATCCAGGAATTGTGCTTACCAGGGGCAAAGATAAGAAATGTATCCATTAAATGTATCCATTTACAGTTTTGGCGGTTCGGCGACTCCCCCTCCCAGAGTTGCTTTAGAAGGAGAAAAATTACACTTTACACTTCAATATTAGAAACAAAATCACATAAAAATAGAAAGTAATCTGAAACCAACTAGTTGTTCGAAGGTGAACAACACCTTTAAGGTATGGCGGTCCAAATTACAGAAAGATCCCTTATCTGGAAAACCCTAGGTCCTGAGCATTCTGGATTACATGTCCCATACCTGTATGTCAAAAGGATACTATGAGTAAGGTGTTGTTGGCCCCTCCCAGGTTTGCTTGGCTTCATCTAATAAGCCTCTGGAAAATCTACCATATACAGTTGAATGCAAAAGTTAGGGCACCTCTTGCTAAATTATGTTTAGTTAATTTTATAAGTGAATAATAGTAATCAAGTGACATTTTATAATGTAAACAAGTTACATTATATGTGATGAACTTTAAAACCCAGGAACAAAGATAATATTGTGAATAATTGTGACGTGCAAAAGTTTGGGTACCCTAGTAAATCTGTATGTAATAACATCCCCTTTGGCACAGATCATAGCTTGTACACACACAGTCTTTACTGAAATATTTATTATTGTCCAAGCCCTTAGTAAAAAACACACACAAAAGACTTTTACACTTACAAGCCTGTAAGCTTCAAACAATGTGTCACATAAGATTGATCAACATTTACGGTTTTCTTTTCATTTTTTTCAAATTCAGGGACAACTTGATAAAATCAAAAACGCTGATTTTAAATGTGAGAATTACAATTATTTACAAACAGTGGCAAAAGATGCTATCAAACGGCACAGATTCCTTCCAGTGTTGTCAATTAGAGATGATTATTTGGATCACTACAAACTGATGCGGCAGCAAGTCTTGTGAGTTTTGTCTCAATTTTTTTCCCATTGAACTGAAAAATTGTCAAATCTGCCTCCACAGGATCCATTCCACAGACAAAAAAAAGAAATCTGAATTGGCATATAACATAATCTAGATATTTGCAGACTTGCACATTTTCCCACAGTCAGTTGCATAAAACCCCCCAGTTATTAAAGGTACTTGTGTCAAAACGTGCTCCTTGCACTTCTGTATAGTTGCACTCAGTGCCACTGCCTTTCTTCTGCCTCCTACTACAAATTGAGCACTGCCTATAGATGCAGGGGAACCCTGGAGCTACCAATAGTGATGAGCAATTTTTTTGGCAGCGATAGCTTCACAGTGAAATTCTGCATTTTGCCATCTGCAATTTTTTTCATGAAACTGTTGGACAATTTGCAGCAACAAAAAAGTCACCGAGACACAAAAGTAGCCATAATAAAAAAGTCAATTGAATGCATTTAGATAAAAAAGTTGCAATAACAAAAGTGCCCATTGACTTTAATGCATATGGAAAAAATTGGAGCTGAGGCAAAAATTTGCCAGAATAAAAACAAAAACCCATTGACTTTAATGCATTTGAAGCAAGCAAAATTGTTACACGTGTAAAAAAACTTTGACGCCCATTGACTTCAATGCTTTTGTGAAATTTTCGCCAGTTTTCATCACTAACTACCAACACCTCTGAACCAAGCGGTGGCTCCAGGTTACGCACAGTGCCTTGCATCAATTTAAGTGAAAAGTAAGAATATTTAGATTTTTTAGAAATGATGCAGGAGTTTCACATTTTACACCACTAGATGGCAAAATTCTTTCAGATACACAATCGCATTCCCTGTTACAGCTTCACATGATAACTCTCTATTACAACTATCATTTTTAAAAATATAATTCTGCTAAAGTGCTTTTATTTCTATTCCTGTGAACAATGATATCCTGAAGAGCTCTTCCACCAGATTAAAAAAAGAGGTCTGATTTTTTCTGGGAGAAGATTTGTTCGGCATGTATCTGTTTCTAGGTTCTATTGCTAAGCTCAAATTATTTGATCCCATCCAAATACGCAGGGCCGGATCTACATAGTGGGTGCCCCTAGGCCCACTGCCGTTCGTCGCCCCCATACTCTGCTCTTTATTCGCAAATTTTCATCATCGGGACTCCAGCAATGGGAATTGGCGCATGGGAAATTTTTAAAATTATTATATCTCCTGCGTATCCCCAGTGTTTCTGAACCAATGTGGGTGTGGCTGGCCAGCATGCCACCCCCTAAAATCCTGTCACCCTAGATGGCCTTTCCACAAATCCTGGCCTGCAAATGCAGTAAAAATATTATGTTGCAATTAATATTTTAGCAGCAATAATGTTTAAACAAAGCATGTGCTAAGCATAAGGATAGCTGAAAATAGCAATTCTTTATGCTAACAGAAACAGCAAAAATAACTTTTGAATACTAAACACAAATACCCCCCACTCTAACACTGATTGTGTACAAATAGTCACGCAAATAATAAAAAGTAACCAAACCTCTGACACAGAGAGCACAGCAATCAATCAAATGAATTAATATATCACAAATTCAGAGCCTTTTCTTTTCCATGGTCTTGTCATCATTTTTTCATGAAATAACTGTGTGTTCTAATGAATTTCCTCTTTAACCTCCAACTGTCGTTCACAAAAAATATCTACTACTGTACCACCACTTTGTCTTCTATATGGGAACTGCGATAGAGTGATGCTATATATGATGATGTTTCAATTATATTCTGCAGTTGATGGAAAAACATGGTTATTGTGTGTGAAAGTGCATCTGTGGTAAGTAAATTATGTTCCATCAACTAAAAAAGGAAATGCATTAGAACCAATGGGTATTACTGACATACAAACTGACTAATGGAAAAGAGAACTATTGCCTTTAGTGTTTTTTTTTTTTTTTGCTTTACTGTATAATAAATGCCATTCATATTCCAGTCTCCCTGCCAAAGATAATATAATTATAGTAAAAGGTGGGAGTTTCCCAGTTATAGTCAGGTGATCCCTGTGGTGGCCAATACAAGGGCAACCATATTTGGGAGTTTTAACCTTGAAAGCAATAAGTTGCAGGTAAAACTTGGTCCCTGTGTAAAATGTATAATGAAGCAATATAATTCTTAAGGCATACTGTTTTTTTCAAAATGGATCGGTTAATAGTGCTGCTCCAGCAGAATTTTGCACTGAAATCCATTTCTCAAAACAGATTTTTATATTTCATTTTGAAATCTGACATGGGGCTAGACATATTGTCAATTTCACATCTGCCCCAAGTCATGTGACTTGTTCTGTGATAAACTTCAGTCACTCTTTACTGCTGTACTGCAAGTTGGAGTGATATCATCCCCTCCCCCCCAGCAGCCTAACAACAAAACAATGGGAAGGTGACCAGATAACAGCTCTCTAACACAAGATAACAGTTGCCTAGTAGATATAAGAACAGCACTCAATAGTAAAAACCAATGTCCCACTGTGACTCCTTCAGTAACATTGAGAAGCAACAACAGCCTGCCAGAAAGCAGTTCCCTCCTAAAGTGTTGGCACAAGTCACATGACCAGGGGCAGCTGGGAAATTGACAAAATGTCTAGCCCCATGAATGAATATAAAAAAATCTGTTTGCTCTTTTGAGAAATGGATTTCAATGCAGGATGCTGCTGGAGCAGCACTATTAACTGATGTATTTTGAAAAAAACATGTTTTCCCATGACAGTCTCCCTTTAAGCTACAATGCAAGTGAGAGTAGGACTGGCCATACCAGGGATAACTTGGATATAGTCGGCCAGCTTAAATATATTGCAACATATTGACAAACAATTCCTGTTTCGTTGAAAGGGGAGGGCATTTTTAGCGCCAAATGGCACAAAAATGTCACAATGTTTTTGGCACAAAATGTCTCAATGTCCTTAATGTACTGAAAACTGGTCAAGTGCAGAGAGAGGGCCTCTTGTATTTGTCTATATGAATAATTGTTTTGTGGTTGTGAGCACAACTTTACCTTGTTAGTTTTATATATAAATTTAATCAAATAACAGACTTATAGCAGAGGCTCCCAACATCTTTATTAAAATCTTCATGATTGTAGTTGAGCAGTTACTGTAAACGTCAAAATCACAGAAGACAAGAGTTATTATTTATGCAACAGCATTTTGTTACATTCTGAAATAAAAAAAAACACCATAAAAATGTAACAAGTTTCAAGCTAGTTAAACATGTGGGTGATGATTTTCTTCAACCACATCAATCAGTTTTGTTTACCTGCCAATCTTATGTGTTATGACTGTTTTAGAGGGAGGCTGCTACAATAACCTATTAGGGGAACAGGTAAATCACTTTCCTAGTAATTAGAACAGTTCACACTGGTCAGTTATTGCAGCTAGGGTTGCCACCTTTTCTAGAAAAAAATACCAGCCTTCCTATATATTTATCTTTTTTCCCTGTTAATAACATTGGGATCAACCATTATTTTTACCAGCCAGGCTGGTAAAATAACGGCCAGGTGGGAACCCTAATTGCAGCACAGATTCAGCTAGCTTTGATAACCAATGGACTATTTCATTTTGGCACTGGAAGTAAAGCAGTCATTGAGCTAGCTAATGACTGGTTAATGGGAAACAACTCCCACCTTTAATCAGCCAGAAAGAAACGGCCCTGCAAACATGATCGTATCCATAATAAAGATGGCCTGTATGTGTAATGGGTTTAATGTCTCTTCTTAAAGGAGAAGGAAAGCCATCAATTACTGGAAGGTGCCAAAAGTTGGGCACAGTGGCGTAACTACCAGGGGTGCAGAGGGTGCAATTGCACTAGGGCCCCCATTCCCTTAGGGCCCATCAGAGCCACGAAAATGGTTATGGCAGGCAGTTATCTTGGGGGAGATTATACATCACACATGCCATCAACACTCCAGCATGAGATTTATAGAGGTAAGGGCCCCGGTGCCCATCCTGTACCAGGGCCCACCAGGGAGTAGTTACGCCACTGGTTGGGAACCCCCTAATGGGTGGAGCCCTGGGCATCAGGTAAGTGATTACAATCACTTGGAGGTGTCTAACCGTCAAGTAATTGTGACTTTCCTTCTCCTCTAAAAGGGTAGATCACATAAAAATTACATTTAGTATAATGTGGACTGCAGTATTTTTAGACTAATTGCAATTAATTTATGAAATGTTTTCATTTATTTTGCTGCAACCCTTGGGTCTGTAACTGTCAGGTTATTGGGTCACGAACATTATTCCTTCTTTATATTCTTTACCTAATTGTTCTTTATGCAAAATGTGTTAGACAATTATCATAGGATTTATTAAAGTCCCCCTGCTCAGTGCAGTTATGTCTAACCCTGCCACTGTTAATAGATGGATATTGTCTTCAAATAGATTTACATGTGAGAACCTGGGCTGTGAGTAGTATGAAGTATGAAGATATGTACTGTATATGGTAGCATGTGCAGGGGAACAAGATGTTTTGATCACTGGGGGTTGTATATATGGAAATGGACAAAACATCATAAGTATTAAATTTTACTAGTACAACAGCAATCCTCTATGCATAGAGACATTAATAGGAACTGGAAGAACAAAACATACTTCATAAATATAATTTCATTAACTATAGCATGAATATTCATGGCAGTATGCTGATGCACAACAAAGCAACATGCAACAGAAAATATACTTAGCTTTGTCTGTTACAATTGTTGTTTCCCTACCGCAGTTATGAATGAAAATATTTAGCAGCTTATTGGTGTAAAGCAGTACTGAATGCTCAAAGGCCAGATGTGATAGCTGACACACAGGCTCCATTCTTAAAACACAACAAGGCCACAGAGAACAGCCTACCACATGAACAAACATAAACTCTGCTGTTTTTTTGTCTGCTGGGTTGGTAGGACACATTGTCATCCTTCAATCTCCTATATCTACTTACAGGGCCGTCATTAGAAATCACGGGGCCCCGGACAACAAAAATTTTGGGGCCTCCTGGGTCCCGTCCCCACCCTGGCACCCAAGCCCCACCCCTGATCCCTCTCACTCCACATCAAATTTAAGAGACCACACAGACATGAGCGCTAAAAAAGTAACCCCGTCCCACACACATATTGATAGTCAGGGCTCCCTTATAAGTTAAAAAAAAATAGCATTTTTAAAAAAAAATAGCATTGGTGACAGGGCACCTCTTACAAGTTTAAAAAAACTGGGGCCCCAGAGAATATTTTTTTTTTTAAAAAACTTGGTGCCAGGGCCCCCCTTACAAGTTAAAAAAATTGGGGCACCAGAAAAATGTTTTTTACTTGGTAGCAGGGGGCTAGAGTGTTGAAATAAAATATTGGTGGCCAGGGGATTAAAAAAAAAAAAAAAGACCCGCATTGGTGTCAGTAGAATTGAACTCGTGGGACCTCTTATAGCTGTTTTCGTGACATTGGGTATTTTCCCTGCTTCTGGACTTCAGTGTCTGCTCCTTTGTGACTTCGGGTCTTTCCGCTGCTTCAGGACTTTGACTGTTCGGAACTTCTGCAACGACATTGAAGGAAGAGGCACGGCTTCTGTGGTGGCACTTGTAAGGAGGGCCTGGCTCTTTGAAAAGTGCAGCACTTCCGGTCCCCACTTCAAGTGGGGCCTGGGACACTTGTCCCCCCCTGTCCCCCTGATGTCCCCCCACTTGTCCCGCCCTGTCTACTTACTATACATCCTCTTATGATCAAAAAAATATTGCTACACTCTCTCCCACTGTCTCTCCCCTAATTGCTTTCAGTCTTTAATGGAAATTTTCAGCATGGAGGCAGGACTTGATTCCTTATTGCGTACCTTATCAGGATAGTATATCAGAACACAAAGCACCTGTGCACCTACGGGTCCAGTTTCCAGAGTCTACTTTCTGTAAATGCAGTCACTTGTTGCTTTGTTAAAGATTAGAGCAAGATCACCAATTTGGTATAGTTGCCACAGCAAAATGAGATCAATTTATTTTCAATCACTGTACAATAAAAATAGTGCAAACTCATACAAACTCATATATGCTGAAGAGGTCTCTGTTTAAAGTGCCAGCTGAGACCATAAGTACCAAGTACAATTCCTGATTCCACAAAATTGATAAAGCAGAATACAGCTGCAAGCCTGCTCTAAAACTGCTAATAAATTATCATAATAATACTTACATTAAACCACCTTTACTACCAGACACATGGAAAGGCACTTCTGCAATTCATTACAAGGAAAACCCAAATTAACAATCACCACTCTTAGAAAACTAAACCCCATAATGTTCGAAATCTATGACTGGTACACTGCATTACAAACATACATTGAGTCAGATCATTTTGTACCTCTATGAACATTGACACAAATGACATAAAAGTATCAAAAACACAATAAATGTATTTATATTTATGATATAAAATGAATGTTCTGCTGCATTTGTTTAGGGAAAGTAATTAGCAAACAAGGTAGAAGCGGAATTTCACCTCCATTACCGAGGTGGCTACCATGAACCCCCACCACTAAAAAATGGCAAATTTGTTGGCCATCACTTAATCAATATGGCCATAGCCGTGATGGATGGATGAGCACTAGTGGTTATTTTGCACACTAACTGCAAAGGTCTGTTTTATTAACTTTTTCTGTTTACCCACTATATTATTATTCTGCCCTTGGGCCTACCCTGTGCTCTATAATGGTATATATATGGAACACACTATGGTCTTCTTAAGGAATTGCATTTCGTGCACAGAGCCCCCTAGAAAGGGAATTAAAAAAATTTCAAAGTTCTTATGGATCTTTTGAAGAATCTATAATACAGGGGTCTTAGGAAAGTCTATCTTAATACAATTTCTTTCTCCCTTCCTTAGTATGCCCTCTTCATATGCTTGATCTGCCAACTTATAAAATGTATTAGATATAGCTTTAGTTGGATTCTGTTGATTTAAAGGAAGTCTCCTGATCCTGTAGTTGTCCTTTTCATCAAGAGTATACTTTTTGTTAAAGGGATGTAGTTATGATTTTTATGGTTTACTTTTCATTGCTAAATTACACGGTTTCCACCAAAACATTTTTAGCTGTAATTTTGGTGTGGAGGCAGTAATCTCAGTGCTTTGTGCCTGATTCTGAGCTTTGAGAAGGAGCACTTTAGGATTGAACTGCTTTGAGGCAGCTATTATTTCTCCTCTTCCCATTGCATTTAACCACAACCTAGCTGGTGGCGTTTATCTCATGTCTACCACTAGGTGGTTTTTAAGACTACTACCCTTATCTGCTGGCTTGATAATAATTTCCTTATTACTGCTAAGATTCTTAAGTGCCTCATTTACTTGTCTGGAGAGTTTTAACACTACCCTTTTTTCTGAACTAGAACAGGACCCATAGGGAAACCATGTGGGACCTGTAGGAACAGCTAGATCTGAATGTCTATAAGGAGACAGTGGCTCTCAAGGAGTGAGAATTGTGGAACCCTTTGTATTGGGATCACATTGAATGACCAGTATTGACATGGATGTCTGCAGAAAATTCGCTACAATTTTGTGGCCAGGCCCCCAGCTAAACCATTGTGGCAATTTCATGTATAAATATCTCAGAACCCATAACAGGGTAGCACAGAGGCAATTGTATGTATAGATGAATGCATTTTGTTAGGAATTGTACTCACACATGGTTAAAAAGCTGTAGTCACTTCTCAGTCCTGCCATATATCATGCAGTGATCTCCGCCATTGTGTCTCTGTCCTGGCCACAAATCAAACTGAAATCTCACTCCTCTGCAAAGTGCATATTTTACTTTTGTGCTCCCCCCTCAGTCATTGTACGTTTCTTTCTTCTACCTCCAACTTCAGTCTTTATTAGTCTTTACTATATTTAACTACTCATTTTCCATGTGGTGCCCATTTTAACTTCCCTCCGCATAATTTTTTACATAATACTGCAAACTTCCAACCAGTAGCCATCCAATGATTTAATTTTTGACAATCATGTTTAAGCAGGCATCTCCACTCTTTTTCCTGCAGCCAAGCAAAGCTCATATTATGCTTATGTTCCTATTAAATTTAATATATGCTAATCTTAGTACTTCCCATTTATTAATCATTGGCTGCAATAAAAAAAACATAAAGTGTTTTTTTTTTTAAAACTGTAAATGCCTGCTAAAACATGATTTTTTAAAATTACATGGAAAATGATCAGTGAAATATAGTATCAAATAAGGCTGAAGTCGGAGGTAGAGAAATGAAAAGTACCGTGACTGAGTTTGAAGCACAAAAGTAAAATATGTGCTTTGTAGAGGAACACTAAATTACAAGTACAGAGAGGGGAGGAGGGAAGCTTGAGGAACAAGCAGGGCCGGATTTAAATTGCGGGCACCCCTAGGTCCATTGCTGTTCGTCGCCCCCATACTCTGCCCTTTATTCACAGATTTTTATCATCAAGACCAGAGCAATGGGGATTGGCGCATGGGAAATGTAAAAGACTATCATATCTCCTGCGTATCCCCAGTGTTTCTGGACCAATGTGGGTGTGGTTGGGCAGCATGCCGCCCCCTAAAATCCTGTCACCCTAGGCCCGGGCCTAGGAAGCCTTTCCACAAATCCGTACCTGGGAAGAAGATGTGAAAACAGTAAAGAAGGAGAATAGAAAAGTGAGTTCACAAGTGCCCCCTCCTTGCCCCTATCTGTGGATGCCCATGAGTATTGAAAACTTTTAACTAAGTTACCTGCAAACTAAGCACAAGGGAGTGACACCTTCACATGGGGTTATTTACTAAAACTTGAATTAATCAAATTTTTTTATTAAAATATATTTGACCAAATGCCCTTCTATGAATTGAATTATGATTGAATTAAAGTCAGTGCGAAAAAAAATGCAGCGACAAAATCAAGCGTCAATTCATATCGTACAATAGACTAAAATCAGATTTGTAAAGTAATTACCATTATGCTGGCAGATTTTTTGCTCATAGTCTGGTAGAACAGTGTAGCAACTGGGATTGCAAATCACCCCTGTAGCAATAAAAAACTACTTTCAATTAGAGAATTATCTGCTTCTACTGAATACTTAAAATGAGTATTAAATCTTAGGAAAAGCAGTGGGGTTGCTTCAATGGAAAGCAAGAAAGAGGTAAACAATGAAAATCTATTAAGGAGGTTGAGAGAAAGCAATCAAGGCAGAACTTGCTGCTAAGTGTTCTTTATTATAATAAAGAACACTTAGCAGCAAGTTCTGCCTTGATTGCTTTCTCTCAGCCTCCTAAATAATTGGTCAAGTTTCCACACCTAGAGTGGGGGTGTTTCACTTAGATTGAGAGCACAGCTACCATATCCCAGTCATCCTTATAGTTTCCAAATCCTTATTTGCATATGTAAATGTGTGGCAGGAAAGAAAAAGGTCAGAAAAATGTTTCTTACTTCCATGTTTTGTGACAAAAAATCACTAGTTTCCCTTCCCACACCTAATTAACATATGCAAATTAGGATTCACATTCGGTTCGGCTATACACAAGGATTCGGCTGAATCTGAATCTGGCTTAAAGGGCAAGGAAAGGCAAAGAAATAAAATCCCATTTTTACTTTCTTTAATGAAAAAGAAATCTATGTCCAATATACTTTAATTTTAAAATGTGTACCGTTTTTATAAGAAACCTGACTGTATGCAGTGAAATTTTCCCTTCATTTACTGCTTCTGGCAGGGAAACAATCACTTATGAACAGCAGGGGGAGCCCCTGCCTTACTTACCAGCCATGCAGAACTCAAGCAGCTTTGTTTTTTGATCATTTATGATGATCCCTAAGCAGCACAGACCATACTGAGCATGTGCAGTGCCAGAGTCAGGCAAAGATGTATAACAAAGTTACAAGATGACAGCCCCCTGTGGCCAACTTTGAAAGCATAAATCATTTGTTTGATTAGGCTTGTGGTGCAGTAAGTTCATGTTTATGTTTAGTATACAAAATACAGCATTTCTATCCTTATTCTATGTTACACTTTCCTTGTCCTTTAAGGCCGAATCCTGAACTGAAACTGGATTCATGCATCCATAGCAGCAACCATAAGGGCTCTCATTTGCGCTGGCTGCATGTTGCATCTCACTTGCGTTCAATGATTGTTTTTTAAAAGGTCTCCCCAAAGGAACACATGACTGGACTGATATATGTGCAGCCGTTCATCTAAGTGAATTGTAATTTAGTTTGTGTTTGGAGCGCTGCATATATTATTTGACAAATAATTTTTTTGATACTGTATCAGTATCAATGTAGCATTTATGTGACTCTCTTTGTCAAATGTTATTTGCAGAGTTGCATATGCAAATGGTGTAAACCAAAATTGAAGGTGTAACATGACACGTTTGGTGGCCTCTCAGTTCCTGCTAAACCAGTCCATTGCGCTCTCTGTCCATGGTACTGAATAGAGTAGTAGAATAGAGTAGTAAAATGCTATTGAAATATAGTTTAGGGAAACCATGCATTACACCAGGGATCCCCAACCTTTTTTGCTTGTGAGCCACATTTAAATTTAAAAAAGATTTGGAGAGCAACACAAGCATGAAAAAGTCCATGTGGATGTCAAATAAGAGCTCTGAATGGCTTTTTGGTAGCCCCTATATGGACTGGCAGCCTACAGGAGAGAATGTTTGGCAGGACATCTGTTTTTTATGCAACCAAAACTTGCCTCTAAGCCAGTAATTAAAAAATAAGCACCTGCTTTGAGGCCACTGGGAGCAACATCCAAGGGGTTGGAGAGCAGCATGTTGCTCGCGAGCTTCTGGTTGGGGATCACTGCATTACACTCTCACTACTGATTTCCCCAGACCCATTACTACTTTTGAAGCAATGAAATAAATGTTTGTTTGAGGAAGTTTTACTGGTCCCCTTTACTACTAAGTCTAGTTTTTTTTATCTTGTTCATAGAAACTGTAGAATTCCTACTATCCTACACCTTTTTAGTTATTGGTTGCATTGGACACTGTAATGCACACTATCTGTTCTTTATTGGAATTTTTCTGCTAAACAAAATAGGGATGCGTCATCCAGGATTCGGCCTTTATCAGCAGGATTCAGACAAATCCAACTGCCTGGTTGAACTGAATCTTTAAAATCATATTACTTTTTTGATATACAAACAGGGAAGTAGCAAATTGTGTGCAGTTCTTTCCTACGGTATATGCAAATTAGGGTTTGGATTTGGTCCAGGATTTGGCTAAATCAGTCAAGCTTACTAAATACACCCACTCCAAGGACATTGTCTGGGCTTCTTTTGTCATGCCTTTCCAATACTGCAAACTATTTAAAGGAACTGTGACTTTGTAGTTACAAGCATCTCTAAAGCAAAGTGTCAAAAAGTATTTCAGATGCATATGAGCTCATTAATTCTCAAGTTTATAACAAACACTGGCTCTGATCCTCACAGAGTTTGCCAGAATGGAAACAGAAATCATCACATGAACATAGCAGATACTTTCATGCACAAAATTAACAAAGATCTAAAGAATCTAGTTTTAGAGAACACCAACTTCAAAATGTGGTATGTTGTTCTGACAGATTTGAGTGGTGCTCAACATTCATAAGTGCTGCTCAGAAAGTCAATTTAACTCCAAAGCATACAAAGCTTCTTATTCATGGAACTGAAGTGAACATATTAGGGCTCAGGCACACACAGTGTGCAAAGTGCAAAACAAGACTGCAATCAGACATTTTTGCACTGTGCCCACTACATCTGGCATTGTATAAATAGCAACAGGCCTCTGTGTTCCATTTCAGACTGCTCTTTAAAACGAGTGTGGCCTGCATTTTACAAAGCTATCTTTGCTAAGGATAGTTGTTGAGTACATACTTCTCAACATGTTAAACATAGAAAGCAGAAGAAATGCTGTGTTACATGCCCCAAAATAAAATGCACATTTTACAAAGCCTCACCCCCTTTCCATAGCTGAAATAGCAGCATCACGGGCGTTTGTGACTCCTGCGTTCCGTTTGGCTGCATTCAGCCGCAGGGGAGCGCAGGTCTAGACGCACCTCATTCTTTTTAATGAGGTTGTACCCACGAGACGCGTGTAAGCGGGGAACGCAGGTTCAGACGCAACATGCTGCGTTTCTTACAACTCTGGCATAGTCTAGAAAATGATGTTGCCTTTGTCTGATGATTTTGCCCTCCCCTGGAAAGTTTTCTGCTCATCACGACTAACAGATTTTACTGTTCACCTTAATTCTGCACAATAACACAGTCCGTTGCACTTTCTTCTGATCTTCTACAAATCAGTTTAGACCATTGTGTGCAGTATATTGACCAAAATATGAATATAAACCTCTGGATTGATTTAGTTAGAATACAGATCATTACTCTAATACTTTAATGTGTATCTTGCAGACAAAATTTATCAGAGTATACATACATTTCTGTCATTACAAATAGCCAGGCAGTGACGCAAATAACTATTCTTGCATGAACAATAAATGCATAAGTGTACATTTGTAATGAATGAATGACTTTTATGAAACTGATACAGCTGTATTGATCTAGATGTACTCTGTGAGTCATAGTTTGTCCTGTAGCATCATTATGTGTGTTTGACTTGCTCAGGCTTGTCTCTAAGGGGCAGATTCACTAAGATCCGAAAATTCGCCAGTGTAGGCTTCGCTAGTGTTCGACGCAGTTCGCCTGGCGAATTTTCACCAGCGATACGCAAATCCACTAAAGTGCGAATTTACGCTCAGGTCAGCGAATGTTATGTGCTTACTTCGCTAGGCAGAGCGCAGTTACGCTAGTGAAGCCTAATTTGCATACGGCGGGAACTTTAACTTATAATAGAAGTATATGTTACAGCCACTACATTCCACTACACAAGCCCAGGAAACCTTTAATAAATTAACTAAAGTTTTCCTATTGCCCTACATGTGCCCCCTGTATAGTTGTGTTGCCATATGTTAGGAAATGTAGGGGGTAACCCCCCAAAAAAAAATATCAATCTTTTTCAGACTATCACCCTCCTTTGCTAAAAATACGTGAATTTGCGAAGTTACGATCCTTCGTCAGTGCGCAACTTTGCCTGGCGTAACGTTGCGAAGTTGTGCAAGTCTATCTACTTCGCTAGCGAAAATTCGCCAGAGCCGGTGTTAGTGAATTTGCGAAGTTCCAATTTGACGTCACACTGGCAAATTAGCGCTAGCGTTAGACACTTCGCACTTTAGTGAATCTGCCCCTAAGCATCTAAGTCAGAATGATAACTTCCATCTCAAACCAGGACCAACAAGAAATGCATACTTTCACAGGCATGAAGGTGCTGTTATATCTTTGGGCAGCAGCAGTACATTGATTAAATACAGCTGAATAGAGATTAAGCTGAGCATCAGTTAAAGGAAAACTATACCCCCAAAATGAATACTTGAGCAACAGGTAGTTTATATCAAATTAAGTAGCATATTAAAGAATCTTACCAAACTAGTATATATATTTAAGTAAATATCGCTCTTTTACATCTCTTGCCTTGAACCACCATTTCGTGATGGTCTGTGTGCTGCCTCAGAGATCACCTGACCAGAAATATTTCAACTCTAACTGTAACAGGAAGAAGTGTGGAAGCAAAAGACACAACTTTGTCTGTTAATTGGCTCATGTGACCTAACTTTTTATAGTTTGTTTGATATGTTTGTGTGCACTTTTGAATCATGCGATCCCAGGAGGCTGTACTTAATTTTTAAAATGGCAATTTTCTATTTATGATTACCCAATGGCACATGCTACTAAAAAAGTATATTATTATGAAAATGGTTTATTTACATGGAGCAGGGTTTTACATATGAGTTGTTTTATGCAATATATTTTTATAGAGACCTGCATTGTTCGGGGGGTATAGTTTTCCTTTAAGGGAATTTATGGAATAAGTAATAAGGATGAACAGATTGTTTGAGTGACTGTTATTGCGTTAACTAGAAACACTGCAGTAAATGCAACACTGTTAACAGATTTGATGCTGTCACAAGCACAGGTCGGCACGTTCATTCCCTTCGGCAACAAATTCATTTATATAATATGCAATCAGCGTCTCAATAGCTGTATGCTTTAGAAGTGTCAGCTCTTGCAATGAGTCCTGTAAAAATGACGATTCCCTTCATGCAGAGACTACGGAGAATAACCCCAATGATTTACTAGTGGTTACATTTACCAGATCACTGGACAAACTGCAAACGTATATGAAAAATCCCACAGGAAGGGATTTCTTTTATTGCAAGAGCATTAGCTGATGATCTTATAACCTTACCTTTAGCACCTCATGGCACAAGAGACTGTCACTGACATGGAAGTGTGAAGAAGGTACAGTCTAGTTGTCTTACTGTTGTCTGGGATTCTTTGCAATTAATTCTCTTTTACCAAGACACTAACAATTATGAATCAGTAATAAATTTTTACTTCACACATTAAAAAATGAAGTTTTTATTTAAAAATTGTAAGTGCTGGAAGTTCAATATTTATATTTAAACATATAAAAACACACACAGTATGATACAAGTAAAAACAAACATATCAAATTTTCTAACAGTGCAGTAAAGCAAGTTGGTTGCTGTTATGAATACTTTTTTTATCTGGCAAGTATGTACCCTGGATGATAAGTAGTACATTTGGCATACATTTTAGTACACCTAGGATCAAGCAAAAATGCACAGTGCCTCGTTCCCTAGAGCACACCATTGCTTTTTATCACACAGAAAGTTACAAAACACACAAGACAATTATAATTGTGCAATTTCTAAAAGAGTGCTGTTGTCATCTAAATAATTTTATGGAGTTGGGTCAGGGGGAGGGCTGTAAAATCGTTTCCAGACTGGACTACAGATTTTATTTAATCATTGCACGTGTTTTGCATGCATAAGACATTGAGCCATAGCAACAAAGATCTGCTGGAAAAAAAGCAAAACCATTATAAAGCAACAAGGGGTCTCTTACAATAATAATAAATATTTTGGAAAGTTTTATCTTCAGCATAACAAACAATTGCACTTCAACAGTTATGTACCCAAACACACACATTTTTCGTTCAATACCTACCATCATATCATTAATAAACATTAATTAAATGTGAACCTATTACTATTTAATTATTACTAGATATGAATATAATTGCATGTATTTTACTTACTGTAAGTCATTCCTACAGTTGTCTAATATAAATATTGACTGGCACCAGTTTATTTTCATCCATCTTTACATAAAACCATATAATAGCACTAGGGATCCTGTGGTATCTTAAAATAGCTACTATGTGGGAAAGAACTAACATCCATATCAGTTAATGCAGATTACAACTTCCAAACAAACCGAAAACATTCCATTTTCAGTTGTACTTGAATTTTGCTGTCTAAGACTTATAACAAAACCTACTAAAACTGACTGTAGGCTCCTGAAGAAAGTATCAAGATAGACCCTTCATGTATATAGAAAGATTTTTTGATAGTAGAGGTTTTAGTAATGGTAGACAGGATGTACATTGTCAAAATGTATTGGAGACCCACAACCGTTATAATGTCTTTTAAATCCACAATCATTAACTGTAGCCAGTGGGACAGAAGTATATATAGGAGGTATAGTGATGCCATGCTGAGCAAGATGTGGCACAGACTGGAGAGACCTGGGGACTGGGAAAGACATTCCATCTAAAGTGGCAACTGCTACATTTAATCTGAAATCAGCAGATGATGCTGAACTGGCAGTTAATGGTGCATCTATTGAAGCCAAAGAACATCCTGAAATAAAACAGAAACATATTGTACTTTTAAAATGCTGCTCAAAACATTTTGCTCAAAACAATTTGGCTAAAACCGTTATCATCATTACCTCCATTACAAAGTCAAATAATGATTGCTTTGCAGAAATTGTACTTATATGACAAAGCTAGAAACCTTGTATATTCTTCCAAATCTTGTTTGTAAATGGCTCCATTTGTTCATATGAACACTCCATGTACAGCCAGCTTCTTTTATAAAATGTCTTACTGCGAACAAGTAGGTCAATTAAAATACCCTCTTCAAAAGCAGAGTGGCATTTTAAAGGAGCTTATTCAAATATTATATATAATGTGGGTCTAAGACTAATGTTGCCATCCTCCTGGTTTTAGGAAGGACTGTCCAGTTTAAAACTGCCTGTGTAAAATTAGGAAATTTGTAAATGTAAGTAAGTCAGTCACCAATTACATCATTTAAAAATGATAACTCCAGCAGCACTCCGATCAGTGATTCAAACTTTTATCTGTGCCACTAGCAAGGCAATTGTTCGGCTATACCAGCCCTTTATCAAGCCAAGTGTACTGTGTAACAAACGTTTATAACACAGTACCCTTGGCTTGATAAAGGGAAACCTTGCCTTGTTAGTGGCACGAATAAAAGTTTAAATCACTGATCGGAGTGCTGCTGGAGTTAGCATTTTCATGTGGAATTAACCTGTGCAGAGAGGTATACAGCATGCACCCATTGCTTCAATCAGCGTACTAGTGTGGTACTTTTTTGGACTTTTTAGACAATTGCTGTGTCATTGTTCTGCCCCCTTATGGCATTGGTGTGCCCTTAAAAAATACCACACCACCTCCTAATGTCATTACCCCACCCCCAAAACATTACCATTCCAGCCCGGATTTGTTATATTGAAAGGCGGCACCCCTATGCTAATGGGTTATGGAATGGTTTCACATCTGCTTTAGGAAGGAGCATAGGAGGGTTTGACCACTGCTGTTATTGGCCTGAGCACAAAACCTAACAAACACTATGGGGCAGATTTATTAACCCTCAAGCCTCAGTTTGTGCCAAACAACACTGCTAAAAATTCCTGTTTTGCAGTTGAATGCTTTGACTTGCTTCTGGTTTTTAAAAAGTGGGGGTTTTATGAGCAGGTTTTTGACAAATATAAGAAAGCTAGTCAGGTTTTAGGTGGTGTGATTTTTTTTTTTTTTTAGGAAAACCCTGCTTGTGTTGAAAAAAGGCAATTTTAAAAAAAATAAACCCTATTAAGAAGCAAGCCAAATCTATTTCTGGTACAAACCTAAGACTAGAAGGTTCATAATTCTGCCATTAGCCTAAGGTCTATAGTCACAAGCTTTTAAATGTTTTGTACAAATGTTTTGATGGAATTGAAATAATAAAGCATAGTAAACCAACATGCACAAGTAATGTCCACTGGTGCCCTTCACTATACAGCATTACAAACTTATAGACTAAGTTGAGGAAAATAAAAAGGAAAATGAGGTTTGGTAGCTTATGGCGACGAGGATGGGATAGAGTATAACAGTGCTTTATTAACAGGCTCATACAGGCCTTACACAACAGTAACTTCTTACTTTCACTTTCAAGCTGTACAGAAAGTCCTGTGTATGCACAGTACAAGTCCTATGCACAGTGACACCAGCAGGCCATTTGTATAAACACCACAGTAGCTGGGGGGAAAAGGGGTGTTGAAGGTGACAAGGTATTTTTGTATTTATGGCATACAATACCGTATTGTAAATGCACAAAGCTAGATTTACATTTTATAATAGGGGGTACTTTATTCACTTTAAAAGTAGATTTTCTACAATGACACGTTATTGCTAAGCCTAAAATTTGCATGTGAATTCCTCTATAGTAGGCATTAAGGTAGCCTAGCCTATAAGGTATCTTTTTTTCAAAATAATTGCAGGGCAATATAAATGTTGATTTCATTCTGCAAAGTGAAGCCTTCTGAAATCAGAAGGTATTTACTTGTCTCATGCCATACATATAGCACTGCCTAGATAGCAAAAATGAGAGTTTTATTCTCCCATAATGAATCATAGGCGGAGACATGTAAATCACTCCTTTGCACAAGGTCTGTACCAACAGGGGCAGAGACCAGCACTAAATACAGAGAAGAAACCAGACATCTATTATACTGAATGCAGAGTTGTTGTGTTTCCCTCTGTAAGCACTGCACATTTGTAAATTGTGGGTAAAGGTTAAAAATGGATTTGTGAACGCTGTAAATTGTACAGCTTCTATTTGAAAATCAATAAGCAATTCAAATAAACATTTCCATATGGCATTCAAGATGTGCCGATAACTTTATTTCTTGACTGAAGAAAATAAAGTGGGGTGTCTAAGAGGGGTATGCCTAATGATGTAAGCAGGGCACTTACCTTTTGAACATGCAAAAAATCAAACACCCAAATTCTAAAAAACAATAATGCCAGTCCTGGCTTCCACCCAGCAGCAAAGAATTAGCTTTTTCATGCTTTAGTCTTATGATCTCTAACTTTTTACTCTAACTCATACTTATTGTGCATGTGGTACATACACTTGTGCATATTATCAAGAAAAGTTAAATTGTAGTAAGCTTAAATTGAAAATGTTGTAAAGTGTGCTTTTTAACACAACCTTATCTACAGTATATCTAGTTCATTCCTCTGAAATAGTCCATTTAGGTGCTAAACCTTTTAGATAGTATACAGTAGTTGGCCTCTGTCTTTGCCATTTAATCACTTGCAGAGGCATTTCAGAAAATAATAATAATTAATCAAACTGTGACAGGTTTTAAACCATGACTGGCTTAACTAAGTTCATGTTTGTTATTGAAGTTGCAGATCTTATACATCATAGTTCATTATAAGAACAAAGTTTGTAGCACAGATTATGTCTTTACTACACTTTTGTGGGGTGGTTTTGTGCAACTAAGGGGCAAATTTACTATTATTCCCGAAAATTTACTCGACCAAATTCGAAATTCGATAAGCATTCGACCATCAAATGCTTATCGAATAGTTTTAGGCTATCATTTCGCTGGATATTCGAATTCTTGATGAATTCATACGATCGGATACCGATCGTTCGATTTCACGATAACATCATAAAATTTCATTCGAGCGTCCGAAAAATTCCTATGATTCGAACAATCAACGCTTCGATCGTACGAATGGTATTCGACCAGGACTTAGTCTCTGAAGCCTATGGGAAGCTTCCTATTGGCTTCTATTGCAATTCAGTAGGTTCAATCTGCCGAAGTAGGCAGTCGAATAACTTTAAAATTTTTATTCCTTCGATCATCGAATGATCGAATATACAATCATTCGATCTATTCGATGTTCGATATTCGATGATCGAAGAGGCAAAAATTCACTTTACAATTTCATGAAAAATTTGTATGATTGTTATTCGATCGAACTTCGATCTATTCACGTGAATTTCGTAAATAGGCCCCTTAGAGTTTACACTAGTGGCAAAGAAAGAGCAATTAAAGGCAGCTAGGAAATGTTATTCTGCTTTTTCCTGCTGCTGCAATGGATCATTTGCAATATGCTATTGTATAAATCTACCAATTGTAATCTACCAACTGGTGTCATTTTATTATTGCCTTAGGATATTAATGGATATTAACCACCAACATTAAGAGCATATTTGATGTTAATGTCCATGTTTTTGTTGTTCCATAATTTCTTTTCCCACAAGGGACTTAAAATAGCATTATATATATGTATTACTTAACTGTTATTAAAATTCTCCTGCTTTTTCACATAATAGTTCAATTTTTTTCTTAAATTTCTTAAGGAAACAATACATTGCCACAGGGTATTGAGATAATGAATCCTTTAGTAGTTAATTATACTGCCCTACATCTGCAGTTCCCTATGGGTTTGTAGAATTTCCAACATTAGGGTTGTTCAGCTTTAAATTAACTTTTAGGGGCAGATTAACTAAAGGGCGAAGTGATTAACGCTGGCGACAATTCATCGGCATTACCACCAGCAGGGGTGCAGGCATCACTTCTATAATGAAAGAACTAGACACTATCGTTGATTTGCACTCTTTCGTCAGACGAATTTTCGCTCTGGTGAAAGGACTTATATACTAATATGTGGATTTTACTCAAGGTTACCTACTTCACCACACTTGCCTTCGTCAGCTCAGACCACTGCAAATGGAGTGCAATGGAGTGCATAGAGCTTCCTCAATCCTCAGTTACTTACATCATACATCAAGTTAAAAAAATGCTGGCGACTTTTCCTTTTTTCAGGGTGATAGGCTGCAAAAGTCTTTAAAATTTCTTTTTGTGTAACCGGTTTCCCCCACGCATTTTACAACATAAGGAAACATTATTTTATGTGTAGGGCATTAAAACATCTCTATTGACTTTATTAAGGTTCCCTTGGCATGTCTAGTTATCAGTGTAAATGTAATGTATTAGATGCACCATGTAACATAAGGGTAGGGACAGACAGGGAGATTCGGGGAGATTTTGTCGCCTGCTAAAAAACGCCAGGTGACAGAATCTCCCCGAATCTCCCTGTCTGTCCCTACCCTAAAGAGGCACATTCAACTTTAAGTTTCTCGTTGCATGCAAATTAACCTGAGCGCAAGACCTCACTCTGCCAAAGTAAAGTTAGTGAAAACTTGCCAGCGTTCGTTGGCTGGGATGAAACTTCTCATCTTCGTAAATTGTTGTCTGAATGAATTTTCACCTGGTGAAGTGTTGCAATGGCTGTGAAGCCGTTGCTGGTGAATTTTCGCACTTAGTATGATGTATATTCTGAGACAATTCTGCAATTGGTTTTAACTTTTTATTATTTGTGATTTTTGTGCTATTTAGTTTTTTTATTCAGCAGCTGTCCAATTTGCCTCTTCATCTCTACATGCAGGAGTCAGTCATATTTTGATGTATAAAATGTAAAGTTTGGTGATACCTTTTATTGGCTAATTGAATAAGTAACAATTGCAAGCTTTCGGAGCACACAGGCCCCTTCGTCAGGCAAAATACAAATGAACATTGAAAAGGCACATTATATATATATATACAAATAGATCACTGAAAAAGGGTTTATGGGCAATGAATTAGAAAGTTACAGATAGACAGAGATAACTTGTAGAAGGTAATAAAAGTAATTAGGGTGAGTTGTAAATAGTTCAGGGGTCTGGATTCAGTCAGGTCAAATAGTTTGAACTAGACTAAGACAGAATGGGGTAAGGTTAACACAACAGTGCATAATTAGGAATTGGAAACTAAAAAAGTGAAGATACAGATAAGGGTACCACTGGGTTGGATAGCATATGGAACCAGAACTTATCCACTTCACATTCCCTTACCAGACTGTGACAAACTGAAAATGGGAATAGTGGCCTGTAGAGAAAAGAGAATAATCCAGCCAAGATATTGATAAGTTAGCCAATAAAAGGTATCACCAAACTTTACATTTTATACATTTTTTTCGAATGGCTAACACGGTACTACATCACAATACATCAGATTTTGATGGACAGATAAATACTGTCATGCCAGTCTTCCAGGGCTGGAAATGGGGATAGACAAAAGAGGCACATGCCTAGGGTACAATGCAGGGTGGGGGGTTGGCAGTCACTTACCTCTTCTGTTGCTTACCCCTAGTCCTGGGAAGGTCCAATGTTCCCTAAATGGGTGCCCTGGTGTTAAGCGCTCCCCCAGGGTCAAAGCATGTGCATGTTATCTCGTTTGAGCATTAGGGAGGGGGAGGTGATGCTGTAGCAATGTTGCGTAGGGCAAATATGGCAACTGAAATTCGGGAAAAAATAAATATAGCACAACAGCGGTGACCAAACATTGGGTATGAGATTTGGAGAAATAAATAAGGAATTGTTGGATCCAAGAAATGGATCGTGTGGCCCCTAGCTGACTCAATGTGCAGTTATTTCTCACTTGTTTTTACTTTGGTTGTATTAGATATTCAAGCATGTACTGATGTTTAAGAATGCACGGTGATGCATAAAAAAAATCTATTCTCGGTAATTTAATGGGAGTTTTGGTACCTCACATATATATGTCTGCTTTTAACTGTTCATCGCTAGCATTCAGGATTGATTGTGGGTGATCACTGTGTTGACATTATGGGGTTTATTTATCAACTTGTGAAGTTTGTGTTTTTCTTACTTTGAATAAACTCACAATTGGAATACTTGCTTATTTATGAAAAAACTCAAATGTAAAAACGCAAATGAGTGGAATCATTCGGAAAAACTGATTGAGTTATCGTTGAGAAAACTCAGATCACTCAAACTGATTGAACTCAAGTTTTAGAGCGAAAACCACCGGAAAAAACAAAACATCATGAAAGCTACAAACTTCTTCAAATGGTTCAAGGGACCTCTGCCATTGACTTTTACAAGACCCAACAGGTTTTAGCTGGAGCATTTTCAGATTCAAGCTATTTGCAGCTACCCTTGAAAAAATAATTTTTTTTGTAAAAAAAGCACAATTCAACCTTTGATAAATCTTGCCCTATATATATGTTTAAATGTTTAATTTTAAAGAGCACCTGAATTTCTTTATATCCATTCTTTCTTAAGGTGGCCATACACAGAGAGATACAATCGTTTGGCGATGTTGCCAAATCAGCGGATTTCTCCCCGATATGCCCACCTGATCATACCAAATGATCGGATCAGAACGGAACAGATACGGGCAGTCGTATCGTGGGACTGCATCAACGAACAGATGTGGCCGTGATCCAATGGGATTTTTAGTCCCATCCGATTGACATCTGGCCGACTTTCGACCAGATATCTATTGGGAATGACCGTCAGAGGGCCCCATATACAGCCAATAAGCTGCCAACTCAGTCTGTCGGCAGCTTTTATCAGCCAATATATGGCCACCTTTACATCATTACATAAAGTTCTCACACTGATGAAATTCTTATTGGGTAAGTTGCGGAGTTCCAATATTGATGCCAATGTCAGCAAATCCCTGCAACTTCACAGGGCAAATTTAATCTAAAGAGTGCCAATTCACCAGTGATGGTTTCATAGTGTCACGGTCAGCACCCAACACCAGAACCAGTACCAAGCACCCTGGTCTAGGCTCATGCTTCACCAGTAGTGTGACCACCTTTGGCTTTGGGAGGAGCCCTCAGCTACTCAGATGCCACCTGGACTTTAACAAGAGATGCAAGGGAAAGGTTCTGGATAATCAAAGGGGCATGACTGTAGTTAGAGTCAGTAAGGCCGAAGGTCACGTTACAGGCAGGCATAGGCAGATTCATGGTCAAACAAGCTGGGTCGAGGCAGGCAGATATCTAGGATCATCAGGCAGGTAAAGGTCAAACCGGGTAATCAATCAGATAGGATGAGGCAGAAGAGGTAGTTGGAATGCAGGCACAGGTCAACCAGGAAGTCATACAGATGGGTAAAGCAGAATCAACGTCGGTTTCAGGCAAAGGTCAGGTTTTAGAGGTCAGAGTAGTCAATAAGCCAGGCAGTGTCAAACACAGGAATCAGGACAGACTAGAAGCTTAATAGCACAAGGTACAAGGCACCAAGAACAAACCTATAACGGGCAATCCCTTTGTACACAATGTCACTTTAAATATGTTTGACTTTGGCGCCATTGCGTACTGACGTCATACATCAGCGCGCCTGCGCCTTTAAATAGTGGGGAAACGCACATCAAGAAGAGGCAAGAAGAGGAGCGGTGCGGCGGGCGTCCCCGCTGCACCACTAGGGTGGGTTTTTCTCACACACAGCCATCGCAACACTTTCCCAGGTGAAAATTCACTCAGACAATGCTAATTTACTAAGTAGTGATATTTCGTCCCGGGCAATGAACGGTGGCAAATTTTCAATAGCGTACTTCAGCAGATTGAGAAAATCAAAGTGAAGATGTGCTAGCATTCAATTCTACCTAGTGCAATTTGTTAGAGGTCTTGCGCTCAGGTTAATTTGCATGCGGTGAGAAATTTAAAGTTGAATGCACCTCTTTATGTTACATGGTGCATCTAATACATTACATTTCTACTGATAACTAGACACGCCAAGGGAACCTTAATAAAGTCAGTAGAGATGTTTTATTGCCCTACACATAAGCCAACTGTAAAATAATGTGCCATATGGTAGAAAATGTATGGGGGAAACTGGGTACCCGTGAGTCACTTTGCGCTTTAGTAAATCCACCTAAAGTCATTTCCAAATTACAGTGGACTTGAGAGGGCTTGGAATCCATAAACATATACCATCTTGCACTGCAAGGGTAGACTTTCACTTTACCTTCACCTTCCATATTATTTTTTATCCACCCAGGTAAAGGAAAATTACATAATGTTGTTCTATCCATTTCTATTAAAATGTTAATTTTCTTTTAATATGCATTATCTGCTTAACAACTAGGTAGAGCATTGAGAAAGGGTGGGCTGGCTGGAATTTTTTTTCCAGAATAGCTTGCAACCCTATTTATGCCCATGCTCAAGGCTATCTAAGCATAGGGACTGATAATCAATTAAAATTTATGATTCACGGCTGATTCATAATTAATGGCAGATTCATGATCACAGTAGCATCAGCGTCTAACAATGACAATTATTGACTATAATGACTATAATGTTTTCATTATTTTCCATGATTCCTAAGCCAAGAACACTTTGAGTATTTGCAATATGATTCTTAAAATATGACCTTACAAGATCCAATATGGTATCTTGCCATGGCATACATTAAAGGTCTCTATCATATCAGTTATATGGCTGATATTTCATTTCTAGAGATATTCATATTTAGGCTTTAGTTCATGAATTAGTCAACATAATTTATCCAGATCTTCCTGATATTGCATGAGTTCAGTATGCAGATCTCAGCATGTTCTTGATTAACTATTATTAATCACTGCAGTCTTATTTATAAGGAGATCATTATTTTTTATATTTAAATTTGTATTTTCTACAAGGAACTTTACAAGTCACAACTAGTGACCTACCTGTTTTACCACTTGCTTTTGGGTTAGGCAGATATTTTTGTCTGCTATTCACTGTTTCTATAATGTAGTATAGCCAAAAGATGCTTTCACTTTGCTCTTACCTGCTGTTGAAGCTCTGCCAGGAATTGCAGCAGAAACATGCGAGGGAATCTGATCAGACATGCATATGTGGGGCTGAGATGTTGGTATCAGCTGAAGAAGAAAAGATGAAATCACAATGCTTGCGATGACAAACCTTTGTAAAACTCAGCCATGCAAAATCCCACACATAGGCAACTGGCATATATAGGCACATTCAGGGGCTATTTTAAAGTTTTGTTTGGTAAAATATAATTCAAATGTCCCTTTTACTACGAAGCTTAGAGATAAATATTTGTTGCAAGCATTACAAAGATGTAACGCAAAATACTAATCTGAATAAGCATTCTGTTACTCCTGTAGATTAAACTAACAAGGTAGAAATGGGAATGTGTTTATTATTAATAAAATAATTATAATAACAATGTAAGAATTATTCATTTTTGACTGGTGTACTCTTTTTCTGTAAGCTAGTAAAAACATTCATATAAAGCGGAATCATTTCCTGTAGCTTGCACAGGATGGCCCAACTTTTGAGTACATGTGCTCAATTTGAGCTTACTTTGCACATTATGATAAGATCCCTAAGCCAGAACCCCCACAAGCATACCAGTCCCATACTTTGTATTTGTTTTAAGCCATTATAGAGAGAGTATAGTTACTATATAGGGTTGCCATTTGTCTAGTTTTGTCACAGACAGCCTGCTCTTCAGAAGGGCTGGCTGGGTCAAAACTGCCTGCCCAGTTTTCCAAATTAAGATGACCCACTCCACACTGGGAAAGGTGGTGTTGTGTTTGGTAGCCAAGGATGAGAAGACTGCTCTATTAGCAGGTTCATGCAGCCATTACATAACAGCAGTAAGTCTTACTTTCACTTTCAAGCTGTACAGAAAGTCCTGTGTATGCACAGTGACACCTGCAGGCCATTTGTATAAACACCACATATTCCCCCTATAGTAGGAAAGCATTTGGACAAATATAATAAACAGTAACAATTAAACATTATGTTTCTTAAAGCAATATATACATTCTTCACATGGCATAGTCCTTGGTCCATGCAGGTAGTTTTCTGATTCTCTCAGTACGCCTTATAGATTAATTTTCTTCAGGCCTATTGGAGTTGGCATTAGGAGTAGGAAAATGTCCTTCATCAAATGGAACGTCTGCAAAGTCATATCTAGCAGGAGCAAGACGACTTGCATTCCATATGCATACATCAGACAGTTCATAAGTGTATGGTCCTCACTGGCGTCTCACTTCAAGTGGTGTAGTAAATTTAGATTGTCCTTGTTTCAGTATTCCTGGTTTCTTAATTCTGACTAAAGATCCAGACTGAAAGTGCATTTCTCTTGCACCACGTTTTCTGTCAGTATAAACCTTGCATTTGGCATTTTGAAGTTTGACAATGTCAGCAGTAGATGAGTTTGTAGGAACAGTATTTGGTGGAAGTTTGATGTCAGGTAACCTAGTGCACATCTGTCTGCTATGTAATAATTCAGCTGGAGATGATTGGGTTGTTGCATGGCACGTTGCTCTGTAGTTATGTATTTCCTGTGAGACAGTTTCCCTTATAGAGTAGGGCAATCTCCTCAATTTCTGGCATACTGGTTTTAAGTCTGGTCTCAACTTAACTTTGTGCACAAAGTTCTTTGCACAGCCAAGTGAAGTGTTGCTTTGTGGTGAAATTTTAGACACAGGCTGTGTGGCAGGCACTGGTGTCGTAGTAATGAGACCATCAATTAATTGTAGGTTTAATGCAGCAAAGAGATCCCTTCCAAGTATAGCATTACCCTTATTCACAATGTAAAAGTCACATTTTGCAGCATTTGATTCAAATTTTACAGTCACTGGCAAGCAACCAAGCGCAGGGATTGGATCCTTTAAGTAACTGACCAGTCTCAGGGCAGGTGCAACAAGCGTATCTTTTGCAAAACATTTCAAGAAAATATCCTTTGGTAGTATAGAAACAGCTGAACCTGTATCAAGCATCAGGTTAATCGAGTGTCCCTTTTCAGCAGAAGCAGTATTGACATTGACAGTGTATATGTAAGGATTTGCGCTTACCCTGGTGGTCTAGCGGTTGCCCCTCGAGCACGCGGGAGCACCTGCCGTGCCTCTGGCGGGGACGCTCGCCGTGTCCATCCTTCTCCTTCCTGTGCCGGTTCTCTAGTGCGCGCCGCAGTAAGAGCAGTTTCATAAGTATCATCAGTTAATGGTAATGTTTAGAATATACGCTGTCCCTCTGCTCCCAGGCAATGAATAAGTAAAGCACACATTCTAGCTGCAGAAATCTCCCCTTGGTCAGCAGCAATAATGTAATTATCAAACATACGGATCCAAGTAGTTAAAGGCATGGTAGGCTCACCAGGGTTTGGTAGAAAAGGTGCAGGCTGCTGCAGAGGTAGAAAAAACATCCTTGTCGCCATTTGTTGTGTTTGGTAGCCAAGGATGAGGAGAGTGTGACAGTGCTTTTATTTATATAAACACCACAGGTGGCAAAGTTAAAACTCATTTATGTAGTGCTTGGGAGGTTACAAAAAATGGGGGAAAACCACAATATTTGCTCAGGTATCCAAAAATGAAAGCAATGTGTTTTAGTTTTCTAGCACTAAGACACAGATTAGATATTGCAGATTACCTGATGAGAAAAGCACCCATTTAGTACAGATGAGTGAAATGAGGAAAGTCCATGTGTTAGATGCCCAAATGGAGAATGTGACACAATGTGACATGCTGAGCCTGGAACGAGATATACAGAAACAATTTTTGTTTTATGCACAGGTGATAATGCCATTCTATCTCAAATACCATAATAGCGTTTTTCTGGAATGCAATGCACATTGATTAGTGATTGAGATTTGTGATGAAAAAAGGTTTTTAATTAAAGTTTAATTGACCATGTAATTATCTGCTATACAGCCAGCACCAATTGCATGGCTGCATGGAATTGGAACTAGAAAAGTAGCTTTTTTAATTATTTTTTTAAACATTGTAAATCATTTTTCAAAATTAATCAAATTTGATTAACTATACATCAGAACAATAGAGTCCCTTTACGTTTTGCCACATTTGTTAGTGATTATGAAGAGCAGTACTATTGTTTGAATTATTAAAGGATATTGCAGTCTGGCTCCATATTTCATGTAAACTTGAGACGCCCACCTGTTCTAACCAAATAAATAAAAATTGAATTGTATCCAAACTCATCTTTTCTAGCATGAGATGTAGTCAGAGATAATTGACATTTGTCTAAGGTAACAGAAGAAATATGATAATGATAGCTAAAAGAAGAAATGTAACTTCATTATATAAACAGACCATATTTTTCAAAAGGCAAATTGTCAAATAACTGGAAAACTGACCCAAAATTGGCATACTATGGTTTCTTCCAGAACTCTGTTCTTTTGGAGTATTTTGTACCAATACATCTTGCATACAGGATCACTATGTGATTTTAGGAGAAGTAGGTATGATGAGCAGCAAATCAAGTAGCTGAAATATGTGTGCATGCATATGTAAATACATTTAGGACATTAATGTCTCTAATGTATATATAATCATGGTGCATTTATTATTAGTTCATTACCACAAGCTTTAGCCAGTTGTATATTTCACTGAAGTAATATGCAGTTACACACACAGTCACACACAATCTTAATAAGCTATATTTTTCCTTACAGGCAAATTTCACCTAAAGATATCTAGCAAGTATTGTGCAGGTATTTCCACTTCTAACTTTTATAGCCAATGTGGGAGTGGTATGAGATTATGGATTAGTGATCAATACCCATTTGGAGCTAGTGAGGTTATTTCTTAGTCTTATATTATATTGTGGTCTTTTCAAGCGAATTGGTTTAGCCACAGGAGTATTTTAATTTTATTAATTTGGCATTATAAACTAATGGGCATATTTATTAAGCTTATGTACAGGACACTTTTTTTTACACAACTTCAGAGCTTGAGGTGTGTAAGTCTTAAGCATGTGTATTTTGATTTACTCCAGGGGGAGCTAAGAAGAAATTCTTGATTAAAAAGTGGTGCCATTTTTACACCAGTTTATATAATACACACATTTGTTTAGCAGACCTTATGTATGCTGTGTAGAATAAAGTCATCTCCTGGCTTACCACTTTTAAACTCATTGGCGAGATTCAATTCACTTTTTTCCCCCAAAGACTGTAATAGAGTTTTCAAGTGAGAAGATTGTATGAACTGAATTGCATCTCAAATTAAATTTTGTCTGTGATAAACCTTTTTCTCACAGAAATTAATCTGGACCAGGGCAAGAACTAGGGGCAGAAGAGGCAGCTGCCTAGGGCACAATAATAGGGAGGCACTAGGCAGCTATTTCTTCCTACCCTTAGTCCTCAGTCTCTTACTCAGCTTCCTTCACTCCTTATACCCTCCCCTCTGTCGATGTCCGTCCCTCCCCTCCATTGCTGTCCGTCCCTACCTCCCCTCTGTCGCTGTCCGTCCCTACCTCCCCTCCGTCTCCAGGTGCATCTCATGAGCTGCTGCTGCCTGAGGCAGCAGCCCCGATGCCGCCCCCCCTCCCGCTCTTCTAACTTGGAGCAGGTCGAGGAGGCTATTGTGCTCACTGCACTACAAGAGCCGAATTTCCATTTTAAAAAACTGAAATTCGGCTGTTAAAGTTACCAGATGGGGCTTTTTGCCACCCCAGGTAACTGGCTGCTCCGTGCCGCCTAAGGCAAGATTCTAACCTTGCCTCATGGCTGGAGCGGCCCTGTCCGTCTCTGCCGTCCCTCCCTCCCCTCCGTCACTCACTGTCTCTACCTCCCCTCTGCTGCTGTCCCTCCATCCCCTCCATTGCTTTCCTCCCTCCCCTCTGTCCCTCCCCCCTCCCATCTGTCATTCACCCCCCTCCTTCATACTCAGAGCTTGCTGGCCAGGTTGCCTAAGGCACCTAAGGCACCCGGCTGGCCTGGCCCGGTCCTGATCTGGACCATAATTGGATGTCTAATTATGCATGTTTGACGATCATGAGCCACATAATATTGCCAATGTGAAAGTGGTGCAGAAGGTTTAGCAGACAAACTCCACATTTATCAACAGAAAACAAATAGTAAGGGAATAAAGGACAGATTTATTGCTGAAACACAAGTTTATTGCAATCCACACTATATGTTTTAGGCATCACAGCCCATTTTTTAAGTGTAGTTTTGTCCTTTAGTCCCTCACTATTTGTTTCCTGTTGCAGTATTTGTGCCAAAGATGGTATTATATTCTGGACCCTGTATTAGTACAGAAGAGGTTCACAGCAGCTTTTAGTAGAACAAACCTTACTTAGAACAAAACATGGCTGAACTGCCAACAAGTTGAGAGGAAGGATCAGATAGACAGGCAGATGCTAGGGAGAACAATTCCCAGCAGGACCTGATGACACATATCAGTTTTAGTCATAACAGCACCATTTACTGATCTGACATTAATGGAGAACTAAAGCCTAGCTAAAGAAGTAGCTAGATATGTTGTACATTATGTTTTGGACTTCTGTACCAGCCCAAGGTAACCACAGCCCTTTAGCAGTAAAGATGTGTGTCTCCAAAGATGCCCCAGTAGCTCCTCATCTTCTTTTCTGTTGATTCACTGATTCACATGCTCTGTGCTGCTGTCACTTTTTTAGGTTTAGGGACCCACTCACAATATACAGTACACATGGAATATAAACGTCACAATATAAGGCTGATTAGTAATTAATACAGATAATTACTGCATGGCAGCACAGAAACCGGTGCAATTGGCATCAGAATTTAATATTCATCCCTGTAGCATCAGCTTATATTACAGACCAACCTAATTTTCTGCTAATTTGTGACGACCCCTAAGCTTAACAGCTGCTCAGAGCCCACTGAGAATGTGAGTGTCACAGACACTTTCCAAGATGGTGACCCCCTGTGACAAGTTTGAAGTCCTGGATCATTGCTGCTATTGACAAGCTGAAACTTTAGTTTGGTGCAATAAGTTCAGTATAGAAAATATGGCATTTTTAGCCCTTTTCATTTTTATGGTTTAGTTGTCCTTTAACAGGCAGAACCTGCTTTTAGTGCATGACTCCATTGTGAAAGAAACCCCAAATGTATGTCACCTGAAATCTTCATGTCTTTCTTCAGCTTCTCTTCACGTCTCCATTTTGCTCTTCTGTTTGAAAACCAAATCTAGCAGAATTTCAAAATAAGGTCATATTATTTATTGATGTACCTTGTGCAGAATTCTTGTGTGCAAAAGACATTTTACAGACCTTTGTCTAAACTATGTAATGTAAAGTATAGCAACGTAAATAGCCAGTGTGCAGATTAATTAAGAATCTGAGTAACAATGGTAGAAAGATTAACATTTACATACAATTATTTTTTGCAGCTTCATCCTGGCCTACAACAGTACCTGAAGATATCCTAGTGGTCTCAGACCCTAGTTGTTGCAGAATTAAGATCTGTTGAAGAGGAAGGCTGGTAAACATGACAGTATGCATGACATGAAGAATAAGTCTTCTTGTTCAGTAGTCAGCTAAATGATGGTATCAGGGACACTGGCACACTGTATGACAAATATACAGGCCAGTGCCAACATAGGCTAAATATTCAGCTTGTAGAACCTCTTATTCTGATCAATATATTGTGCCAATTTGTCTGAACCTGCAAAGTAAATTAGGAGGTGTGTATGACCATTTTAAAGGCGAAGGCACACATGGGGGGAAATTCACTAAAGCGCAAAGTGTCTAACGCTAGCGCTAATTCACCAGCGTGACGTCAAAACATAACTTCGCAAATTCACTAACACCGACTCTGGTGAATTATCGCTAGCAAAGTAGATAGACTAGCTCAACTTCGCACCCTTACGCCAGGTGAAGTTGCGCACTGACGAAGGATCGTAATTACGCAAATTCACTAAGATGACCATTTTACTGAATGTTACCTCTTACGCTAGACTTTACTTTGCCAGGTCAGACCTGGTGAAGTTTAATACAATAGATAGTAGTTTGAAAAAAAATTTGGAAAGTTTTTCTAAGTCTCAAAAAAAACGCTGGCGTGTTTTACCTTTATAGGGTTATAGTCTGAAAAAGAGCGAATTTTTTTTGGGGGGTTACCCTCCTTCCCTCCACATTTCCTAACATATGGCAACTCAACTATACAGTGGGCTCATGTTTAGAGCAATAGGACAACTTTATTTTATTTATTAAAGGTTTCCTGAGCTTGTATAGTACAATGTAGTGGCTGTAACAAATACTTCTATTATACTTTGAAATTCACGCTGTATGCAAATTAGTCATCGCTAGCGTAAATGCTAACACTAACGCAACTACGCTACCGTTCGCCGACCTTAGCGTAACTTTCGCACCTTAGTGAATTTGCGTAGCGCTGGCAAAAATTCGACTGGCATAGTGCGGCAAACGTTAGCAAAGGCGCTAGCGAATTTTCACGCTTAGTGAATTTCCCCCATGGTGTCTTGGTGCCACTTTATATCATCAGGGAAAATGGAAAAACAAAGGAAAACATTTTTTCTCATATTGATCCTAAATATATATAGAATAATTGAACATATAGTAAAGATAATTATCATCCAAGGGCCTATACCTCCATTTGTACACATCTGCCATGACTGCACCCACAAGTGAGGCAATCTTTGAGAAAAAAACATTCCCATATTTTTGACAACATAGGAGAGTATGTGAAACACTCTGACACTCTGACTTTGCCAACCTGACTGTCCCATCTCAGTCTGTTAGTTACAAGTTCTAATGCTAACGGACTCCTGCTGCACAAATATGGCAGCCCCCTCATACAGGAACATGGGGAATCAGACAGGTAATGTAAAAGCATCATGCAAATACTTAATGGCAAAGTTAGAAGTAACTTTCAAAGCCAATATTATAATAGATGTAAGAAAAAACTTTCAGGTGTCAGTATCTCTTTAATTTAATACTTAAAACTGGCACAGATTGTTTCCATATTATTGAATACTGAGTTCTTATGTCTAGGGCATGACCTGCTGTTTTTGCAATACAAACGTCTTTATTTTATCTCTTTTTTTAAAAGCTGAATAGAACCTTACATAAAAATACATTTGAAATGGGGGTGGTCTGAACTGTATATTTGATCTCCTGCATTCCAGGCAGCAGTGCATTATGTGGACATTTAAATGCACACTATGCTAATTCTATAGGTACCTAAGTCTGGTTACAACTCTTATATACAACTCATATTACTATAGATGTATTTGACTAAAGCTGGCTACCTGCACAGTAATATGAAGAGAGCCTTGATGCTGAAACCATACTGGTGTAATTCCTCCACTATAGTTTTGTAGCTGCACAATATGGTCCACAGATGTAATTAATGGTGGATATTAGTATACATTTTTAGATTGAAGTGCCTCACCTCTTTAAACAGAACCCTTCAGAGCTCTTTGTCAAATGCAAAACAATACTTCACTATAGCTAAAAATATAGTAGATTACTCCCCATCTGGGAATAATTTAAATTTATAATCTCCATCTCCAGGTTATAATTTCTGTCTAATATATTACCCAGTAAGTGCTGGTATTCCCATTACCAGTTAAAGCCTCCCGCCCTCCCAAGAGCAAGTACTGTACAGTATGTTCTATTTTCCTTTTAGCATGGGTTTTAATATGGGGAACCACAAGCTTGCTTTAATTGTTCCTTGAATTTCAGAATTACATTTGATGACTCCTCTTTGTGGATTCTATATTGTATGCTTAAAGGAACAGTTCAGTGTAAAAATAAAAACTGGGTAAATAGATAGTATGTGCAAAATATAAAATGTTTCCTACATAGTTAGCCAAAAATGTAATGTATAAAGGCTGGAGTGAGCAGATGTCTAACATAACAGAACACAACTTCCTGCTTTTGAGCTCTATAACTGAGTTAGTCAGCTACTATAAGGGGGGCCACATGGGACATAAATGTTCAGTGAGTTTGCAATTGATACTTAGTTTGCAGCTCAGATTCAAAAGCAACAGTTATGACCCATGAGGCCCCCCCTTAAGTCACTGATTGGTCACTGCTTTCAGTGGAAACCAGGAGAGCTGCAAAGAAGGAAGGCTATTATGTTAGACATCCAGTCACTCCAGCCTTTATATATTATATATGCCATTTTTATGCAGCCTGCTGGTGTTCATTTTTACTGAATGCCACCCCCCCATATACTCACTGGCTACCATTGCCAACCAATGCACATTAGAGATCCCTTAATTAAACCCTAGTTTTAAAAGACATACAAGTAATTAATTATTGTAGGCTGGAGACTTGTTTCCAGGATGTAGCCTACAATAGATTTTCCTGGCTCAAGTCTAATCAAGAGCTCCATAGACTTTCTTGACTTCATACACACTTCATAATTCTATTATAATAATATCATCAAACCCTGGAACATGCAGTATGAAAACTAATTGTCCCACTACATGTAAACCGTTAAACGGCACTGCTGGAGAAGAGAAGGTTCTCTACTAGATAATATCACAGTGTCTCTTACCAGCCTTTAGAGTTGACTGCCAGTCTCAGTGTACTTCCTTTGCCATCTGCTATGCTGACACTGTCTCTGCTATTTTTGTGCAGCTGCTGACCCATATCTCTGCTGCTCTGCCATGCAGTTCAATTCCCCAAGTACACCAACTCTTCAACCCTTTAATATGATTTTGGCAGCAGTATTCTAATGCAGTTTGCAGGTTAGCCTTTTTTTATGTATAAATTTTTTTGGGATTAGCTCCAATGCTTAGAATTTAAAATGTTGTCTGGTTGCATTGTCCTGCTTATCCTAGCCACTTCGTAGTGGTTTGTTAATTAAAATGGAAGATGACAAGGGGTATGAGATACAAGATGTGAACTTTATGCCACTGTACAACTGAATCATGTGCTATTCAGATCCGCTAGAGAGAGAGAGAGTGATTGCATTTGCTCTATTGAAGGTGGTTCTGTGTCTTCCTTAACAATGCATTTATGTGTTTCCTGCATGAAATAACGCCATATTGCATCTCTATGTGAATCTGTTTAGTTTTATTTGAGATTTTGGGTATCTCCAGTTTCCTCTCTGTGGTCTCTAGTCAGTTGTTTCTCTAGCCTGTAACTACACCAGTCATGGCCAATGGTCATTTTATACAAATAGCATACCTCTGTCCCATTTTGAGCAGGACAGTTGCAATTTTGACAGCTCAACCCACAGTCCCAGCTTGTGGCAGAAATATCCAAACTTTCTCTTTGATCTCCTGCATTGAACAGCCAGAAAAAGATACAAGGTTTCTAACTTAATTGGCTTTTTGTAGAGAGCCCAGAACAGTCACCAGGTGCACTTTGATACTTTTGTAACAATTTAAGATAAGCAAATAATTTTATATAAGCGGATCTCATGGGGAAACTGTGACTAGCAGCTTAATGGGCATTTCCCCTTCATTATCAAAATTGTAATAACACATAAAAACCACATAAATGAGTTGAAACTTTCATAATATAATAATAATTTCAAATATTGTAAAATGAACATGCTGATTAGGGAGTGTGACCATGAACTTGCTTGGTCAAAAAATGTTTGCAAATCTTTTTTGGGAGGTATGAAGTAGCTGCTCAGAGACCAGGATCCTCTTCATTAAGTGGTAATATAAAAAACATTCTTTACAAATAGATGACTCAGAGTTATATTTTAATACTAGCTAATTCCTAAAGGTCCTTTACTTTGGAAACATCGTTAGGTATTTGCATTGAGGGTATATGTTACAGCACATATTGTCCAGATATGTTCTTTATAGCTAAAAGGAGGATAGGGTCATTTGTTATGTACACTGTTTCAATATATTGGATGCTGGGACATAAAAGTTCCACTTTGAGTTCTTATCCATTACAATTTGTCACTGCTAAGAATTGTAGCTCAAAGGCTAAGCTAAACATTGAAGCACAATAGCAATTTTACTAAACTTAATTTCAGTATTCCTTTTAGGACATTGTCGCTGTAAAAGTTGACATGAGTATTTATGACTATAAAATCATGCATCCTTAGTAGAGTGTTACATAAATATGTGCTTCTTTACAGAGCTTTTGCATAAAGATGAATTTATGAGTAATCATTACCATAATTACATTCACTGTCCTCCTATCAGGACATATGAGTAAAAGTCATCTGAAACACTTGTTTTTTAATCTGTTTGCAAATGTTTTTTCAGAAAAGCTGTCTGAGACCTAAATCTGCCATACTGGCCATGCACCAGCGAGTGACTGACAGATGGTTGAAGGATTGCACAACAAGTGACATTCTGGGGGCCTGCAGCATTTAAGCACCTAACTGAAAAATGTCCTAGATAGCTAATAACATTACTGAATTATGGAGCAGTGTTTGGAGGTTAGAAAACAAAAGGATACTTGTAGAAATAACAAAAACTGTAAAGTATGTACATTACAATTGTAATTTTGGATGTAATGCTTTGAAATGGTAAGATCTTGGTCTGCAGAATATTTTAGTTTTGTTTGAATAAAATACAATTATGGGACCCATTATCCAGAAGCCTGTTATCCAGAATGCTCTGAATTACATAGAGGCCATCTCCCATAGACTGTACTTTATTTAAGTCTGATGCTGCCCTAGGCATCGTACCTAAACACGCCCCCTACGTGCCATGTGTGATGTCAGCATATCGTGGGCGTGACGTCACGAAAGGACATCATGGAAGTGACATCACACACCACACGGAAGTGACATCACTTCTGACAACCTACCCCTCATCCCCCAGCTCTTTTCTATGGAAATCTGTGGAAGAGGCTGGTTATTTTTTCTTTTTTTTAGATTAAAAAAAATATGTTTATAGGCACCGCGTCCCCAAAACCTGCCGCCCTAGGCACAGGCCCACGGGTGCCTTAATATAAACATGACCCTGCCAATAGACCATTTTATTCAAATTTTTAAAAATGATTTCCTTTTTTTCTGTATTAATAAAACAGTACCTTGTACTTGATCCAAACTAATTAATCTTTATTAGAAGCAAAACCATCCTATTGGGTTTATTTAATGTTTACATGATTTTCTAGTAGACTTAAGGTATGAAGATCTAAATTACAGAAAGATACTTTATTCGAAAAACCTCAGGTCCTGAGCATTCTGGATAACTGGCCCCTAACCTGAATAACTTCAACACGTGGGGCCTATTGATCTTTTTATCATGGTTTTTAAAATCATAGAGAAACTCACAAACTTAAAAAATAGCAATAAAAAAGTACAAACAGCAAATTACACTGAGCTCTGGACTAAAAAATCCTTATATTCCTTGTAGAAAAAAAATACAAAAACATTTAAAAGTCTGAATTAATGTAAAAAAAAAAGATCAGCACAACTCACACTGACTTCTATAGGACCTTGACAACTTTTACCTGGCGAAGTTATGTAATTTCATGGTTTTTACTTTTCATTTTAGAGCTTTTTTAAAATAATGAGAAAACCACAAATATTTAGAGATTAGTGGAAAAAAACTAAATCCGATTGTTTGTAAATGACCACATAGAGACCAAATTAAGAATGCTCGAGCCTTTGGGTACTAAAACTCTTCCTAAACTCTTGTGTGGTTTCTTCCTTCAAATACCTTGGCTTTCTGTTGCGCAGGTCTATTGTCCCCTGACCAAAAATAAAAGCTTGGCTGGTTTTAGGTGCATAAATGTTAATTGTTTGGAAAATCCTCTTGGGAGAAAAAAACCTGCTTAGCAGGTTGCCAATGTATTCAAAAGAAGAAACCACAGGAAGCATTAGGAACTCTCGAGTGGTTTTAGTTCCCCATAAATAAGAGCACAAAAAAAAATTGCATTTATTTGAGGTATAAAAAAAACCTCACAAGCCTCACAAGCTCGACCTTTGATAAATGGCCTCCATAGTGTACAAAAAATAAAATTTCCATCATTGCATAACATGTATAACGCCATGTTTGTCTATTCTGCAGGTCTATCACACAGGCTCAATGTGGGGTCTATGGCAAAAGTGAAGATTTATCCACAATTGCTCATATATTCTAATAGAATCACTGCAAAAAATGGGTAATGAGATATTAACCACAGAAACACTCAAACAATCACCACAGAAGACATTAACACCAGACATGCCACTAAATTATTTGCAGAAAGGGATTATACGCACATTGACCACAGCCAGCACACAATGGATATACATTAACCACACACATCCCAGAAAAATCACTGAAGAAAATGTATATGTTGAAAGCATTATCTCATGCACGATCACACAAAAATAATAACACCAAATTTTATTCTCTTCAAATGCTACTATGCTGCTTGCCTCATTCTGCCTCCCTCTGCTTAACTGAAATGCCCACAAAAATAATTAAAGATGATCACCAGGATTCAGGTACACCAGGATTTTTGGGGCATGTTTGAATTTTTGGGGCAGTCTGACCCTGTTATAAAATAAAGTACTACTTTAGCAGTAGTATAATGGGGACTTTGAGATAACTAACTAACTGAAGCATTCTCTTTCTTACCAAAGCCTACCTTATCAATGATAATTGAATTGCATACACATTGCAACTCTTACCTTAATTTACTGTATATCTCTCAATCAGAGGTTCGAAATACTCACTCTTATGGTGATCTCAGAGAGAGCTGTGTCTGCTGCCAGTTTCTCCCTTCTGGCAATATCTGGATACTGAACTTGCATGAATTCTGCATTACGGTTTTGAAATAAAGCAAAGGAAATTTGTCTGACTTTCAAATCCATTGAACAGTAAATATTATGTATCTAGTATCAGTAATTCTAGAGCAAATGGAGCAGCTTCTTTATTTCAGTTGACTGGTGGCGAGTAGTAAAACAATGATTACTCAGCAAGTACAGTTGCTCTAGAATTACTTATCCTAGATATACCATGACCTGGATGAATGAAAATCTTCATAGTCAGTAATATACTGTTTACCCATTTTAAAACAATGTTTCAAATAATCTGAAAATAATTGATTTAAGTGAATACATTTGTCTTAAGTGAAATGTGGTTTTACAATTTAATCAAAATGCAGTGTTTGTATCCATAATTCCAGTGTAGTTGCAGTCATAGCTGAGAGTTGTACCTGAGCACCTTTAGTCGAAAGTACTTTTAATGAACAGGAAATTTTGTGCAATTGACTGTGGAAATGGGCCCACAACTGTGATTGAGTAAGTAAATGACACCTTATATGTATGCACCACAATGTACAAATGCAGCACCACAAGGGAGGTCCCCAATCTCTGCAAAATTTGAAGGTGCATTAGCAGCTATAATAAATGCAGTAAGCTGTACATTTGCAGTTGCTTATGGGTGCAGTTCCTTTTTGAATATTTGATTTGCCTGATGTCAAAAGAGGTGTTGAAAGTGAAGCTATAAAATACCGATTTAAGGTTGGCACACCATCAAAATATTTTAACAGCTGGGTGCTCTCTGTAAAGATGGCTAGTCCCCATAATCATATGGTTATACTGTGAAAGGGGTTTGAAACATTTGTATTTTTTTTGTAAGTGCCCCTGACAATGACCTTGGAGCTAAAAAGCACAGGTTTGATATTTAATCAAATATTTTGCTATACTGTAACTTTTCACTGTAGTGCCCTATTAACCAATAAACAAAGAATGACAAAGTGTCCAACACATGTCATGAAAACATAGAATGAGACAGAATCTTGCACCTTTCTCCAAGATCTCTGATTGAGCTGTAGAGAATACAGTTCTGTTGCGTTGCTGGCAGTTTGCAGGGGAGACATCTACGTTTCCTAATTTTGGTGGTCTGTTTAAATTACTGCTTGCAATATGTAGATCTGATGTATCCAAAGTACCTGCAGTGAATATAAATATCAGAAAAAGGCTTAACTGTAAATATATACAAGGAGTATTTACATTATAGGAAGACATCAGTGCTTGCTGGCTGATAAACTATGTACATTTTTGTACAGACTCACAAAATAAGAAATATTGATTTTAAAATGTATGCCTATTTCATGGCAAAGAAAAGGAAAACATTATTCATTTCCCCCGTGTAGAGGTCTTTCTAAGAAAGCAACATTCTTCCATCTTACTTCTAACTCCTTGAGATGCCTTGCGTAGGCTTGGGATTTTGCAATTCACAAATAATTTAAAAGTCATTGACAATTTTAATTTATGTATATTGGAAAGAAGCATTGAGTGAAGTTTGCTTTCATTATGCAAAATGTTATATTTTGGGTTTAAGTCAATTTTAAGAGTATTTCCTCCATTGTGGTACTGTCAAAACACATCATTAACCTAAAATAGAGAAATATAAAAACAACAAAAAAAACCCAATCCTCATACCTGGATTTGATTGCTCAGGTGAGTTTGGAAAATGAAGGTCCATTGGTAGAGACCTAAGGACACGATTGATAGATGACACCTAAAGAAAGAGATGCTTTTATATTTTTCCTCCAATGAATAATAATGTAGGTTCACTACAAATCTTGAATGAGAACTTACCCATCTTACCCAACTACTGTATTTGCAACTGAAAAAACACAGCCAATGTTAGCCAAGATTATTGCTCTTTAAATAAATTTTTTCAAGATGTCTCTTGGGGAATTGAATGAAATCGGTAATGAAATATAACTTTCACCTTCAGTCATGTCAGTTTCAGTTTGATCCCCACAGCTTTTTCTGCATCATAGTTTCATGTTAGTGGAATACACTCACCAAGATCCATTTAGAATTGTAATTCTCTTCAGCTGAAGATTATTTGGGGTAAGCTGCACATAAGTTATGAAAAGTTTATTTCAATATCATTGTACCTATAAAGAGCAGTCTGATATTGTTGTTCTCAAAAATACTTCTTGCCAATTGATAGTACTGGCCGATTTATTTGTGTGTGTCTCATGCAACAATTTACCTGGCTATGCTGGTCCTATTGTCCCTTATAGTCTCTTGCCATATTAAATTATTAGTACAGTATTATAAACCCTTGCATATTAATTTACAATATTTCTTATAGTAAACATACTGTCTAAAATATTTTTCTGGCCAGAGAAAACTAGTTTTTTTTAAGGTAATGATTTATTGGTTTTATAACAATAAACAGCAATTAACACAAAAACAGTGCTGTTTGGTGTTCTTTACAATGCATAAACATATGATCAGTACATTAGCAGGTTAGGATAGCATTATTGGTGCTTGGTTTTAAGTATTGATTTCACAAATCTATGGAGTTCTGTTCACAAAAGGCCCCCCAAACCCTTGCAAACTTATCCACTGCTCCTCTAGTTTCATAGGTTAGTTTGATTACCGGAAGGGCCCATCTACTAGCCTTTTCCAGAATGATGCATTCGGAAAGGGTTTGACCCATCCAGTGCATGATGATGGTTTTTTTGCATAGAATATAAGGGTGCGAAAACAGATTCTGATTGCATTGGTAGGAATTAAATCGTCTATAACCCCCAATAGGCAGACCTCCAGGCTTACCACCTGTGGCGTCCCCAAATCAGTTGCTATGGTGCCTACTAGGTCTCTCCACAATTTTAGTATTGGAGGACAGTGCCACACCATATATATATGAAGTTAGATCCCGGTGCTTTGCAGCGGGGGCAATGGTCATCTTGTCTCCTGGCCATTCTTTTTAATTTGACCGGGGTTACATAGATTTGATGGAGGAACTTAAACTTTATGAGCCTATCTCTGATTGTGATTAGAAAGTGATATGCCTTGGCAGTTGCTTCATCCCACTGCTCCTGACTGAGATCAGAGATAGCGTTTGACCAGAGATTGTAAATTAGTTTTGTCTTTAATTGGCAAATGTGATGAAACAATGAAGACTGCCATTGCTGCTAGGCAATCATGGATAAATGGTATATGCATATAAATAATAATGCATAAAGACAACATTTTTTGGACAGAAGACGAAAACGAAGACAAAAATGATCTTTTTGATAAATCTGCACCTTAATATGGAGTTAGTAGAGGTTAAAAATGTTTTTAAAAAAATGATCCAAAGTTAACCACTATCTTTTAATACAGAAGTAAACAAATTAACTGTATCTGAGTGTTTTCTATAAAGACAACTCACACTTGGAATTTTATCTTCAGGGCAAATCCCTTCAGAGAGGAGCTTCTCCCGGATCTCCCAAGCAAACATCGATGGACATTCCCACTTCAGTTGAGCGATTTTCGTTACTACCTTTGGGGTGGCCAGGCGGGGTTTGCTACCACCAATTGTCTTTGGTTCCACAAAGCCAGTCTGATAATAACGACCAAGAATTTTGCTGACACATCCATTGGATACCTGAAGAAAAATAAAGAAATAATTGTCAGAAGAGACACTCAAGTTGTTGCTTATTACTGAAATCACGTAATAACAAGAATACTTTGTCATATTTCAGTATGACCCGATCACTACATTCATTCATTAATTTTTTACAGTTTCTGGTATTTGAGATGAAATTTCAAAACTGAGTAAACCTAAGCCATCTATTCTCCAAATAATAATGACAGTATGATGTGATTATTGCCATCATTTGAATTTCTCTGCATTTGTGTTCATCTTTTAACCTTTTAATAATTACTTGAAGAAATGTCACTTATAAGGTCACATATAATTAAAGTGGATCACTAAACAACAGGAGTAAACACATTTGTTAAAAAAATTTAATCCCCCCACCAGCGCTATTCCACTACATTCTGGGACTTACTGTAAGTACTATAGACAGTGATATTCTGAGACTATTTGACGTCATCCTTTTTTAAATTGTTTTTGTGGTTTTTTAATTATTTAGCTTTTAAGTTGAGCATTAGTTTTATGGTGATGAAAGGTCAGCGAAAGGTGCAAAAAGGCAGAAATAAGGCAATATTTCAGAAATTATATCAAATAAAGTCCATTTGAAAGGTTAATAAGAGTAGAACATTCTAAAACTTACTAAAATGTATCTTGATGAGTTATCTAGGTGAACTATACCTTAAAGTCTAAAAACTCATAGACAAAACTTACAAAACAGCAGTAGAAATGCAAGTAAATCAAAGCTGCCATTAAAATTGGTCTGTGTAACTAGCTCACCTGTAACATCCTGGAAATCTCACATGCCCGCACACCACTAGATGCCAGTTCTATTATCTTCTTACGCTTACACGTGGGAAGCGGACGCCCATTTACAAACACCCCTCCCAGTTGATTGACACTGGTAACACCTGAGAAAAACGACAAGCTCATTATTGTGTCTATTAAGACTGCAATCCATAGCAACATATTTTCAGCATGTTCATATTCAATTGATATCTGGTGGCGGTCTCCCAAACTTTCTCATCAATACTGTACCACAAGAGCAGAAAATGTAGAAATTAAGCAGTAGCGTAGTGAATGTCTCATATCCCTGTATTACTGTAAGGGCTATTTTACATACTGAATTTAAAATTTCCTGTATTCAACCAATATCTAGGATCAGTTGCGTAGATTAAGGTACAGGTGTCTTGGAATTATTGTAATGGCAAAGAATAATCTAATATAATCTTATTCAAAGACCAGATATGTGTACCCTCTTTACCCTCAGTTCTGCTGCTGAAATTAGCCACATTTTTCTCATGTCGGGCTGTAAGAATATATTTTTAAGCATGTTTTGGGCACCCAAGGGCCACCATCCTAGCACTGATGCCCGAGGCACAGTCCCTGGGTGCCTATACAGCTTTGCAAACAGCTGGCATTTATTTTCTAGTAGATACAAGCCTCGGCTTAGCTAGCCTCTTTATTCAAATAAAATGCCTGTCAGTGACTGTCATAGGAATAAAATGATCTACTCTTGAATGGGAAATTTTCACAGACAAGGAAGAGATTTAACTCTTCATAAAATCACTGAGGCCCTTAATGTCTTCTTGTAAGTCAACCCCCCTCCTTGTTTGTGGTAACCTATCATGTTGATTTACATGTAAAAGAGTAAATTGAGAAATGTATTTGCTAATGTAGCCTTTAAAAAAGTTTATTTACTAGATTAGAACTAGCGGTAGGCACAAGAAGAATGTGCTTAGCAGTGGCGTAACTACTCCGTGGTGGGACCTGGCACAGCATGGGCACCTGGGCCCACCTGTGGGGCCCTTACCTCTATAAATCACATGCTGGAGTGTTGATAACATGTGTGATGTATAATCTCCCCCTAGATAACTGCCTGCCATAACCATTTTCGTGGCTCTGATGGGCCCCAAGGGGATGGGGACCCTAATGCAATTGCACCCTCTGCACCCCTGGTAGTTACGCCACTGGTGCCTAGAGTGCAGTGGTGGATGAGATGCTGAGCGCGTCCCTCTTCTGGCTGCCTTGCCCTACTACACACACACACTGTTGATGAGCAGGCAATTGTGGGGATAGAGGCATGCCTTGGGCAACCTCAGACCCAGGACTGCTCTTTAGTAATGGTAGCTATACAATGTTGATAACCCCTTAGTTGGTGTTATCACCCATCTAAATTATTTTCAGGTTGCAATGTGTCACTGAATATAGCAATCACATAGAGAGAGAGAGAGAATAGTAAGGCAAATAATCAAAAGATCAGTTGCTAAACCATACTATGTTATGTATTAATTAAGCGAATATACAATTATAATTCTTGCCTAGCTCCCACTGAAAGTAATTTGTTTTCAATATTAACCTGTTGTTTTATTCATTGAGATACAATTTAAACATATACAGTGTACTTTTTAAAGTTGAAATTCACTTTAGATGAAAAAAGAATCTGAATTGATGTTCCCAAGGGCCTATTTTGACTGGAGAAGTTATTTCTGTTGTTAGCAAAAGCACAGTTGTCTCTGTCAGGTATATTACAGGATTAGTCAGGATTTCCATGATATTGATACCAAAACAAGTTATTTAAGCGTCCTTGTTCTCACTATCCATGTGCTATCAATTAAATTAAAAAAAAGACCTTGCCACTGCAAAAAACAGAATGTAAGTGTCAAAGTAAAATAAAAAATAAAGGTTTAAATGAGACTGTAATATATGGACAGATAAAACTATCTAAACTGAATGTTCTGCCATTAATATTTCTATGACTGATTTTCTTTTTTGGAGTGTATAACCATAGTTGTGAAACCTCATCCTGATTGGTGAGTTTCTGTGAAGGCTTTATTGTCAAAGCAGTAAATTCTCTGTGGCCTTAGTATCTGCTCGTATGAAACAGTTCCTGTCAGATAAATTATTCCAAGGTTGCCCTTTTTTTTTTTTTTTTTTTTAAATGAAGACTCATTTAGAAACAACTTCCAAAAAGAAAATAGATAAGTAAAATTCTGTTTACAGCAGCCCTTCAAAAATATTTCAGAACTAAAATCACTGCACTGAAAAGACCTTTTATAAGTTTATTTATGATAGATTATATATGAGAGAATATACTTGGGATCACACGTTGCAGTTTTTGCTTTGTGCATTCCTTTTGTACTAAAGTAACAGTTTTCAGATACAAACTTGAAGGGGAGCAAGGCATCTTATATTGCAAGCAATAGATTTACAAATAAAATCTGGATCTTCAAACTTCTTTTTATGGAGGAAGCCCAACAAACTCATGCTCAGAGCTTACTGCCCCAAGCTATTATTTTATAGCTTAAGCATACCAATGTTAGCAAGTATATATATATATATTATCCCACAGTACCTGCACTCAAAACGTAGCCAAAGCCAGCGGTGCCAGGTCAAAGGTAAATGTAATCAAAAAGAAGGATCAGCACACACTGTATTTAAAAATAACAGTGATAAGTTTATTTTATTATGCACTGAGAATAAAATTATCACTGTTATTTTTAAATACAGTGTGTGCTGGTCCTTCTTTTTGATTTTATATATATATATATATATATATATATATATGTGTATATATATATATATATATATATATATATAGAGCCATATGGAAGGACCGCACTCACAGGTCTTTAAAAATGAATTACATTTATTCACAAATTGAAACTGACGTTTCGGCTGATACAACAGCCTTTTTCAAAAGAGCTCCACACACAGCTATTGAGACTCGCACCCAGGCATTGATTGATTGGACTATCGTGAGTGCTGGTTCCACACCCTTTCTATATATATATATCTAGATATATATCTAGATATATATATATATATATATATATATATATAAAGTTCTGGAAGCCAGCACAGCTCGAAAAACTATTTTGCCTGGGTGCACAGAAGCCCAAATAGGTAAAAGCAGAGCGAAGAATAAGGTTTGCACTCACAGGTCTTAAAAAACTTGTCAAGTGTTTATTAAATCAAAAAACTAACTGACGTTTCAGCTAGCACTCTAGCCTTTTCTCAAAGTTAATGAAATCAGACCCCTGTTCAATGCTACCAGTCTAGGGAGGGATCCTTAGGCACATTGAAGAAAGGATGTTTCAAATGTCCGGGTTGCACCACATGTCATAGCATGGTAACGGGCACTTCCTTCCATCATCCTCAGACTCGGAAGAGTATTGTAATAAAGCATCGTATTACATGTACATCCACACACGTCATATACATGATTACATGCCCGTGTGGTTTGACGTACGTGGGTAAAGAACAGACCACGATACGGGAAAGGATGGGCAACCATAGGTCCTCCATGAAAAAAGCATTAGAGACTGGTACATCAGATATCCCTTTAGCAAAACATTTTCTGGCAAAGAACCATGGTTTGCCCACCATTGGGATCGTATATTGATGCAGAGGGAAACCTTTTGGATTAAGCACTTGGATACAGTAGCCCCTTGTGGGTTAAACGAATATTATGATTTATGATATATGGGGAAGCCATCTCCCATAGACTCCATCTTAATCAAATAATTACATGTTTAAACATGATATCCTTTTTTTCTACAATAATAAAACAGTACCTTGATTACTTGATTTTAACAAAGATATAATTAATTAGAAACAAAACAATTCTATTGGATTTATTTAATGTTTGACTGGGAACCTGGGAATTAACACTACCTCAATATGGAGACAATTCCAGATTCCAGGATTCCTATAGCAGGTTGCATTGCAGGTAAAAACATGGTAAATTACATAAAAAATTGAACTTTGCACATATTATCCTCTCTTTTCAATACACTGCTTGTTATAAATATACTAAGGGGGTTATTTACTAAAACTCAAATTTATCTCATCTTTTTATTAAATCAAGTTTGACCAAACTCCCATCCATGATTTTATCAATAAAATAATTCGATAAAATGGAGTCAGGAAAAACTTGATAATTTTAGCCACAAACAAATGTTTTGGCTTTGATACCTGAATTGCTGAGTTTTTTTTTCAGGTTATCGCTTAAATATCCCCAATGTTTCATTATTTGACAAAACCCAGCACAGATCACGTTTAGTGATGGTCGAATTTATTCGCCAGGGGCGAATTCGCGGCGAATTCCCGCGATTCGCCGCTGGCGAATAAATTCGCGAAACGGGCAAAAAAATTAGCCGCCAAAAATTCGCCGCGCAAAAATGAGTCACGTGTCGTTTTTGACGCGACACACCGAAAACGACTTCTCTGGAAATTCGCGAATTTTTCGGCGAAACGCGGCCGTTTCGCCCATCACTAATCACGTTATCTTCATATTGTGGAAGGGACATTTGCCATTGACCTTGAGAGGTTTGAGATGGTGGTTTTTCAGATTCTGACTTTTAGCAGCTTTGTGGTATAATATATCTCTAAAATTTTAGGTTTTTGCCTAAAAAAAATCAACCAAAAAAATGTAGGTTTAGTAAATAACCCCCTTAGATTCCCATGACTTAAAGGAAGTTGTGCATGAGGATCTAGTATTGTGGTTATTTACATTATGGGGGTTATTTATTCATCTCCAAATTCCAATTTAAAAAAAAAAATATCACGATTTTTTTAAGAATTTATTAAACCAAGAGGATGAAAAAGTCAGAATATTAAAATGTGTCATCTCAAACCTGCTGAGGTGGCATATAAGTCAATGGCAGAAGTCCCATTGATTTTTTGATGTGCATTGGGTTTCATGCAATTTTTAGAGCTTTCAGGGGGAAAATCTGAAAAATTTGTGGCTTCTGGAAAGGAAATCCGAAAAAATCATGGAAATCAGTTTTTTCCGCAAAGAAAAATGTTATAGTAAACCCAGGAAAATGTTATAGTAAACCCTAAAAAACCTGAGCGGATTTGCTCAAAGTTTGAAAAAGAAAATACTGAGATAAATTTGGAGTTTTTGGACCCATGTGTCTGAAGCATTATATATCCCTTGCAATATAATGGGAATTGAATCACTGAAGTTTCAAGCTTTTTTTCCCTATGATATAATCAAAACACATATGGCGATAAATAAACATTTGTATGCCATAGATCTGAATGCATGGAACAGAGAATGCTCACACTATATTCCACTGTATCTGTATTCTGATGGGTATTTCCTAGAAATGCAACTTTCTGATGTGAGTGTAAATATAAAATGTAAGTGTGTAAATAAAAAATATAAACACTACGCAATGCTCCTTCTTGTGCTGTCAAGAGATACTTCCCATTTATCTGAGTATGTATGGCCAGTCATGGGGCAGTACCCAACAACTTATGATCCTATTGGAAACATACAAAAGAGGCTAAACCCATTTATTGCCACCCCTACAGTATCTGCCCATTATGACCACTGCACAGAGCAGCCAGTGTATGGCCACTATAAGCAGTGTATCATGCTCATACATTTTAACAAATGATGGTGTGTACAAAAGGTTTTATGTGAAAACATTTCATTTAACACTTATTCTGAGCTAACCACCTCTATGCACACACAGGAAGAGAATTTGTGCTACTTTAAAACTGTGCACAATAGATAATTTTTGCTCACAATGAATTGTCCCCCTTTAAAGGAGAACTAAAGTTTACCTAATGAAGTAGGCTATAAAAGTTGTACATTATGTTTTGACCTTCTGTACCATCCCAAGGCAATCACAACCCTTAAATTTACATATAAATATAGAATATAAATGTCAAATTTAAAGCTTAACACAGATAATTACTACATGGCAGCACATAAGCCATTGTAACCAGCATCAAAATTTAATAATCAGTCCTGTAGCATCAGCTTATATTACAGAACAACCTCATTTTCTGCTTGATAATATGTGACAACTTCTAAGCTTAGCTTCTCAACAGCTGCTCAGAGCCCACTGAGCATGTGAGTGTCACAAACACTTTCCAAGATGGTGACCCCCCTGTGACAAGTTTGAAGTCCTAGATCACTGTTACTATTGAGATGCTGAAACTTAGCCCAAGTGCAATAAATTCAGTGTATAAAATATGGCATTTTTAGCCTTATTCATTTCGAGTTTTTTGAGACATACTAGTTTTAGTAATTTCAAAATTCTTTTCCAAGGTCATACCTTGGTTAACCCATACTAAAACAATTATGGCAATGTTGTTTTCTGCTGTGCTGGAAGCCCCTCTGCTGACTACTCTGCTTGTTTCACCACTAGCACCATCACATATCACCCAAGAAAACATTAAATATGTACATTATAAAACAATGCAGTGAAAGCTGTTTCCAACCAACGTTTTCCCAATATTAAACATATTAATATGATATTTACAACTTTATTAATCGGCAATATATTATTCTGTATAATACATAATGGAACCTATTTTTTTACGTTTATAGATATGTGAAACCTCCTTAAAATCAATGCAAAACACAGTATTGTTACTTTGCAACCATTTGTAATATGCACCTTACAGCAAACAAAGAATCAGTGATAGCAGGTAGATTGTGGGTGTAAGTTGCATTTGTGCAGCATTTCAGCTGCACACACTATAGGGGGCTCACAAATACAAAAAAATGCTGTGGTTTACTATTTATGTTGCTAACTGGGATAACATCCTTTACCCAACACTTAAACGTTCAACCACTTTCATTAAGTTAATTTAAAAGTTATATGCATTTTGCTTATTTACATGTAACCTTTCACAGTTCAGATATAATATTCAGATTTACCTTCCATTATACAGTCTTCCATCAATAGAACAGTATTCCTCTTTCCTGTGTTTTGCTTTCACATATCATTAAGACACTTCCATTAGACACAGCTTCAAACAACTGATTTGAGAAAGAGAGACTTGGGAATCCTTATAGGAGCAGTGTCTGACCTCACAGATCGGGATCACAGTATGGGAGGAGCCAGAACACTGCCCAGGAGTTATTCACAGCTCTAGATTGAAGCAGCTAAGTTATTATTAACATCTGCATTTACACTTTCCCAGCAAAGCTGTGTGTGCATGCAAGTAACAGTTGAGAAATCCCCTAAACTTGGGTTACACATTCAACAAATTTGAAAGTTACAAAAGTCTACATATTTTGATGTATATAAATAAGGCAAGCTATTGCTTCTTTTCTGCAACTGTTATTTCTTGGACTCTACATATTATAGGAAGTATGGAAAGTAAAAAATATATGTATGAAAATCTGGTAGAAAATATGTTACAATAACTAAACTAGAAAATTTCTAATTAAAAAGAGTTACACATCCATTAACTATATCTAGTGATGTATTACAGAAAGACTTCACACTGAACATCAGAAATGTATATCTCAATGTGCAGTAGCTTAGCTACATTTGTTAAATCTGAAATGTGTCCATTTTGTATTTTATTTTTTACATTGTAAAACAGTATAGCAGATACTAGGCATCTGCAGCTTTCTAGCTGGCTAGTTCTATGGAAACTGATCCTGTTTCAGTCTCAGGATCACTGAGCTAAGAATTTCAGCACCAGCTGTGAGTGGACAGCACCCTGTACCAAGATGTAAGTTCATTAGGGAACCAATGGGTCAGAGCTCATGCATTAAAGCATTCAGCATCCATCAATGCATGCTCAAGCCAAGCCTCAGCATCTTTTCTCCCACCAATGCTTTTGTCTCCTTAGTGTCTACAATTAAGGGCTGCCTACTCTGGCCAGTCACATGACCAAAGCATCCTCATCCATAGTGGATTTGAATGTTGCACCATCATTTTAGATGGTTCCCAGTCTATTTTTCCTTCTTCAAAACAAACAGGCTGTTGCAAACACACCTGCCATATGGTAAAGTGCTTTTGATTAAATCATAAATCCAGTGTATTTTCTGTTTTATTACATTTTTTTCCTGCATTGAACAAATAGAGGGTTTAGGCTGCCTGGAAGCCCAGTGTGGACTGCCTTTATGAAAATAGAGCTAGGAAGGCTTCCACAGATGTCTTACCGTCTGGTCTGCAGATAAAATATGTTGTAAACGTTTCTAACAAAATATTTGAAGAGCAAATATTAGCAAATGAAAATCCATACAAGCTAGCTCACATAGCCTGTTAAATGACTAATTGGCCATCATTAACAAACCTCTCACAGATCTCCACACTTCAGAAAGAATAGATACTATTTTAAAATACCATATGTTCTAAATTATACATTAACTATGCCCAAACCACAGCCTGCTACCCATTTTAATCTTTAATCTTTAAGGTCAGGAGAGTTTTATTAAAGGGAAAACAGCCCTAATAAGTTGGCCTGAAGCAGTGCATCCAAATAGAGAGTTGGGCAGTATTCTCATGGCTTCCATTGATAAAGAGAGTCCCTACGTTTTAAGTGTTGTCATTTTACTGAAAGAATATTATATTTTAAGAAGAGTGATATTAATAATAGCTGGTATACTGGCATAGTATCAGTAAAGATGCAAAACACCACAGATGTTGACATCTGTAAGAGGAACTGGAGTAGGAAGTGGATCAGGAAGCACATTGTGCAGAAAGTACCAAGGACAAACAGGCTGCTGAAGTATCATCACAGAACAATAGACTTTCCAGCATCCAGACTAGCAGATCTTAGAGGTAGAACATCCACTTTACACTGTTCATTCTTGGTTATTTGTGAAGCAGCCAAAAAAGGGAACATCATTAACAATGTGCAATCCAGAGCGGAGATGGAATAACCTTGTGGAGATAATTAACTCATAGTACAGTTTTCATTCTACTCAAGAAACTCATTTCTAATGTGGATGCTTTATGCTGAGCACCACTTTCTCATATTATGCACTGTTAGGTTTGCTATTACCACACAAATCCTCCAAACATCTCCAATGAGTATTTTCATGGTTTATAGAGAAATGCAAATTGCATACATGAGGCACAATATTACATCTTCAATATGCATTGGAAGGGTTTTTTTGTAAAGAGGGCCTGCCCTTCCTACTAAAAATGATTCAAGAGCTAGTGAAGACTGTATTCTATTGCTGCATTGTCCTAGTGGTGGTTACTAAGTCATAGACTATAGGAGCAAATTAAGCTGGGCACAACTGCTGATACTGAGCTTGTGCAATTGGTTTCATCATAGTTACCAATGGAATTGTTCACTCAAAACTGAAATGTTAAGTCTTAGATTTCATATGATGGCAACATTTGAATCCATGCTGCAATTTTAAGACATTGGGGCAGATTCACTAAAGGGCAAATTGTCTGCTTTGCACACTTCACCCCACTTCACCAGGCACAAATTCACTAAAATGCAAGGATGCATCTTGGGTGCCAAACACTGGCGACTTTTCGCTAGAGATACTTCTTCAGTGCAATTCTTTCATAGTAAAGATTTATTAGCATTCATTTGTGAGAAAATTCACTAGTAATTTTTCACTTAGGTCAATTTAAATAGGGGAGGCGCATAAAAGTTGTATACACATTTTTTTTTTGAGATTTTGGTTAAAATGCTACAAGTGGTCTCTTTTTATTAGAAATGTCCAAGGGAGCTTAATAAAGACATAAAATCTCCTCTAATACTCTATACATGAGACCACCATAAAATATATGCCCACCATCAAATGTGTTCACAAAAAATGTTCACACAAAAATCTTTTGTTTGTTCTTTTGAAGGCAATACCGCTTTAAAAATAGAAAAGTCATCTGTGTTTTTTTAAACTTTTTATGATTTTCCAGGGTACAGGATAGGATGTCACTGACATAAGATTGAGGAAGATGTTGCTTTGTTTCAGCAGTTTGCCTGGTCTGAGGTGGCAAAGGAAACTCTGGTGAAAGAGGTAACGTTCAATAAAATCCGCAATTTGGTGAATTTGTGGAGCAACGACCATACTCCAGAGCAAAAAGTTGCCTGGTGATAGAGTTTGAAGAAACGTTAGCAAAGGTCTCTTTCGCTAGCGAAATGTTCTCTGCCCCTGTTAGTGAAGTCTCTGCGGATGGGATTTCTAGTGTAAATTCGCTAGCGTTTGCCACTTCGCTCTTTAGTGAATCTGCCCCATTGTCTTATGGTGTTCTTATTTTGGGGCATGCACATATTAATACAGAGGCAGGCATGGAGGTACAGATGAAGCCACTTTGGATTGTGCATTTGACACAGAAAAACTTAACTCATCTATCCCATTTATCCCACTTAGCACCAGTGTCGGACTGGGACACCAGGGGCCCACCCAAAGACCTTAGACCAGGGGCCCACTCTCAATACTAATATTCTTCATCTCCTCAATCAAACTCTATTCTCCTAGTTTGTTTTCTTTACATACTATAATCAATTATTCCATATAGTTAGCCTCTTTATTCTCATAGAAATAGGGAAAGGCCATGATTTAGCAGCATGAGGGCCCACTGACACCTTGGTCCACCAGGAGTTTTCCTGGTATTCTGGTGGGCCAGTCCGACACTGCTTAGCACAGAATATTGTGTCACAGCATCCCATCCAATTAAAGAGTTCACCATTGAAAACAATGGTGCTTTGGTATGTTAATGAAAAGGTTAAATGCATTAAATGAGTTAAGATAACTTTAGATAACATAGTTTCTTCAATTAACCCTGAGTCATGACGCATTTAACTCACAAATCCCAGTGGCTGCATCTGTATAAGGCCAATCAAAATGGAATTATAATGCAACCGTTTACATTTATCTCAAGATAAATATAATATTACTTCTGGTTTGACCCTTGTTGACTCTGGTTAATGACATTAACAGGTTTTAGATGGGGATATCAGGAAAATGTAATGTGGCTACATTTTGCTTTATTATCATCAACATTATTGTAATTATTGTGAACTGTGATTCACATGCACATTGTCATATAGGTAACATACTGTCATACTCTGACGTTCCAAAGTGTTAATGCTCCTTAGATCCAATACTGTCGTGCGAGGAACTGAAATCTGTATAAAAATCAGTGGAAATTTTTTTTCTAGAAAGTCTCAAGTTAACCCATTTTTGGAGCCAGTATGTAGAAGAGGAAAATTGAGCATATTTTTTACAAACTATGGTGATGCCATTACCTGTCTCTTCTGATGCCACAAGAAGAGATAAGAGATGGTGACATTCCCGCACCTTTTAGGTTTGCACTCAGGAGCTGGAGAAGTTGGCCAGGATGTATGTTAAGGCTCGTGGAACATGATTAGTCAGGTAATTTTCTTTGTTAAACTTTGTATCCTTATTTATTTAATATGTATATTTGTGTGGTGCCAAAGTCACAGCTCATTTGCAAATGCAAACATAATTTTACTCACAATGGTGCTGTTTATAAAATTGAGCAAAGGATCTGAACTGCAAATAGTTTTAAAGTTGTACTAAAATACTTCCCTTATTATTCAAGCAAACCTAAGGGGCCCATTTATTAAACCTCAGTTTTTTCTGGGGGGAACGGAAATTTTTTGTGAAAAAAAAAACTGAAAGCGAAGAGTCCGAATCCGAAAATACACCATCTCAATTTTGTCGAGGTCACGTAGAAGTCAATGGCAGATATTCTTAAAGTTGTTTCTTGATATCGTGATTTTTACTGGATAATCCAAAAAAAATTTAGGTTTTCAAGAGATTAATTCGAGTTTTAGTAAATGTGCCTAAATGTTACCCTGCCTTTGCTACAGTTATAAACATGCAAAAGGCATGTGTGTATCTACAGTAGTGTTAATCCTATTACATTTTATTTCCATTATAAATCAGTGTAGGGAACAGTGAATTGACTACAGTGATTAAAAGTAAATGTGCCCTCTCTAGGCTTTTGCTCATTGACCATAGGAAGAACATTTTTTCAAGCAGATTAGTATCACTTTAAATCAATTTATTTCTTTAGCACAGAAGCATCCCACAGAATACCCTCCACTGATTAGTTACAGAATACATTTTCTTTACTAAGCAAGCATCCAAAGTTTTTATTTAAAGATGTACACAGATTTATCTGCATGGAGTTCATATATTCTTTCAGCATCTGATTAAATGGCTTCTGATGAATATGACCTTACTGTGAAAATGATAGGGACCTTAGACTATACATTTCACTGGGACAGGGACTAATGCTTGAGGGACATTTTTGGGTTGCCAGGAAGGAAGACCTGGTGCTGCATGAGACCAGACAATAGCTGTTGCTAGGAAGATAAACAGAGTATTATGGCTGGTAATACAGAAGGCTTCAGGCAGAGTTCCTGAATGGGGATTTAATAAAAACAACAGCAGAAATCTATATCATTTGCTTGCATAATTGCATAATACAAGCCTCCACTGCTTTTTTTCCAGGTTGTTTTTGTTTGCTTCTGGCTCATTTGACCTAAGCCTCTGTAATTATTAGTATTAGCAACATATTATAAAATTTACATACAGTATATGGTTATAAAAAAAGTTGTTTGTATTTTTGACCTCTTAATTCTCTACTGTATTCAAATGTAGTTTAGACTAAAATGAGAGAAAGGGAGGAAAAATACTTTTCACAGATCTAAATCTTACATGTCTGCTTAGTAGCCCTGTAGCCAATGTCTAACTTTATATCATTATGTTTTGGCCACATATATACAGTGTATTTATCATTCCCCAATCACATATGGAGAAAAATCTCTACATTGGATTAAGGGGAATCCATCCTTCCAGCTCTCAGTTCACTATTTCTGCAAATTCACCAAAGAGCACTCCAAGAATACATACTGTAATTTTCTCTTTGAAATATGTGACCAAAGTAGGCTTTGATTCCTTTGCTGATACATATAAAACCTAGACAAGCCATTAAATATCCCTGCACTTCAAGCACCAAACTTAAAATGAAACCTCTGTGTATTCGTGGAAAGCTTTATAGGATAAAGGTGATTGTGTTTTGTCTTCTCTCACATATCTGTTGCATTTTATATTTTACATATTATCATCCTTGATTTGAGCTGCTATACAACAGGCTCAAAATACACTACTTTGTTTCACAGATTTCTGTCAAACTACCCTTTCAGTTTTCAGTTTCATTGTAGATATGCACCAGTTAGCATTAGAAAGGGTATAGCTAATGTTACTGATGTGCATGCAGAATATATCAAGCTATTGACATGGTCAGTTTCGCAACATTTGAAAATAGAATCAGTAGAATGAATCCTTATCCTGTGTATTTTTTCTGTATCTCAACACTGGCGTACAGCAAATACACTCTAACAAAATATGTAACGGACTGTGAAGGATTACAGCTACAGTGAGTACTTTTTAAAGTAAAATAGAAATTTCTTTGGGCAGGGAATGTTGCTTGTTCCAGTCTTAACCCAGAAATATTTTCAACTCTAAACTCACAAAAAACTTCCAACTTTGTGCCAATGCATCACACTTTTCTGTGCTACACAGTGTTGGACTGGACTATGGTCTGCCAGAGAACTTGACATTGAGAGCCCACTCTCACAGCAATTAGATGTAGAAAGTGGTAAATGTAATAGGTGCCATTGACACCAGCAATAGAAACTAGAAAGAACTGATGGGACATTGGCTCAGTGGGTAGCATTTCGCTCACTTGGATCCTTAGTTTGATTTTGGCTTTCACACTACCTGTATATTCTTCCCATGTGTGCATAGGTCTCCACTGGGTATTCGAGTTTCCTGCTACATAAAAGTGGCAGTATACATCCTTGCTGTTAAGATGATGCACAACTGCCTGGAGTACACTGTAGTATGTATAAAATGAACCTCTATGGACCGGAACATCGAATATACAAGTAGAGGCCATACCTGGAAATTCTCCTGTGATTAGTTCTGAAGGAAGGTCAGAAAGTACTACTTTTCTGAAAAAAGTAGTTGTTTCTTAAGTTGAACAGCTATTCATGCAGGTAATTGGAAAGTACAGACAGCCCAGTTAGTATTTTTATATTTCTATATTAGTATATTTCTATTTTTCAAATGTATTTCTCTTGTCTTTGATGTATAATTTGCCCATATTCACTTATTTTCATCCTTACATAGATTCTTATGCCTGCATGAAACATTTCTATTTCTTCTGATTACTTTCTATACCTTCAGAAGTCAACGATAGCTATTTCTACCTGACTACAAGAGCAATACACTATCTTTATCAATTATGTTTTCCTTCTGAACTTAGGCACTCATGTGTTACAAACAGAATCAATGCAAATCTTTTTTTTCAGATATTAAAATTGTTAAATTTGTATATGCAGTACTTATTAACTATACTATGTTTATAGGTTGCTTTAATTAACCAGTAAAAACCCTTTGATCATTCTGAGATATATAAACCTTTTTTTAAATATCTGATCTAAAATATTTTATCCTTATTATGTCAGCACACTTCTAGCAACCATTTGAAATGATATTGTCAGTGCCTATTCCCAATGTAGCTTCGATTAAGAGAGTCATAAAAACACCATGCAGATAAAATCTTTAGAAATTAGGTTGCAGTCAATTTTAATCTACAGAAATGGAGCATTCAGCCATGTGGCTTATTATTTCACTTTATACACTAAGGGGGTTATTTATCAAAGGCAGAGTTTTGTGAGGTTTTTTTTTATACCTTGAATGAACTCACAAATCAAATGGTAAAACTCGGGAATTTGTGGTTAAAAACCCGAAAACTCGAATTAATCGGGTTTTCCAGGGGAAAAAAACACGAATCACTTAAATTAATAGTTTTTGAGTGAAATCCACCAAAAAAAACACCAAACATCATGAAGACTATTAACATATTCAAAGGGGTTAAGGGACCTCTGCCATTGGCATCTACATGACCTCGACAGGTTTTACGATTAAGCTATTTCCAGCTTTGGGGTATAATAAATCTTGAAAAAAATAGTTTTTTTTTATTAAAAACCCCCCCAATTTTTTTTTTTTAAAGAAAACAAAAAAATTTGGGTTTTTTTTTTTACCCCAAAAAGTTGAGTTTTTAAATGGGCACTTGTACTATAGTGGGAGATACCGCTCCATTATCCAAAATACTTTTCAGTTTGGAGAGTTAATTTGTCTTTATTTTAAAGTACTGTGGTGCTACTATATGTAGCATTTAAATCCTCTTCAGCCTTGTGCATAGGCTTATGTGGAATATCAAACTAAATTTACCAGAAAGGCTTCTTTTGCTATGCAGTCAACAGAAGTGTCGGATAACTCCAGTCCATTTTAGGACTGGATTTGTCAGGAATAACAGGTTCAAAGCTAGTTGAGTGAATCCCTTGTGCTGTGTAACTGTGAGGCATTTTGGGCTTCTATGTGTTGCACAAAGGAAACCAGCTTCTTTGTAAATATCAAGGAATAGGGATGGTGTGATCAAATACAGCCAGTACAACTCTGAAAGAGCAGCAAATGGCTCTGACAAGGACTGATTTTCCAGGGGATACCTTGCCAAAAGGGAAGTGGCATCCAGCTGGACATGGAATCAGGCTAGTTTAAACTCCCAAAGAGGCTTCCACTAGAGGTGATCTGGACCACAAGTAAGTATTTTACAAAGGTAACAATATTTAAACCTGCCAAATCCCATCTACTATATGGTACCAATACATGCTTATATTGACTCTCACTACAATTTCACTACCTCATATGCACCCTTTGTACTGAGTACATCTATTAGATGGTTAAGAGCAGTTGTCCAAAATTCTTTATTTGCAGCACATAAGATGTAGTTTAACATACCTGCTCGGTGGGCCCAGCTGAGAAAGGGGGCCACCAACATAACAGTGCTCAACAGAACATAGTTTTAAGTTTTAGGCCAAGAAATGGTTACAGGTGGTTCAGCACATCTTACAAATAAAATTTGTAAAATAGTTACTTTTTTCATATGACTAGTAGCATTCGTAAATTTCATAATGGCAAATCAGTTCATGTTACTGCAAAAATGATCTACACCCAGCACCTCTATGAAATGTTCTACAGTCAGATTGCAGGAATTCCTGACACAGAGATGCTTGGCTTGCTGGACATTTTACTCCCTTTGATGAACCATTAAATATGTCATAGCAGATCTCTCCTTTCTCAGGTCATCTAGAAATGGCAGGTCTGGCACATTCAGTCCATGATTTCCCTTGTACCTTTCCTCTGGCACCTGGTGACCTTGGAAACTGCTTTTTAGGTCAGGATGCTGTGATGCCCTTAAGGGATTTACCCAGAGAGTGCAGTGATTCCACCATAGATCACCCTCTTCTGGAACTGTATCATAGCTAATATACTGTATTCTTTCTTTAGGCAGTTAAAATACTCATTCCCTACCCAAATTAAAATATCTCGTAGCCCAGGTGTACTACTTTGCAACATGCTTATGAGTCAGTTACTGCATCTCCAGACTTGTTGACAGTCATCACTTCAAAGTCCATAAGGTCCAAGAAAAAAATGACAGAAACACTGAAAAGAAAAGTCCTGGTTAAATGTTCCAGTTGTTAAATGGGATGTTGGTAAAATGCGTTTTTTTTTTTTTCGTTTTTTTTTTAAGTGGCGGGGTACTTCTGTTAGCCAGTCCACAATGCAAACTGATTCATAATATTATGAAGAACTTCACTATTTTACATTACATAGAAGCTGTTATGTCTTCTTATACTAGCATTATTCATCATTACCACCAAAACCAGGTTTTAAGTACTTTACTGCATAATGTAAAATCTTTTTCAAACCATTAAGTAGCTCATAAGTTACAGTTGTTCAAGTTTACGTGAATTTTCTCATTCACTAAAGTAATACCTTCAACTCCTCATACATGATAATCCTGTAGAGCAAAGAGTTTGTCTGCTGTCAGATGGAACAAACTAAACAGCAAAACTTTGAAGGACAAGGAACCCCATGTTTTAAACATTTCCACCACACCAGAGAAAGGGATTTAGCTACACACCTCCCAAAAACATTGTGTGGTATGGATAAGGTGTCACGTGAAGTTTTGACTAATAAACACATACTTTTTTGAATATGAGTAGAACAACAATTATTTTGGTCTTCCGTGTACTGGGTGGAAGGCACAGGATCACCACTTATGCCCCATTTTTATTTAGTGGTATTAAATGGGTCTGGGGTGGCCAGGCCCATTTAGTTCTTTCAAGTGGCAGTGAATACTATTATACTTGAGTACCGCTAATATATGCTGCATTGTAGGTAACAAAATTCAATTGCCCTTTTTGCATGTTGTAGCAGGTAAGTAAATTTGCCCCATAGCCTATTACCCACCAATATGATTACATTACAAATCATAAAAAGAATGTTTTGATTCTATCCCATTAGGCCTGTTCAATATGATTAACCTGTTTGAATATAAAACAATCCTGCCAGTGCCAAATTGAGAAAATATACTTGTGACAAATACATAAGGGAATTAATGATTCATTCAACAGATGATCTCACTGGCATAAACCATCATCAAAGTTGCTTAGGAAAATTCAATTTAGTGGTAATTAAGGAAGAATTAACCTCCTCTTGCTTCACAGTTTTCTGACGCCAGTCATCCAACATAAAAATTACAGGGGGGGTGAATACTTGATTCAAAAAACAGTATGCTACAAAAACTAATGTATAAGTGCAAGGCAAGACATATCTGAAGGGAGAGAGATAGGCAGAGACTGATAATGTGCCTTTGTGTACATGAGCATTTCGTCCCTGATAAAAGGTGAGCTACATGTTAAGGTGGCCATACATGGGCAGATAAAGCTGCCGATAATGGTTGTTTAGTCCATTTTGACAGCTTATCTTTCTGTGTATGGGGCTTCCGATGGGTCTTCCAGATCAATATCAGGACATGATATCGATCTGGAAGGTTTGATTTTAACCAGACCGACCTGTCGGTGGCCATTAACAAGCTTAAAGTATATGGCCAGCTTTAGTGTTAGAAAGAAGTAGCTGCAGCAAAGATGTCTATACCCATTCCTCCAAGAAAGCCTACCTGAGGTATAGGTGAATATCTGTTGCATCTGTTTAACTCTTTTGTAGTATACGCTGGTGTGGTCAAAGAATAAATGCAGGTTACTGTTCAAATGTACCAAAAATGCATGACAGGTTTACACAGAAAAGGACAAACAATTTAAGTCCTTGCCTCAAATTACTTATCGGCATATGTAAAAAAGGAAAACGTATCATATTCAAGATCAAAATCTTCCGTGCTTTGTAAAATTGTACATATTATCAATATATTTGAGCTTCAGAAAGATATTCACACCAAAGTTTTCGCAATTTAGTAAGTGCAATATATTGATTGAAAAACTTTTGTCACCTAAAACATGTTGAGAGTCTGTAGAAGTCAAAGCATTTGAAACATTCAAGAAAGAAAAAAAGTTGTCCATGTTTTGTCCCTATTGTTTTTCCTCCATCAGTTTTTTAATAAAATCTTGACTGGCCTCCTCATTTGCCCAGGTGCAGTAACGTATAGCAACCAATCACTGGTCACCTGCTACAGGTATGGGGCATATTATCCAGAATGCTTGGGACATTGGGTTTTAGGGATAAAGAATCTTTCAATAATTTGTACATATCTTAAGTGTACTAGAAAATCATGTAAACATTAATCAAACCTAATAGCTTGGCTTTGCTTCTGTTAAGAATTAATATTTTATTTTGGATCAAGTACAAGGTACTGTTTTATTATTACAGAGAAAGGGAAATAATTTTTAAAAATCTGGATTATTTGGATAAAATGGAGACTATGGGAGAAGGCCTTTCAATAAGTCACAGAATTCTGGATAATGGGTTTCTGGATAACAGATCCCATACCTGCAAACATCAATATGTTTAAACAATTTGTCTCAAAAGGGTTTTAAGTACTTTATTGAGCTGGGTATACATTTAAGATTTGCTCATTTGATCACCTGCTGGACAAAATCTGCCATATTTGGGTTTTTTTCACCTGCCTGATAATTGCCTGAAACTGAGCTATACATGTAACATGCCAACTTGGTCTGGAGTTGGCCAATTATATTGGCTGTGTATAGTCAGCTTTAGACCTAAAGGAATCTGTTGTGTTAACAAATAGCTAGGCTTGACTACAGCAAGGAAAATAACACTTACTAGAAAAAGAGGGTATATTTGATTTTAAATATATGCACTGAAAAGCATAACTCAAAAATAAAAGCAGAGTAAACATATGATAACTAATTGGTTGAATGATTCTTAAAGGATTATTACATGACCATTAACTGAATGTTGTGCTTTACAGTGGAACATTATCATTATTCAGTCTTGCCTCTGTAATACATCATTTCAACAAGAAATCACCCACTTTTCCATTCCACAAGTATTACATCACTGCTGCATGATCAAGCATTTAAGCAGGTGTATAGAACAAACGGAAGCTGAATAAGGTATAAGGAAAGAGTATGAGAGAGGCTGGAAAGAATATGAAGGGGGAAGTTACAGGAATATAATACTTTAAGCTTTAATTTCACACTGTTCCAGAATATACCAAAGAACAAAGGGTTAAATATGACAGCTGAAATAAATCAAACTGAATTATAGCTTGGCGCTTACTTGTTTTGTTGTTTAGCCCTTGACCCAAACAACAACACTACGGAAATATATTCTCTTTTTAAAAATGTGACAGAGCCCATAGTTATTTATTATCCCGATGTATATAAGGGTGCCAGCAGCAGATCTAGACTATCAAATATGAGACAATGGTTGGCACTGATACACAAATATTAGCACTTCATATTAGCCCAAACATTTTCATAACAATGTTCTACTTCATAGTCAATTGAATGACTAATTAACCATATTAAAAGGGCAGTATACTCCCTAGTTTAACATGAGTTCATCGGAGAGGATTTGTGCTAAACACAGTTTTTGCCTATTGTTTGCTCCAAACATGAAGTTAAGCTTCAATTTCCCTGTTTGCCCTGTCTAGCTTTAGCAGTACCAAGATCCATAGACAAAGGTATATTTAGCACAAGCCATAATTACTGAACTCATGCTGAACAAGGGGGGATACTCATACCCTTTTCACAAAGCCACATTTAAAAAAAAATAATAATAATTACTTTTCTATTTGCTTTCTATTTAAAATACAGTCTGTGCTGGTTCACTTGCAAAAGCACAGAGATGAAATTAGAAGAGGAATAGAACATCAGAAACAATGATATACATAGCCCACTAGAAACTCAGTTCAGATTATAATAATTGGTCTGCCTGCAGCTTGTCTTTAGCCTTAGGTAGTACAGCACAAAATAAGGATGATTACAAAATAAGCCGGTATCTAAAATGACTACTTTATGGCTCGTTTTCCCACAAGCAATAGGTGCCTTATGTTTATTTGTACTTTTAAGCACAAAATACATTTTGTTACCTTCCCTCAACTACCCATGGAATTTCTTCTTTGCCTTTTTTTGTAAAAAGATACAAATGCTATCCATTGTCCAAAATGGTTTTTTTGGCAGTGATATTTCCTCAATGTCCTTGGTGGTAACATTATTAAAAGACAGGGTTTCTGCTCAGTAATAAACATGGTACCACGGCACCTCTTTCAGGAGTATTGGGGTGTCCAGTTCATATGCCTCCTCTGTAAACAGAACAGAGAACTGTATAACTGGAGCCTGTAAGAGTGAAATTACTCTTTCATAAATTAGCAAATAATCAAGATGGCAGAATGATATGAAGTATCAATGGAAGGAATAAAGGTAAGGGCAAATCACAAATGATTACCTAGATTTGTTTTTGTTGGTTAACAGCAAGGGAGAAATCAGAACAGAATTTTGTAGGAGTAGAGATGAATATTTCCAACTCTGCTCTTGTATGCCTAAGTTTCAGGTAATGGGAGAATATCAAGGAAGAAACAAAGGCATTGCAGTTATGAAGGAAGGGGAAGGAAGAATGTTTTATCATCAAGAGAGAACACAATGAAATGCAAAGGAGCTTAAAATTTAACCACTGCACATTTATAGATGGAGTGCAGTCAGGAAAAGAAAAATAGAATATACTATATGAATTTTCCAGTGATCAAAAGTTATTTCTGCAGTGAAAAAATAACTTTATCAGCTTGATTAAAAAAAAAAAACTTACACAAGAAGAAATTCACTAGCCCAGTTTAAGCCAATAGACCTTGCAGAAGGAAGAAAAGATAATGTTGTCCATGCAGCTTTACGCAATCTTAAATAATAAGTGTATAATATCCATTGTTACAAAGCATTTACTGATGCCTTATTATAAAGGAAGTGACAGAAATATATTATCCCCCTCAGGGCTGAAATCTTCATTTGCTTCACAGTCAGTGCCAAGGTGCCTTTTGGTTTGTGTATTTCAGTTTTGAAGTGACAATACATACAGCCACAATGTGGTAAGAGTGTACTATAAATGTGCTTTGGGGTATTTAACATTAATATTGACTTTTAGGGGCAAATTTACTAAAATTCCACAAAAATCCCTCGAATTCCCTCGATATTCGATAAGCATTCCACTATCGAATACTTATCGAATAGTTTTAGGTTATCATTTTGCTCGATACTTGATTTCTCGATGAAATCGTACGATCAGATACTTTTTCCTTCGAGCCTCCGAAAAATTAGTACGATTCGAATGATAGAGGCGTTCGATCGTACGAATGGTATTCGAGGAGGTCTTTGCCAAATTAGCCTATGGGGGGGGGGTTTAAAATTTAAAAATTTGAAATCCTTCAATCATCGAATGATTGATTATTCGATCATTCGATCAATTTGAGGATCGAAGATGCTAAATTTGCATATTTCATCATCCGAAAAAAAAACGATCGGTATTCGGCATTCGATCGAACTTCGATCTCTTCACACGAATTTTGTAAATTTGCCCCTTAGTATGATTTAAACAGAGTAATATTCTGAGACGATCTGAAATTAGTTTTCAGGGCGGTAGTGACTTTGTTAGTACTGATGCTTCAGTTGCTACCCAATCAGCAGCCAAGAAATTGTCCATATGGCCAAAACATTTAGAAATCTGCAGCAATGATTGCAATTTCTTTTCAACACTAATGAAAAGTAAGGTTTTTAATATGATGGATCAATTCACTGCAAGAATGTTCTCCAAATGAAACCCAGGAGATTATCCTGCCACTCATATAAGGCAAATTACTCAGCTCATGATTACATGAAATGTGTCTTGCATCTTATATAATATACAATAAAGAATATAATGAAACCGAAGTAATATGAGTTAAAGTAGTCGAGAAATTGCAGTTATAACCTGCTGCGTCTGAACTCATTAGATCATCATCAGCTATTTCATCAGTAATGTACAAAAAGGGACTTTTCTTTGCCTCACCCCAAGGCTAGTTCTTTCAAAATTTTCTTAGCTCTGTGACTAATACCTTCAAAAATAGAACCATAGCATTCATCCATGATCAGAAGTGTGACTTTTTTGCTCAAGTCCTGCATTACTTTGGCTGACAGATACAAGGGCACTAAAGGACACTAACCACTGGTCCAATGAAAATCACGCAGCAGGAGCAGTATGTATTTATACACATGTGGATGTAGCATTATTTTGATTCCAGCTACTATACAGAGTACTACTTTCAGTACCCAAATAGCATCTTCTTATCTACTCCTTCCAAGAAAGGGCTACATAGACTAAAGGTGGCCATAAACATAAAAATCATCCACATTTTGTTTGGTCAGGTTTGATTTTCCTACCCAACCATCCCGTCACCTTGTGGTGGGCACAACAGAACAGATCTTATAGAATGATAAGATAGTTATCTTAACCATCACTTTGTTTACCTCGCTGTGCTAGGTGCCTACTCAGTTAACAACCTACTAAAGGCATTTACTCTGTTAGGTAAGTATACGTAACCAGGAAATTCAGCAGTGTTTAAATTAAAACTGTAATCATGTCAAGGCTAATGGAGCACAGCATCTTCAGATTAAGAGAAAAATATATCAGATCCTCTTAGCTGAGTAGATATGAGGAAAGGACTAACTAGGCAAACAAAGGGAACGATACAACTATATAATTTCTTTCTTCTGGTAGTTATTAGCAATACAGATTTGTGAACAATAGTGAACACTAGGGGGAGTGATACTTCATACACCAGTAACAGCAATCAAGTAGGATTAACTGCTAAGAAATTAACCTACAGCTATTAAACTCCATTAATCTATTACACTGAACAGAACAAATAACATCCATAACAGGAAGACTACTGAATGAAAAACATATACATAAAAACATACAGTTTATGTATCTTCAGTTCTATAGGCCGTATACAGTAACTACACACTCACACAAAGGAGCATTGCACATACTATAAACTTAAACATTATAAAGAATGTATAATTTAATAACAGTAATTATAATATTTCAGTAGGAAATACTTCCACGTGTCTTAGTTGTTTAATCTGTCTCTACTACTCTCTTGAACAGGGTACCAAAGATAAGTAGGGCAACAAACTGACTCTCTTTATTCACCATATACCAGGGGTGTCCAACCTGCGGCCCAGGATGGATATGAATGCGGCCCAGCTTGAAAGGCTTGGTTCCCGAGGTCATATTGCAAAGGATAAAGAAATATGCAAGGGGGGCGAATATGCCCATTGCCCAGTTAGTAGTAATAATAATAAGTCTAATTAATATCCAGGTATCCCATATTCCAGTGTATAGCTCCATCTGGTTATCCAGTTAGTATTGTAGTTCTTTTCTGTGAATTTTCTTTACTTTTACAAATCAAAAGTGTTTGTGTATTTCACGTGTGGCCCCAGACTACTTTTCTTTTTCCAATGTGGCCCAGGGAAGTCAAAAGGTTGGGCACCCCTGCCATATACCATGCAGTTCTCCAGGTGTTGTTAAAAGTGCCCGAATTATCTTGCAGCTGGGTCCAAATGCTTAAAAATGGCAGAAAGTCTGCACCTTGGCCAATCATTCTATAGGTTCATAATTTTACAATAGCTAAGGTGGTCACTAAAGAGTTGGTCTGAAGCAATTTATCTGCTCAGATAAATTGAACTGATCTTTTATTATTTCACTTTTTATTGAATTTCTAATTTTTGCAAATATCCTATTAGAATTGAAGATAACATAAAATAACAAAAAAGAATATAGTTGGGCATATGCAACTCTCTCTATATATATGTATATGTACTAGGGATGCACCGAATCCACTATTTTGGATTCGGCCGAACCCCCGAATCCTTCCCGAAAGATTTGGCCGAATACCGAACCGAATCCGAACCCTAATTTGCATATGCAAATTATGGGTGGGAAGGGGAAAACATTTTTTACTTCCTTGTTTTGTGCCAAAAAGTCACGTGATTTAGCTCCCTGGCCCTAATTTGTATATGCAAATTAGGATTCGGATTCGGTTCGGCCAGGCAGAAGGTTTCGGCCGAATCCGAATCCTGCTGATAAAGGCCGAATCCTGGCCAAATCCCGAACCGAATCCTGGATTCGGTGCATCCCTAATATGTACAGTATGTGATTAATCTTCTTGTAAGAGGCTTGGAATACAGGTATGGGACCTATTATCTAGATTGCTCCGGACCTGGGGTTTTCAGGATAATGGATCTTTTCATAATTTGCATCTTCATGCCTTAAGTCTCCTAGAAAATCATGTAAATATTAAATAACCACTATAGGCTGGTTTTTCTTCCAGTAAGGATTAATTATGCAAAGTACAAGGTACTTTTCAGAGAAAAAGGATAACATTTTTAAATATTTGGATTAGTTTGATAAAATGGATTCTATGGGAGACAGAGATTTCATAATTTGGAGCTTTCTGGATAATGGTTTTCCAGATAACAGGTCCCACACCTGTACTTTTAAGAACAGTTAAAGGAACAGTAACACCAGAAACACTACTATAGTTCATATAAACAAGCTGCTAACTAGCAATGGCAGAAATTGAAAAATGGCTATATGGTACAGGATAAGTAATGGATAACAGATAACATTATGTTCTACAGAGCTTATCTGCTATCTGCTGTGTAACTTGAGCCTTTTCTCCTTTTACTAGTTGCCCCTATGGCTACAGAACAGCTTATTTATATAAACTATAGTAGTGCTTCTGAAGCAAACACAGCAGTTTTACCAGTGCAGGGCAACACTGCATTATACTTTTATTACTTTAAAACAATTTTATTTTTTGATGTTACCTGTCCTTTAACCCACTTGTCCCAATTCCTACAAAATACATTTGCCGATGAGGTAGTAAAGGCAACTGATTCCCTGTCAGATACAGGTCTGGTTTCAGAATATAGCTGTAAGACACGCCGGGAGATCTCTTGGTATCCTTACCTCCTCCTCCTCGTGTGACGGGCAAGGGCGGCTCTGACGTCACCATTATTAAAGAGACCCTGGCGTGGGGATGCTCACATCATGATGTCACCAGCAGGCTGATAACGTGATTGTTACAATAGCAATGCCAATGGTAACAAACGATGGCCAGTTACAGCAGTAAATAATACATTTCTGATGGAAAAAATAAAAAAGTGTGCACCTCTAATACAAAACAAGAAACCAGATTTTCATTTATCGTTGTTGTAGGTATCATGCAGGGAATAGTGACTATTCTAAACAGCTAATACCATAAATAGCTTTTTATTGTTTTTTCCACCTTTTTTTTCATATACTCTTATATTCTCCATATTTTATGCAATATCCAATTAAAAGTTGGTCATACTTTTCCCATATGTCATTACTAAAACAAGACGGACCCTGTTCGGCACTCTACAGAGTCTGGAACACCCTAACGCCCAGCACAACAACCCCTGTACAGGCTCTCCTGGCGACCCCCAACAAAATAAACAGACCAAAGGTTAACCCCATCCTGGGGAATGCTAAATGGATGTTTGCCAGGATCAACCAGATCAGGACTGGACTGAGAATTAAAATAGGCCCTGGCATCTCAGGAACACAAGAGGCCCATCAGCCCACATAGAGGCCCAAACAGCCCCCACCAGCCCACTAAATACTGACTTTCTATGGGACCTTATAGCAGCCCCTCTGGCATTTGCCCTAACCCACAAATGGCCAGTCCGGGCCTGAACCAGATAATGGGAGTAACAGGGGTTGACCTTACCACACCTCTATGGGAAAACACCAAATTGGGGGGCGTAGCTATGCTTAAACCACCGCAATGCTGGATAAGCAATGGCATTGGCACAATAGCAGATGTATGGCGACAGGATAAACCCCTAACCTTCTCCGAAATAAAGGAGAGGTGGAATATCCCAGCAACCCAATGGCTATTCTATATGAGGCTCAGGGCAAAACTTATAGAATGGTACAACGTGAAGCACCTAGAACCAATAGACCACCCACGCATTAAACTACTCAACCGAGAAAAGACCCAGGGTATAATATCCAAGATATATAAACTCATAGGTGAATATAAGCACAAGAATAACCCTCTTAAATGCAGAGAACATTGGGAAAGGGATCTGGGACCCCTGACCGACACGCAATGGTCAATGGCACTCCAAGCCCCTAATCAAGTATCACTAATCCCCAGGCACAGAATCTTACAACTCTACATGCTCCATAGGGCCTACTGCACAAGAAGTAGGCTAAATAAAATGTTCCCAAATCTTTCACCATTATGTAGAAGATGTAACCAGGCAGAAGGGGACTTGTTACACCTGCTGTGGAGTTGCCCGCCAGTGTAGATGTACTGGAGAGGGTCCCTGGCAATAATAGAGTCAGTCACTGGGCGTGATAACCTGCTAGACCCTAAACTATGCCTCTTGAATAGTCTGACGTCTGCAGATGCTGATCCCCAACCAATGCCACTGCTGAGCAAAGCCGTATTTCAACTCCGCAGGCTTATCACCCTTAACTAGAAAGCGGAAGCTCCCCCAGAAATAGGTCAATGGATAACTGAAATGTCTAACCTAGCCAAAAAAGAGCTCCTGATGGCGAAAACCAAAGGCCGCCAGGGTAAGTTCTTGGGCCCCCTGGCTCAGGAAATTCCCCCTAGAGCTATACACAGAACAGGATGATCCCTAAATTATAATAAGACAAGATGAAAGAAAGTAATTGCAAACTGAAGCACTGCTGTTTTATTCTCTCATATGTTTGTTTTTTATTTCCTTTTCATTGTAAAATGTAATGGCAACTATGACTCTACCAAATGCAACTGTCAATTGCTTTCACGTTGTACAAAATTGACAATGCACAATAAACCTGCCTGACCAAAAAAAAAGTTGGTCATACACAAATAGATCTTTGCCCAATTTGGCCACCTACAATCTTGGCCAAATCTATCTGATTTAATAGTTTCTCCCTTGGGCCAATTATCAGATAATAAGGGCGCCAATGCTGGCTCATTAGGGGTGGACTGTATCAATTAGCTGATATGGTCCTCGCCCAAAGGTTTTTTTATTCAACCACATATTGAGGCTATTGAGGAGGGGCCATGCATGGGTAGAAAATTTGGCAAGGCCAGCAGCTTAAATCTGCCAGCTTAAGTGTATAGGTCCAGACATGTAACTTCATTAAGTGGGAGTGTGAGTGACCAGTCTGTGTGAGTGGTCTTTTAGCAACCTCTTTCTTAAATACTCTACTATAAATAATTTTTCTATTCCCTGTTTACAAGGTTCCAATGTGTCTCTTTAGGGAGCACCTACAAAGAGGGAAAGGAAACGTATCTATTGCAGCACCTCAAAAAAGAGGTTAAATTAAATTCCTCTAAATTCCTGCTATTTTGTGCTATATGCAACCCTCTTTTTCAGCTGGGCCTCACAGGAGTGGCAGAAGAATGGGTATTTAACTATAACTCTCATTCACAAGAAATCTTGGGTGTTCTTAAACAAGAACTTCTCAGGACTCATGAAAAGGTCCATTATTCTACCTTTTAATCCAACAATTACATTATGGTATGTCATTTTATTTTGTTATTTGATCATTTGTAAAACAAAACAGTCACCAGAGCCATGAAACTAAACAGGCATTTGTTTTATATGTTGTTGTTACTATAGCAACTCTGAACATGTAGATGTGCCTGAAAAAAAGAAATGTGATGTTTGATAATGATGTCTGTCACTGTGATTGCTGTGAAATGTTATGAGAAAAACAGGCCAATTGCCATTTGAAATGTAAACTCGGTATACAGTATTCTGGTATTTGAAGCATTTGTTTTTGTCTCATGGACTCCATATTCCACTTTTTTTGCATGTTTTATTTCTCTCATCTTTTTATTTGTGTGCTTTCTTTTACTTGAAGAATACTGGTGCAATTCTCTCCTGTGCACCTAGGGATTTGCCGTTTTCAAATCTTTTCATTTAAAAAAAAAAAAGTCAAATTTTTTGATCCGTTGATTATGTACATTTTGAAGTTTTTGGCCTGTATTGTGTCTTTACTGTTGATTTATAGCAGTATATGTTTGCATGCCCTCATATTCTCTCCCTAATTATACCATTTTCTGTTATCATTTGGTTGCTCTGCAGCTTTGTATCTCTAGCTAATTCTCCACTCATTTTTGGTACCATGTATTAAATGCTTTATTTTCTACAGTGATTATATTTATTGATGGTGCTTATTTGTGTTTAAGTATTTTGGCTTTTTTTGTGCTATTCCAGTTCATGCCCTATATCTTTTTTTGTCATTGTTATATAGACATTTATTTAATTACACCTAAAACAGTTACATGGTTAGTGAGACTGAAAGAACTCATCCAAGCATCTAATTCAGCTTTTGTAACACCCTCTCTGCGTTGGTCCTAAGGAAGGCAAACTGTCAACCAGATGTCTGTTTAAAGCCGTAGAAGGTACTCTCAGCCAGTGCTGTAACTACTGGGGGAGCAGGGGGTGCAATTGCACATGGGTCAGCTCCCCCTCGGGGCCTGCCAGAGATCCCGCCGCAGCACAACAGTAAAGAAAACGCACGTCTAGAGTGGTGGTGCACATCCTGCACCCAGTGGCTGTTAGTTACATTACTGCTCTCAATGTCTCTGGATCAAGTATCAATATCTAGCAGAAATAGGTCTAAAGCAAATACACTTTTCTGGGTTTTCTTGAAAACGTTTCACCGTTAATCCAAATGGCTTATCCAGTTCAACTGAGTGGTATGGAATTCCCTGGCATTTAAAACCTAATAAAGGGTAGTAAAGTCACAGACACCCAATCACAATGGTTCATGCAGTTGTTGGCTGAAACTCACAGAAGTGTGAAAGTGTCATTTAGTCACAAATGTTCCATGATTCTCATTGAGGTAGGTGTTCATTTTTTTTTCACTGTACATGACTGGGAGTGTGAATCAACTTGGGTAAGGATGTCCTGGATGAGTAAAAATCTTCATAGACATAGTATTGAGATGTAGTACCGTGTTAGCCATTCGAAAAAATGTATAAAATGTAAAGTTTGGTGATACCTTTTATTGGAACTAATGGTTCCCCTTCAATATTATAATTATCCATACATTTAATGCTTCAAGAACAGTTGACCCATTTCTAAAAAAAACCTAGGGGGATTCTGCAGATTCTTACAGTAATGAACCCTTATTATAAGCTGCAGTAAGGCTGTAGGCCCACCAACTGAAATATTCTGGAAAAATATGTGCCACAGAGCACATTTGCAAGCTAGGAAGTACTAACTTTGCATTACTGTGTATGGGAGGTAGCAGAAGTGTGCCTTCAGTCTAAAACATAATTTACTAACAAACAACGATAAAGGCATATACATATAAAAGCCAAAATCTATTTACAAGATAAAAACAATACATAACAAAATAGTGTGCCAGTTTAAATGATACATTAGCAAATATACCAGAGGAAATAAACCCTGAAGAAATGTCTATTTTAAACTGTTTAAACAAAGCATATTATATAATATGAGTGGCATGTCTAGTTTAAAATTCTTACAGAGAAACCGTTCCAGTTCTCCACTGAATGTCACTTTAAAGAACACAGAACATGCATAATTCAAACTGCATCCCTAATTCATAATTATTATATAAAATGAATGCTTATTTTATAGCTTTGATGTTTATCACTCTTCTTTTATTCAGTCATTATTTCATCTTTGGAAGTTTAAAGAGTCTGCAGTATGACAAAAAAGCCAGTTACCTTGGCACAAAGCAGAACTAAGTGGACACGTGGGATTTTTATTAAATAAAGCCTTGATAAAATTTGCACAAGGTTAAATATATAAATTACTAAGCCTACTATTCACAGTAAAATTTCTGTTAGTCCTCCCAATTATGGAAGATAATCAAAACATTGGGTGAAATTAAAGACATAGGGCCATTGTCCCCCTTACAGCAGTCTGAGTGACCCTCCAGCAATTAGAAGAATATGCAGCTATCCAGTGGTGTAACTACCTGCTGTTTCTGGGGAGGGGGTTTTCTGTACAGTAGACATGGTTTGAGCCCCCCATGACCATGGAGTCTGCTTCCTTCATAGTTACGCCGCTGCTGCTATTAAGCAGTTTACAGAAATTACTGTTGTTCACTAGGTAGTTTACTAGCTGGATTTAAGATTATATATAGATTTAACACATTTGACCCTTGCTGTGCCCTTTAGGGCAATGATGGGAATGAAGGGACGCCTGAAAATACTTGCCCCTCAGAATTCATTGGAATTGCTGCATGTAAAACTTCATGCAATGATTCCAGGTGTCCATGCTTCCTCATTTTTGAGGGATTACCTGAAATTGCTGAAATTGCCACATGTAAAACACATTAAATATGGTGATCGCAGGTGATATCTTTGTATTTGTGGCTTGCTGTTGACAAAATGTCTTATACTTCATTTTGAAATCTGACATGGGGATAGGCATATTGTCAATTTCCCAGCTGCCCCAAGTCATGTGACTTGTGATCTGATAAACTTCAGTCACTCTTTACTGCAGTACTGCAAGTTGGAGTGATATCACATGCTCCCTCCCCCCCACCCCAGCAGCCTAACAACAGAACAATTGTAAGGTAACCATATAATAGCTCCCTTACATGATAACAGCTGCCTGGTAGAACTAAGAGCACAGCACTCAATAGTAAAAACCCATGTCCCACTGTGACTCCTTCAGTTACATTGAGAAGGAAAAAAAACAGCCTGCCAGAAAGCAGTTTCCTCCTAAAGTGCTGGCACAAGTCACATGACCAGGGGCAGCTATGAAATTGACAAAATGTCTAGCTCCATGTCAGATTTCAAAACTAAATATAAAAAAAATCTGTTTGCACTTTTGAGAAATGGATTTCAGTGCAGAAGTGTGCTGGAGTAGCACTAGTAACTGATGCGTTTTGAAAAAAACATGTTTCCCATGACAGTATCCCTAAGTATGTAAAAACCTTAACATATTCAAAATGTTGTACAGTTAGCAATAATGAGTGTACAGACTCTACACACACACTCACATCCACAAACATATAGTGACAGAGTAGCATGAAATATTGTAGAAAATAACAGTCTTTTCCAGTTTTCAGTCAAAGAGCAAGGGCTTCTGTTTAGGATGCTTTTGCATCAGTCACTGTTGGGATTTATGGAGTGCACAATTCAGCAGCAACTTTTGCACTTAAATATGTTTGGCTAGCTGTTTGCTAGGGCCTTGGGGGGAAATTGACTACAACGCGAAGCGTCTAACGCTAGTGCTAATTCGCCAGCGTGACGTCAAATCATATCTTCGCAAATTAACTTACACCGACTCTGGTGAATTTTTGCTAGCGAAGTAGATAGACTAGCGCAACTTCGCACCCTTACTCCAGGAGAAGATGCGCACTGACGAAGGATCGTAATTACGCAAATTCACTAAGATGACCATTTTACTGAACGTTACAACTTACACTAGACATTACATCGCCAGGTCAGACCTGGCGAAGTTCAATACAATAGATAGGCGTTTGAAAAAAAAAATTGGAAATTTTTTCTAAGTCCCAAAAAAACACTGGCGTGTTTTATCTTTCTAGGGTGATAGTCTGAAACATTTCCTAACAAATGGCAACTAAACTATACAGTGGGCACATGTTTAGGGCAATAGGACAATTTTTTTATTAAAGGTTTCCTGGGCTTGTGTAGTGCAATGTAGTGGCTGTAACATATACTTCTATTATACTTTGAAATTCGCGCCGTATGCAAATTAGGCATCGCTAGCGTAAATGCGCTTTGCCTGGCGAAGTAACACTAGCGCAACTACGCTACCATTCGCCGACCTTAGCGTAACTTCACACTTTAGTGAATTTGCGTAACGTTGGCGAAAATTCGCCTGGCAAAGTGCGGCAAACGTTAGCAAAGGCAACGCTAGCGGATTTTTTGCCACTTAGTGAATTACCCCCTTGGAGTACTCCACTTGCCTTACCCTGACATGAGAAACGTAACTTTTTTTTCCACCTATCATAAAATTGTCGTTGCATGCTATTTATAATTTTGTGCATGATCTATCTGATCCCTGGAATATTCTATGAGGGAACTGCAATATATGTGCAGCAGTAGTACATTGGCAGTACAAGCTCTAACTTACAAGTTGAGAAGGGATAGTTAGGTTTAGGTAATTTAAGTAAAAAATACTTACAAAAGCAGACCTATCGTTGAAAAACATTACTTATAGGTAACTTTTGGGGGAGTATTTACTAAAATTCCAATTCATCTCTTTATTTTATTAAAACAAAGTTGACCTAACTCTCGTCAACAAATGTAACACTCAAAAAATCAGCTTGAAAAAGTCAGTGGGGGTCATTTATAACCCCTTGGCAAATTTGCTCCTGGGCAGTAACCCATAGCAACCAATCAGAAAATTGCTTTCAGTGTTCTCCCTGCAACTGACTGAAAAAAACTAATCACTGATTGCTTGCTATTACTGCTCAGGTGCAAATTCTCCCAATATTTATAAATGAGCCCCAGTGTAAGAAAAGCCTCAACAAAACCGTGTGTATTGAATATTACTCCAAATTGTATGATTATTTTGAGTTGTCACCCGAAAACCATGACTTTTTCGGATTATAGTGCGAAAACCAGCACAAATCTTCAAATTGTAAAAGGGACATCTGCCATTGGCTTCTACATGACCTCGACAGGGTTCAGCTAGAGTATATTTTTTTTTGGATTTTGGATTTTTAGCTGTTTTGGGTAATAAATCTATAAAAATTTGAGTTTTCCCCTTTAGAAACTTGACCAGAAAAAAATGAAGTTTAAAAAATAGGCCTCTAAATGTACATTCATATTTTAAAAAGTAATTTTTTTAGTGTCAGTGTCACTTTGAACAAGCCCTGAATGTAACATTACCAACTATTGCCTTCTTTAAGGTATCTGCAGGTTGAGCTGTCCCATGGGACTGTCCCATGAAAAACGGGACAATTGGGAGGTATTGTGTTTATGGGCCAGACTGGGGGTACTCGTGCCCATACAATGACTATACAATTTCATAGTGAAGAGGAAAGGGTAATAAGAGGAGGGCAGTGACATCTAGGAATTGCTGAATGGAAAGTGAAAGTAATTGTCTGCCTTGCCTATATGCCTTATTTGATTGACAGCTTTTTAGGTTTTAAATAACTTAATAAGGGGTATGTGGGTTAGTTTTTTTAAAAATTGAATTTCATTTTTAATTTTAAATGTATTTTTATAATACAGATTTTAATGTCTGTGTGACAGGTTCCCTTTAATACATGACAATTTTAATATATGAAGTAAATATCTGGTAATGAGGAAAACACCAAAGCATTGGTCACTTTTTTGACATTTTTCTTGAATACACTTTAATGGAGAGTGAGATGTAAAAAAAACTTGGGGATGTTGATTTCTTAAGCTTACTTACTGAGGACTGAACAGAAAAAATTCACAATTCAAGGTACACAGTGTTTTTATTTTCTGTTCCTATTGAATTTTAGGCACTGGTGTGCAACTTTAGTTACCATGGTGACCAGGCATCTGGCACTGCATTATGAGATCTGTTGAGGGTCACTTATGCAGAACTATCCCTCTTAGAATGCCTACAGCCTCAGTACTGACCAAAAGCCCTCTTTCACACTGACTCTAGTGAGTTGTTACAGTTGCCAACTGTATGATTAATAGCTCGACAGGAGGGTGTCAAGATGCTTGGAATTGCTCTCTATTGATGAACAGCAATCACCTAGAATCTAGGAGCTTGAATTCTCCTGTAAATCATAAGTAACAATGTTACAAGCAACAATCACCTGAAACAGTGCTTATTTACTTAACATATTATAACCCAGATATCCAATGACTATGCTAGCATAAAGTAGGCTATTGCTTGACCACTGGCTCAATCATTAGTTTACACAGGGGGTCCCATGCAGACCCATAATGAAAGGAGCATATCCACAGGACAACAGGAGTTTAAAACAAAGCAGTCAATATTTGATTAAACCCCAAATTAGATATTGGTAGAGCAGACAATTGTTTTGGCTGCATTCTGGTTTTGCCAAATAAATTGCTTTCTTGGTCAATAGTTTTGAAGTTGTCACCTAATGTAAGATTATGTATGGCCAACTTACATCTCCAAGAGAAGTACAATATCTTATTTATCTTGTTTAATCCCTGTCGTGTGTGTACTTTTTCTAGGACAAAGAATGCATTACCTTAATGTAGCCTGCAGGTGTTGCACACCCAAAGGAAATAAGGTAGAATTCTTTAACTCAGTTAATGGGTGCAGTGCTTGTGCCCCGGAAAAGGAGACTGCAATGTCTGCAATTATATTAAAGGAGAAGGAAAGCTTGCCCCATAGTCTATGCAGCAATAAAACTTCACAACATAGGGGCAAATTCACCAAGCAGCGAAAATGTGTTAGCGACGGATTTTTCGCCAACTGCTGCTAATTCACTAAAATGCGAATTTGCGCTCAGGGCGGCGAACGTTAGCAAAGTTGCCCTAACATTATTTCGCCAGGCAAAGTGCATTTATGCTAGCAATGCCTAATTTGCATACAGCGTGAAGTTAAATGTATAATAGAAGTATATGTTACTGCCAATACATTACACTACACAAGCCCAGGAAACCTTTAATGAATAAAATAAAGTTGTCCTATCACCCTTAAAAAAGTAAAAGATGCCAGCGTTTTTTGGTACTTCAAGTTTTTTCAAACTCCTATCTATCATAAAGTCTAGCGCAAGAGGTAATGTTCAGTAAAATGGTCATCTTAGTGAATTAGCGTAGGTACATCCCTTCATCAGTGCACAACTTTGCCTGGAGTAAGGGTGCGAAGTTGCGCTAGTCTATCTACTTCGCTAGCGAATTTTCGCCAGGGACACTGTTAGTAAATTGGCGAAGTTGCGAATAAGTGCTAGCATTAGACGCTTCGCACTTTAGTGAATTTGCCCCAAAGAGTGGTCGACATTAGGGTAACCTTTTGCGCATGCTTGAAAATTCCTCCAACCGTGACTTCTGTGAGCGCCGTCAATCAAGGAAGCAAAGCAGCAACCATAAGTGAAATGCGGCTGCGCGTAGTGTTAGAAGCTAAAATGGCGTAGGTCTGCTGCCTCGGGCAGTGTGAGGATGCAATGAGTAGAATTTGGTGATGTCACCCTAGTGCTGCCGGCAGGTTTTGAATTGAGCAGCATACAGAGCGAAGGAAAGCGCTGATAGCAGAAACAGTAAGTTCTCTGAAAACTTTATGAAGATGCACTTAAAATATATTACACTTATTTCCAACCTTTCCTTCTCCTTAAATAGTATACCCATTTATAAACGGGGGTATGTTCTATTTCTGTGACCGCTCATGTATGATTTATTATTATCCAGTATGATGTTAATTAACCTGTTTTACTGCAAGAAATCATGAATATATGCATACACATTTTGCTATCTATGGGAGTGTTAAGGCAGTGAAAATAACATGAAGGGCTGCTGTTCTAGTCCATTTATTACATTAAGCCTGAATGTAACATTAGAAAGAGTACACCTAAATAGAGGGGAAAGGAGCAGAAGGCAGGGCAGTTTCCAGGGCAAATGTGTAGCCTGTGTATGTACAGTTACATAAATACCTGGTGAAATGGAATGATTAAAAACCTGTTCTTTTCCCTTACTGAAAAGAAATACATTAAAAAATTTAAAAGCTCAGTGTTCTTATTACAAAGTAAATTCTGCCCCTGAACAGTTAAAAAATAACCCCCTCCAAACTCTGAAAAGACCCGTGCCTGTTCTGGAAGCATGAATGTAAGTGGACACCCGCACCAGCATATAAGCTCTATAATAACATTTCAGTGTCTTATTTGTAAGAATGTATATTTTTATTTGTATAGTGCTCCTTTAGCAGTTAAGATCTGCGTCTCTGAAGATGCCCCAGTAGCTCCACATCTTCTTTTCTTCACATTCACTGCACCTGTTCAGTGCTGTTGTCACTTACTGAGCTTAGGGGCAAAAGCACAATATACTGGATATATATGGGGGAATGTAATAAAGTCGCAAAGAGAAAAACACTGCGCACCAATAAGAGTAAAAATCCACATCTCGCAATGTAATATTGTTCCTTAAATGGTTATTGCATTGCGAATTGTTATTGCGCATTGCGGATTGTAATTGGAGCAAACATTGCGACTTTTCAGTAAGAAGTTTTATTACATTGACAGCGCATTAGCACAAAGTATAAAATTTACAAACGGCCGCTGGAGGAAATGGTCGCTAAACCGTTTCCGGGTTCGCAAAAGGTATATTGCATTCGCTCAAAGCAAAATTTGTTCACGCAAAGGCTTAACTTTTCACATTGTGAATAGTTTTTGCATTACCGACTTATATTACATTCCCCTTATAGACTATAAATGTCACAATATAAGGCCGATTAGTAATTAATATGGATAATTATTACATGACAGCACAGAAACCAGTGCAACTAGCATCAGAATTTAATAATCAGCCCTGTAGCATCAGCTTATATTACAAATGTGAATGTAGACATTGAAATATACAGTTATATGAAAACGTTTGGGAATTCCTTTTAATATATGCCTTATGGAAACAGTAGCATTTCAGCACTGACATTGGATTAACAGGAAATATGCAATATGCATAATAACAAAATTAGGCAGGTGCATACATTTGGTCACCCCAACAGAGATATTACATCAATACTTAACTGAGCCTCCTTTTACAAATGTAACAGCCTTTAGACGCCTCCTATAGCTTTTGATGAGTGTTTTTCATTCTGAATGGCAGTATTTTTGACCATTCGTCTATACAAAGTCTCTCCAGTTCAGTTAAATTTGAAGGCTGCCAAACATGGACAGCCTGTTTCAAATGATCCCATAGATTTGGGATGATATTCAAGTCAAGGGACTGTAATGGGCATTCCTAAATATTGTACTTTTCCCTCTGCATAAATGTCTTTTTAGATTTCGAAGTGTGTCTTGTTGGACTATCCAACCCCTGAGTAACTTCAACTTTGTGATTGATACTTGAACATTATCCTGAAAAAATTGTTGAAATTGGGTTGAATTCCTCTAACCCCTTTCTTTAACAAGGGCCACACAGCCCCACAGCATGATGGAACTTCCACCAAATTTGACAGTAGGTAGTAGGTGTTTTTCTTGGAATGCAGTGTTCTTTTTCCGCCATGCAAAGCTCTTTTTGGTAAGACCAAATAACTACATTTTTGTCTCATCAGTCCAAAGCACTGTGTTCCAAAATGACTGTGGCTTGTTTAAATTAGTTTTTTCATACAACTCTGATTTTGGGAATGAGTACAGAAAGGGCTTCTTTCTCATCACCATATCTCATCTGCCATATAGATGTTCTTTGTGCAAATTAAGCTGAATTGTAGAATGATGTACAGGTACACCCTATGCAGCAAGATGTTCTTGCAGGTCTTTGGATGTGATCTTTGGGTTGTCTGTAATTATTCTCACAATTTCTCACATTTTGCTTGGCCTGCCAGTCCTGAATTTTACTGCAACTGTGCCTGTGGCCTTCCATTTCCCAATTACATTCATTACTGTTGAAACAGACAGTTGAGATTTTTGTAGCCTTCCCATAAACAATGATACTGAACAATCTTTGGTTTTGGATCTTTTCAGAGGTGATTTGAGGATCCCATGCTGTCACTCTTCAGATGAGAATCAAACAGAAGTACAACTTGCAATTGACCACCTTAAATTCCTTTTCTCATGATTGGATACACCTGCCTATGAAGTTCAATGCTTAACAAGCTAATCCAACCAATTTGGTGTTGCCAGTAAGCAGTAACGAGTAGTTATATGCATTCAAATTAGCAAAATTACAAGGGTACACACATTATTGCACATCTAGTTTTTCATATTTGATTTAATTTCATACAATTGAATACTGCTTCAAAAAATCTTAGTTCATAAAACATCCCAGTACTCAGATGTTCCTGGGAAATAAAAGACACTTTTATCTTTTTGTTGACTGTACCTACTGTACTTTATTTTTTCTTCTGAAAGAAGTGTGTGACAAAGTGCTGCATCTGATGATGTCATGCTATTTTTCAATGGGAAATTAATTACATAATAGTTATCTTGTCAGATATGCATGCTTCAGTGAATTAGTACTGTTTTAATTTTAATCTGCTCATTAACACTGCACTCTTGTCACTTGCTCAAATGGTTTTGCTACTACACTATTTGCCATTGAAATACAAATATATGGGTCTGATTAAGTTTTGTAATAAACTTATTATATTTTTTAACATTTCAATTATTGAGCACCCAAAAGGTGATATAACATACAAAGTGGAATATCAGTTGTATGTATTGCTGCATTGTTTTCTGTTTTGTTTTTTTATATGATTTGTAACTTCAACATAACATTTAAAAAAAGAACATATAAAACATTTGTGCCTGTTTCCTTCATTCAAGAAATTAGGGTTACAATCAGCCACAGATTAGGTGGGTGTGAGAGTGCATGCGTGCCTGCACTAGAGCGCAGGGGAGCTGCGGCCCCCAGTACTCTTTGGAAAGTGGCTGGGCGCATGCCGCCCCTAATATTTTGCCACCCTAGGCTCGGGCCTATGTGGCCTCGTCACAAATCCGGCCCTGGTTACAATGTACAAGGTATACAGCAATTTGCAAATGTATCTTTAAATTGCTTACAAGCACCTCTACCCAGTACATTAACCAAAATACCATTTTGTTCCTACATCAGGGTCAACATCTATCCAGAGATCCCAGACCTTCTAAAAATGTTCTGGGCAGCCTGGCTAGTATATATGAGTTTATATAAATGGATGGCTTTCTCAATTAGTTTAGTTCTCCCTGATTTGTAGAGTAGGACCTACGTCCCAGTGTATAGCTATGGCTTTTTGGCATACCTGCAAAATATGGATAATCTGGTTTAGTATTAGTACCATGGGGTCCATTGGGAGTGGGATATATATTTTAATACAGATCAACTGAATCATCTGTTACTGAAACAAGTGTATTTGTGGACAGGTTCATACCATATGTATAAAGCCTGCTGGTGACTAATAGCATCTGGGGCACTCTGGGTTCTAATCAGGTTTCATTTTATTTAGCCTTTGGGGAGTGAGAGAGTGACGACAGCCAACTAGAGTGAAATTCCACCACTCACTCCAACTTTCACTTTTACCCATTGATAAATACTCTTAAAATTTTACTCTTAAAGAATTTCACTCTAGTGGACTGTGGTGATCTCTAACTTCACTCTTTGATACATATGCCCCTTGATTGGGAAGGGAGAAGTCTGTAACTGATCAGTATTAGTTTTTCATCTTCTATAATGTCGGCAATATATTTAATGTTATAATAGGTCCAGAGTTGTGGATCTGGAATGCTATTTTAGTGTTTTAAGCATGGGTTAAACCACAGTGTAGTATAACACTGCTGTGGTTTAAGGTAAAAGCCCCTCCAAGGACCCGAATATTTGGACTCCTTAAAGAGTTGCTGCATTTGTTAGTGATGGTGCTGCCCATTGTCGAGCTACTGCTATTTGTGTTGCTACATAGTAGAAGAAAAGGTTTGGGGCTGCTAGGCCACCATGATTAGTTGGCAGTTGTAGAGTGGGCAATGCAAATCTAGGTGGGGCAAATGTATTATATTTTCACACATGTTGCACAATATATTTAAAACACATAATCGGCTGTTACAATATCAAAGTGAAAGCAGTCCATATAAGTGCTTCCCTATACCTGGGAAAGAGTCTGCAGAGGTCAGTCTGATTTTTAACATAAACCCACAGATGTCTAGAAATTAAAATACTGAAACTATACTATATGAGGTTTCATGCACTTGAGAGATTTTAACTGCTAATGTGAGCAGCTTTGGTTACCTAAGGAATCACTAAATTTTGCAAGTATACTTAAGTGGGTATTATTAGACATGCATATAATGTGATCATTTGGACCAACCGAATTTACAGATTTACAATCCAGGTAAAATAAATTTACATAGATAATACCCTGAGGAAAACATGAAAGTGGCATGTTGTTAAAGGTATAGGGATCTAGTGGATAGCCATGGCATTTTAATATGTGTCCCCTAAGCTAGTCCTCCTTAGAACGTCTAGGATGTGGAACCTTCAATAACTGTTTCTTGGGGTAGAGTAGGTAGTGGAGAGAGCTATGATGATCCATTAGTATTCGATGCACTTCCATAAGTTTGGAGATCACTTCTCATTGAAAGGGACTTTACATTTTGCACTTTGTTTCTAAATTATACAGTTGTCTTAAGTATATGCAAGGAATATTTGTTTTTATTCAAAAATGAGCTAGAAAGGCTTCTTACTTTCACAAAACAAAGTTATATGAACAGCATCTATACAATGCCACCTCTTCTCCCCACCCTTTGTATTCACATGTGCCCTGCAGATTTGCTTGCTGTTGCATCTTTGCAGTCTCATTGATGAGCCTAAATGTTGTATTCACCTTTTACCCCAAAACTAAAATATCATTGAGAACACAAAATCCAGTGCTGTCAATGTAAGGCTTATTCCAGTTCTCAAACTAAACACACAGTCAGTTGCACATGTTCCCAAAACAAATTGATCAGCAAAAATGATATACTAAAAGCTGAATTATTTTAGAGCCCCTAGCAACTGTTAAAGAATCATGAAAATGGATTTAGTAGTTAAGAAGCTGCTCAATAACACATTTGTTTTGTAAATACAATTCCCAGATGAAAATAGAACAATCTACTACCCCAACATCCAAGTCACAGCATCTGCAGCAACAGTGGATCCCAGGGATGCTGTCAAGCTGCAGAGTGGGGGCGAGATTCTGTGATCTTTCATCTCACACGTACTCACAGCACACACAGAACAGGCAATTCATATTTAAATACAATGGTCTGTAAAGAATGTAAAGATGATATTCAAATAAAACAGTCAAGGCTTGGATTCAGGTCAATAAGAGCTACTCAGTAAAAATGAGTACACAGTATATCAAATTATTGTCAATTTGAAATGTATATATACATATATATGGTTGGGATTAATGTACTATGAATATATATATTTTATAGTTATGTTCTTTAATAAGAGCGTGGATGCAATTCTGTTTTGCTAATTGTAATATTTGCAAGTGGATATTGGCCAGTGGGTTAATAGCCTCTCTATTAACCTCTTTTTTGTTCTTGTTTTTTTTTTTAATATCTCTTTTATTTGTGAGAAAAAAAAAGATGTTAATATTAGAAAACAACAACTTACAATTTTTAATTGTTCTTGCTAATGTTAATTATAAAATTCTATGTTGCAATTGTTACCCTTTTTTTTTTTTTTTTTACCTTTTCCCTTTTACCTCTTGATAAAAGTGCTCCATGGAACCCAAATTTGCTCATGTTTCTCTACTGTGTCTCCCAATAAAGCGGTTAGATACAACAAATTTTGTGTCTGATTAATTCTTTCTATTATGCATTGAGTGTCTATAGTCTTTTGTGGCCACTGCTTAGCCCGGTTTATTCTTGCTATTGCTAAAATCTGTCCCGTTAACGTATTCTGATTTTTAGTAAGTTCTTTATTTGGCCGGGCTAAAAGTGCCATAACGGGATCAGGCTTAATAGGTTTATTAAAAACCTTTTCAATTATCTGGAAAATCTGTGTCCAATACTTAACCGCTTTAGGACATGTTCACAAAATATGTTTATAGTCACCAATCTCTGTACATCCCCTAAAACAGAAATTATATGCATTAGGATCATATTTATGTTTTCTAGCTGGAGTAATATGCCAGCGCATCATCACCTTATAAGTTGACTCCTTTATGTCCGTATTGGGAGAAATTGTTCTTGTTTTTAGTAAGAATGAATCAGCTATCTTTTGAGGGTCCCAGTACTTTGCTTGGTAGTTCTGCCATCTGACCTCTTCCAGTCATTGCATTTATAATGCACCTCTGGGAAGAGATGAATGAAATAGTAAGCAGCTACAAAAATAAAAAAAAGAAGCTATGGTATTTAATACCGATATGTGTCTAAGTAGTACGGACATGAATGATCACAAACACTTTCACTCCATTTGCTTTTCTTTTGTTACACTCATTCTGTTTCAAAGTTTGCTTTTCAAATGTTTCATTTTTTGGATGATAACACAGTGTAAATATAGGTACAATAGAATGGAGCACTCACGCAATGCAGTCAAGTATTATATTTGTTAAATAAGTATTGCACTATGTTTTGAACCACAATGATCCTTTCTCTGGTGTAGTTTACAGAACAATAAGTTCTTCTTATTAATTTATCAACCCCCATCCTGCACTATACCATGTGAGCTAGTGGCGGGAGTGACAATTATATTAGTTAAAGAACAATAACAGCAATACATTAAAGTGTTGTTTATGTATTTAAATATAATGTAGTCTGCACTGGTAAAATAAATTGTGTTTGCTTCAAAAACATTACTACATTTTATATAAATAAGCTATAGTGTAGCCATGGGGCAACCATTCAAGCTGAACGGGGCAAAAAGGCCCATTTTTATGCAGTAAATACCAGATAAACTGTGTGGCATATGGTTTTAGTTCTTACACAGGAAAAGTCAAAAACTCTCTACTGGACTATAGACTATAAACTGAAATCATTTCTCATATAAAACAGGACATTTATGGACAAGAAATAGTATATTTGTAGCTGCTGTTTGAACACATACAAACTTTTAATCCAAGAAAAGTATTTTTGGTTTGTAATGGTATTGGTTATATGAAAATACCTTTCTCTGCATTCAGTCTCATGTCATTTCTAAATCACAAGTGTCTTATTTCAGCTGGTTCATGGTCTGGTGTGAAGCTCTGTCCCTTTTTCCTTTCTGGCCTCTCCTTCTGTCTTTGACTGTGAAGACAACCAAAGAGGTGTCTATTGCACATGTTTGCTGCCACTGCTCCAATAGGAATAAATCACCTGCACAGCAGCCACTTCTTCACAGTCAAAGAGAGAAGAAGAGCTCAGAAAAGAACAAGGGGCACAGATTCACCCTGGACCAGGGAACAGCTAAAATGAAAAGCTAATGATTTAGAAACAGCATGATAATGAGCTAACCACTGGCGATATCTGTTATCTATACATACTGTAGTCAAAAGCTGTTTTGCTTGGGGAAGGGGCATATTTCACACAAACTATTTCAGAAGACATTACTCAGGTCCATGTGGACAGAGAAACAGGGACAGGGCCGCCATCAGGGGGGGACAAGTGTCCCGGGCCCGGGGCTGAAGGGGGGCCCGG
>CM044435.1:80615800-80627333 GCA_024363595.1 Xenopus borealis | reverse complement strand
GGGGGCCCCGACAATTTTGTTGTGCGGGGCCCCGTGATTTCTGATGGCGGCTCTGAACAGGGATATATGTGCCCCATAAAAAATCTTGTGACTAAGTTCACTACTTAATCCTTCATCTACCTGAACTGATTTGACTGCCTTGAGCAAGTATGCAAATTTGTATGACCTTATAGCCCCCCTCTCTAAGTAGCCAGTTGATTTTAACATTTTAGATGTGTACATAAGTATCCATTGTCTTAAAGATATTTTGTTATTGGAGTGTTAACAGTAAGGAAAGGTACAATATATGTGTGTTTGCTGTACAACACTAATGGCACGAGGTCTGGGAAGACATATTTTGTTAAAGAGGTACTACAGCAAAAAATGTAGTAGAAGCATCAGTATATTGAAATAAGAAATGTTCTAATTACAATCTATCACAAATTCTGTAGCGTTTACGAAATAATCAAGTTTATCTTCACTGCCCCTCTCTCAGCATCTGTTTCTCTTGATTCTGTCTTCATGCAGGAGTTGGGTGTCTGATTTACATTTAGCGTTACATCCAATATGTCTTATAAGAGGGCTTCCTTTCCTAGCAGATGTATTAAAGCTCACTCAAATAACTGATTCCAGTGCAAACAAAATCTAACAAAATAACTGACTTTGGCACAAATTATGCATGTATAGAGACAGGATTTGTGGTGATTGTAATAGTGAGTGAGCTCTAATACATCTACTAGAACTAGGCAAAAGGAGCCCAAGCCCCATAAAAGATATTTTGGATTTAACAAAATAAAAAATCAGACTCCAAACTTCTGCATGAGACAGAAACTGAGAGGGGGGTTTTGAACAATAACTTGAATATTTCAGAAAAAGATTTATGGGGCTTAATTATCAAAATTTGAATTTGTAATGATAATTTTATTTTAAAAAGCCAGAGCAAACTAGAAGCCACAATTTGACCTTATTTATTATTAAAAAAAAGCACAATTTAATTGGATCGGGGAAAACTTGATAAAATCAAGCGAACACTATTTTCAGATATTTTTTCCCGCATTGCTCGATTTTTGCAGGAAAAAAAGACAGATGTTTTCAGATTTTTGTCTGAAAACTCCAAAATATTTTTCTGGCTAATTCTAGTGCAGAGCACAGAAACCTCAAAATAGGATAGGGACCTCTCCCATTGACTCATATAAAACCTCAGCAGGTCTGAGATTTTCAGATTTGGACTTTTCCCATCCTCATGGTACAATAAATCCACAAAAAACTTTAATTTTATAGCAAAAAAAACCCTAAAATTTTTCAGTTTTCATAATAATTCCACTTTAATAAAAATTGTCCTACTGCCAAGCATCTGCATCTGTTGTTCTTTATTTTGTTCACCATTACATTACATTATTTTTTAAATTTTTGTTTACATATTTTACTCTGAGAACCTTCCAGGTGTCTAACAGGCTTATCTAATAAAAGGTGAAAAATTTGTTAAAGGACTAGTCACTACAGCAACCAATCTGCAGGAAGAATTTTCTGGTCACCTGTTTGAAATGTTTGCATCTTATTGGTTGCTAGGGGTTACTATCCCTGGAGATAAAGGGGTATACTTATAAAAAGGGTGAAATGATAGTCAAGTACAGTTCACCAGAATTAAGTTCTGTCACTCACTATCTATTTCCATGGGATCATTAGGGGCATATTTTTCAAAGGGTGAACACAATACACCTCTGTGTAATTAGAAGCACACAATCCACTAATATAGATACATATGCATTTCCAGTTTGGTAAGATGCATGCTAGTTGCAACACGTGATGTTCATCCTGCATTTATGTTTAAATAATATCACTTATGTTGTGCAGCTTTAATAATGGCATTTGTATCCAACTGACTTTGCACAAGTCAGTTGCAGCTATTGAAAACTAGAATTACACATGCTGCTGGTAATTCCTGTGCTCTCTTTTGTCAACATGTGTATGTGCCTATAATTCATCATAGTGGGATGAAGGATAATATAATAGGGTCCTCTCAGACTAATCTGCATGACTATGGAGTATATACGTATGTCTCCCCAGATTCCAGAACTATGTTTTTGGATGAATTCTGATGCAAAAATAAAAAGTACTCCACCTAATAATCTAACCACACTTTTCAACCTAGAATCGCAGATTTATCCACTATGATCTCATACTGTAAATCATCCTATGCACCTGTTAGTTAAAGCAGTGTAATTTGTCTATTCATGTGTATGGGCTAACTGCACATACTGTGAAGTTGGGCCATTTTGGGGGCTATGTAATAAAAGGTGCTAAGTTTGTCCAGGAACAGTAACCTATAGCAACCAATCAGCTGGTAACATTTACTGATCACCTGTTCAAACACAAACATCTTATTGGCTGTTATGGGTTACTGCTCCTGGGCAAACTTAGCACCTTTTATTACACATGGGAGGCCTAATTAGTGGCCTAATTGCATGTATTGTAAAAACTGGACAGTACATATGGTAAGTTGTTTTAAAGATTCATGTATATTTTGCTATTCCATGGAAGCATTATAATTTTATGGAAAGCAAAAACACTCACTGGGACATGAATTATTGAAATTAACTTTATTTTTATGTAACACTAATGAATGCACACAGAGCTATGCAAAACATACTGCAGGCGGAACATATATGTGCCTTGGAGAGTCGGATATCTAAGTTCGAGATTGGAAGTTAGGGATAATTTATTGGTTTTCCCAAAACCACAAAACTGTTTACACTGGATGTAACGCCAGGTCTCTGTTAGTCAGCCTAGTAATTTAATCATTGATCAACTGTTTTAGTATTTTTAGTTTGCTAAGATCACATTACAATGCACATATACATGGACTTTCCAGGTCAGACAAAGAGACATCAGTGGTGCTAGAATTCTGTTAATTAAGGACAGTACTAATACAATCTTAGAATCCACCTAGAGATTTTGGAACTCTTTATATATAGGAACAAGTATTTTGTATGATTGACTGAGTTGAAGCATTTAAAAATAAGATGTGTCTTTGGATACAATATCAACATAGTAACACGATAGAGTTACATACAGTATTTATTCAAAAGGGTTGCCCAATAACATTAAAAGAACCAACAAATAAAAAGCATGAATGAATAAAAATGTGTAAAACAAAGACCATGAAAACCTCTAAAAGCTCAAAGCAAAGATAGATTTATTTGGAAATGACTTCTACTTGACCTTGCCAGCTTTTAGAAGGAGTGGTTTAAAGAACAAGTAAACCTTTTTTTTTTCTATCTGTAAATTTGCTCTAAACAGCCCCCCAGATTAACGTACCTTAGTCCCTGCTGCAAGTCTGCTCTGGTTTCTGTGTTATCAGCAGCTTGTTTCCTCTTCTTCCTGGTGCAGAGTGAAGCCCCGCCCCATAGCTTACTGAGCTGACCTTATCTCTGTGACTAGTCCGGGAGATCATTTGCATACTATGACATAGCAGAGACCAGTGTGTGCAGCACCTTTTGCTTGGGGAAACTAGCTTACTAATGCACACACTGGTTCCCTCTTCCTCTCTATTGTGGAACAGCAGCAAATGGACAGCTCAGTAAACTAAGGGGCTGGGCTTCACTCTGCACCAGGAAGAAGGGGAAACAAGCTGCTGATAACACAGAAACCAGAGCAGACTTGCCGCAGGGACTAAGGTACATTAATCTGGGGCTGTTTAGAGCAAATTTACAGAAAGAAAAAGAAAAACATTTACTTTTCCTTTAATATTAAAGTTTTTTGTACTTTATACATTCATAATTATTTAAATACACAGTTCTTAGCACTTAAACTTTGAATCGTGAAACAGATAAAAATATGAAGGGTAATAATGTGGGCCAATAGTTTATTCCTGCAGGAGCTTGATACAAGAGCCTGAGCTTGAGTCTGAGGGGAGGAATATTATTTTGCAGCCCCTAGCAGTCCTGTACTTTTGCCTAGTGGACATATTAAAAGAAACAGCACAGGCAGGCGCACAGATGTGCTTTTTATGTCTTGCTGTATTAATTGGAATCACTGTAATCTGTTTAAACTTGTACATGAGTAATCAGTAAGGTGAAAAGCACACTTATAGAAAGGCAGGGCCCTTGCTATAGAGTGGAGGTTCCCAATCTATTTTATGCAAGAGCAACATTTGAATTTAAAAGTAGTTGGAGAGCAATACAACCATGTAGAAAGTTCCAGGTAATGTCAAATAAGGGCTGTGATTTACTATTTTGTAGCCCCTATGTGGACTAGCAGTCTTCAAGGGACTCTGGGAGTACACCTGGTTTTTATGCAACCAACTTGCTTTGAGGCCACTGGGAACAATATCAAAGGGGTTGGTGAGCAAGATGTTGCTCACGAGCCACTAGTTGGGGATCACAGCTGTAGAGTTAGAGGTAGCAGGCAGAGTCCAGCTTCTTCTCTGCACAGCATGTGATGTATTTCTTACCAATGCCACATACAATGATACATGTGAAGATAGGAGTAGATAGTCAGTCCGCCAAGTTGATTCCAACCTCAAAGGAGCAACTTGCGTACCAGCTTGCCTCCAAGTAAAAGGTGAAGCCAGACACTGCTGGAAAAAAAATTACTGCAGATTATAATGAATAATCTACTCTCTACTAAAAGTTATAAGGATAGTAACAGTTACCTTGGAGTCACATGACCTGTCTCAGCTGTACAGCATTGTTCTTTTATACAGTTACATCACTCCTAGGCAGCTTCTAATAATATATTTATAAATGACAGAAGGGGGTACATTATCCACTATATTTCCCAAACATGCATACAGGGATCAATTTCAAAACAAGCAAATTAACCTAACATTATGTTTTGGAGAATGCAATGAAACTCAGAAAGGAAAGCAAAAGAGACACAAGGAGAACATTTTTACCCAGCAGTAGTGGTCATATGAAGAAATGCATTACCTGCAATTAATCTCCTCTAGCACAGGCAATTCATCTCCTCCAAATGCTTTCCCACCAGCAATAATGTAAATCAAAACTTCAGGTGACTTTGGAACGCCAAAGCAAGTTGTTTGTTTTTCCAGTGGTGAGTTACACTATTGCCTTTGGAAAAGCATTTGGAGATTAGTCGCCCATGTTAGAGGAGATCAATCGTAGTGGGCAGCTACTCTCCTCTTGTGTCAGTGGCCTTACATGCATTGCTGTTGAAAGCTGAAGGAATGTTTCAAAGTAACACTCAGCAGGAAACAGTGAGCTGGCCAATTCCATAGATGTGTATGGCCAATAAAAGTTCGGACTTATGGCTGTGAATTGCACTAAAACTAAAACTAGTGTATCTGAATGCAGGGTTGCCATAATGAATAATGAGCCCTGCAAACCATCCTGACTGGCCCCCCCATGGCCACCATCAAAGGGTGTGCTGCTGTCAGGGGTCTGGAAAAGCTAAAGGTTAATTTGCAGATTCTGAAAGAGTTGATAGTGACTTGTGTGGGGTTTTGGGTGGAGTTTTGTCATAATAGTGGAGTAGAACATGGCCATGCCATTAGAACCCCATTTTACTTGTTGACAGAGCCCACCAACCAGAGGGGTAGGTGACCATTGGGGTAATAACTGGGGCTCCCTAGGGCAAGGACCCTGCTAACTAACTGGAAATTCATACAACTCCACCTGCCCAAACCCCCCCAACTATTTACCCTAAGCAAGCTACGCAACAAGTTGGCGCTATAGAAATACATGTTAATAAGTCGCACCACATCAAACCCCTCTTTGACAAAGCCCCTGACTGGATGTATATAAAGAGAGCGAAACTTTTTTACTATTTATAAAAAGTTGTCTGGTTGCCAATAAAATGAGCAGCAACATAAAGAAATACATTAAAAACCACAAAAAATTAGTTGTACATAGAGAGGAAATCTCTTTATATCTTATTTAAAGTTTGTATTTGACATTTCACTTAATGGTTAAGTTGTAAAATCATTGTATTATACATAGCTTTTATCTGCCAAGTAAACATGTGCCCTATTGCACTTCAGTTGAATAGCTGCAACTTTGGCTACACACAGTTAATTTATGAAAAAAACTTTTTCAAAACATTCAGTTGTGGTTATGGTAGCAACACATTATATTAAAATTAATAGAAGAAGCCTCTAAAATGGTTTTGAGACTCTTTCAAACCACTGCAGTGATTTTTGAAGTTCCATCACTTACCTAAAGCTGGCCATAGACGCAACAATCTGATTGTACGAATCCTCGATTCATACGATTTTTGGACCCTGTGTGGAGTGTCCTAACATTTGTCTTGTCATTCAGTCGATCAGACAGGTTAGAAGATTTCTGCTGACTGCCAATCATATCTCTGTGAGTATTGTCGATCTGACGATTTTCAGTGGGAGACTGTCTCCAGCATTGTCGGACAGAAACTTTGGTATGATTATGGTCAGGGCAGGGCTGAACATTGGCTGATCTGTTATTTTACTACTATATTTGATCTGAAGGTTAGTGGCAGGTTGGATATGATTGTTCGATGATTCAAACAATTGTGTCTATGGCCAGCTTAAGAATGACAGCCATTCAGTCAATTTTGTATGAAAAACATGGTTTACAGTGGTTTAGTAAAGTTAGCGTAACTAAAGGAAAGTTTTTTGTGACCTTTTTGTCCTTTGATAGGGTTGGTACTTTAATTTGCAGTTGCCATGTGCTGCGATCCACAACATTGTTTCTAGTCATCCACATGAGTCTGTCCTCGTGGGGAGGGAGATAGATGTTGAATGCAGAAACATAGGTCTTACTCCCCATGAATACAGAGCCTTAAACATTGTTAAAACTGTTTGAGAATGTTAAGGCTAAAAAAACTCTTGGTTTGTTTTATATAAAGTATTAGGATCAAAATTATACAGGGAGCAGATCCTGTGACTGCTCTGGGGCACGGGAGGTACATGCAGGAGACTTACAGATGGGCACTTTAGATATATACTGGACCATTGGGGGCCCACCAAACTTCCAGGGCCCTCCAAACGCCAACGTGCATGCAGGGAGTGTGTTTGGGCAGGCGGGGCCCATGAGGACTGGGGCCCACCTGCAGGGACGGGTTATATTGGGGGGCACAAATTTTCATCATCGGGATGGAGCAATGGCAATTGGCACATGTGAAATTTAAATTTCTGAACCAATGTGGGTGTGGTTGGGCAGCATGCCTCCCCCTAAAATCCTGCTGCCCTAGGCCCAGTCCAAGGTGGCCTCTCCACAAATCCAGGCCTGCCCACCTATTTTTTTTTCTAATCGGACGATTTTAACCATTCAATCGAATTTTTTTATTCGATCAAAAATAATGAAACCCAATTCAGTAGGTTGAAACTGGCGAGCTAGGCAGTCAAATAAAAATTTAAAGAGGAAGTTATTTGACTGACGAATATTCTAATAGATTTTTACTCGAATTATTCGAATCATTCGATTCAGTCGAATTTTCAAAATTCGATGGTCGAAGTGGTCTTCAAAAACAATCAAAAATCGATTTGAATCCGAATTTTTAATCCTTCATATGAATTTAGTAAATCTGTCACTTAGTGTGATGTAGAGAGACATTCTGAGACAGTTTGCAATCTGTTTTTATTATTTGTGGTTTTTTAGTTGTTTAGCTTTTTATTCAGCAGCTCTTCCGTTTGTAATTTCAATCAGGTTACTAGGGTCCAAATTATTCTAGCAACCATGCATTTACTTTCATAAGAGTGTGGAATTTGAGAGGGCCTGAATAGAAAGATGAGGAATACAAGTAGCAATAAAAATAAATGTGTAGCCTTAAAAAATATTTGTTTAGAATTCAACCCCATAATGTATGTCCTCCTCCCCCCTACCCTCAATAGACCCCCCCTCCCTCCAGCCTACCTGGTAGCTTGGGCATGTACAGTTTGAGTAATCTTCCAGTGCCGAGCAACTGCGCACGCAAACCAAAATTTTTTGTGACTTTCTGTGCATGCGCAGTTAGCTCGGCACCGGAAGATTACTCCAACTGTATTTGCTGAAAATGCTGCTCACTTCAGGAAGACGATGGCTACTGTCAACCCTGCTGGACAAGGCCTGCAAGGAGGGATACGTAGAAACTTAGAGGCATTTGCCCAGGATACGGTACCAGGTAGGCCAGGGGGAGGTCTATTTAGGGGAAGGGGGATTTAAATTACAGAGTTGAATTGTTCTTTAAGACAGGGTCAGTGACCCCCATTTGAATACTTTAAAGAGTCAGAAGATGGCTGTAAATAATTAAAAATCTATCAAATATAAAAAATGAAGACCAACTGAAAAGTTGCTAAGAATTAGCCATTGAACAACATACTAAAAGTTAACTTAAAGGTGAACCACCCCTTTAAGAAACGACTGCTGTATAACCGATGAAATCACTGCTAGCGGTTCCTTACAATGTGGCAGCTCCAGTTTCATGATCTAATAATTGTTTCCAAATAGTTGCAAAGATTATAAAATGTATCACTTTGTTTGGCATCAACGACTGTTCTTAAGGAATGTTGACCTGGCGGTTTACGTGCAACAATGTTCACAGATACATATTCTGTGCTAAAGTAGCGAAATCCGGAAAGAGGTTCTGCGTGTCCGAGAACTCCCAGTCTGTGCCCTTCCCGTTTGACTATAATGTGGGACACAGAACGCGAACAGTTTACAATTAAAAAAAAAAAAAATCAGTGTTTGCATACATGTATGTCTATGAAACAAAATCAGACGCTGGAATATATGCTTTTTCCGACTGCTCTAGAAAAGGCGCTTCCCTGGTGTCAAACACAGTAATGCCCCCATTACACATGCTTATCATGAATAAAACAATTGCGAACTATTCTAAATAATCTCGACCGTTGAACATTGCTGTAAATTATGCGGGATTCCAACTGAACCCACTTCATGGAAATTGGCGCCACAATAGCTAACTTCTAAACGCACACATAACCACTTTGAGTTTCTCAGCACACGTGCTGACGTGTCCTTCCTACACAAGCAACCCGGAAGCTTAATGGGTTAGGGGGCGGGGCCGTGGCGTCATCTTGAAAGTGGTGTATAGTTGCTGTGCGTGGTTTCGCATGCGCAGGTCAGGTATTGGGGGCGGGTTGATAAATAGGGGCTGTGCGGCGGCGGCTCGCTCTCTAAGTGAGTCAGTGTGAGGCAAGCAGCTGCTGCAGCGGGTCTTGGTGTGCATACAGACTACTATCTTTATCGTCAGAATAATGGCATCTTCTGGGGCTCAGACTGGACCCGTGGCACCCGCACTGCAGAGGGGAATCGTCAAGATGGTGAGAAAAGAGGCAAACTACCAAAGAATACATTGGATCAGGAAATTGGAGCAGTTTTAGTAATGTAAAGGGAAAACGAAAGGTTTCGTCAGCGGAAGGGGTTTCTGGTGCAAGGTGAGGGCAGTTTGGAAGAGAGGCGCCCAAAGGGCATGGTGAAGGGAAGGCTGGCAACTTTAGGAGGCAACACACGGCACAGATGAAGCAAAAGTGAGTGAGAAGGAGCAGGAGGGATTTCAGAGCACAGCACATGATTCTTCCGTCAGTTCTAGGCCACTCACATCCGACCTGTGGCTTTCGTGGATGTTGGGAAAGTAGAGTAGCAGCTGGAGTAGGGAGAGTTGGAGCGCAGTGATTGCACACGTAGTGGGGGAAGTCCAGGGACTCCGGGCGAGTTGCAAGAAGAAGAGCGCAGGGATACGCGGGGGCAGTGTCAGAACAAAGTGCAAGGGCAGTAAGTGGTCGTGTTGTTCCCTGTATGGCAGCTGGGCAAGAGGGAGGAGGCGGTGCCATGTTTTCTCCTACTGAAGGTGAAGTGTCCGGTGGGCAAGGTAAAAGACTATGGAATGTAGGAGAGGAATCTTGTAACTAGTGTCTGTGGGGAAAATCATTCCCAGGAGGAACGATCGTCCAATTCAGTGCTCTCACTGCTGTGTGCATCTTTGGGTCTGAACAGTTGGTTGTCCAGACAAAGTAAGCTCAGTGTAGGTAGCAGTTGCATACACACAGGCTTGTGATACCTGCAATGTGCTGGCACACCTGTACTTACTGTCCCCTGATAGTGACAAGGAGTGTTACAGTACATGTTGCACTAATCCAGCTCATCCGCCAGCCCAGCAGGACAGTTCCAGTATTAACCTCTTGTTATCCACAATGTTTTGACAGCTGGAGCAAGGACATAATGATCTGGATGTTCCGTTATAACAGTCTGTCTTTCTATACTTAAGGTGGCCAATATTCATTGTAAAATAATCTCTGCATTTGTGGTGAGATATAAATAAAAAGCCTTGGATATTGGTTGTCTCGTTGATTGGACAGGGTGAAGGCCTTTGAAGGTGCCTCAACATCGTAACGTTAATGCTAAATCTGATAGAGCTGACAAATTCCTTTTGTTTTTACCTGCATATCTGACTATTCAACATTTAACGTTGTTGGAGTGGATGAAAGATCTTTCATAAGACCAATGGTTGTGAAAAAGATCGTAATTGTAACTTAAAGGTGGCCATACATAGGCAGATAAAGCTGCCGATATCGGTCATTTAGATCAATCTGGCCACTTATCTGACTGTGTATGGGGGATTCCGAGGGGTTTTACCAATCGATATCTGGCCACAGTATCAATCGGAAAGGTCTGATTTCTTTCACCGACCTGTCGGAGCCCATTGTCTTTGCTGTAATCCGATGGTTTAGGCCCTAGGGCCGAATGTTATTACCCCAGATATAGCCCTGTTAGTGGCCGATGGGGAAAGATCCCCTCATTTGGCAATGTCGCCAAATAGGTGGATCTTATAGTCTATTTAGCCTCTGTTATTTAGCTTATTGCCTTATACTGAATGGCAATGCCAAAATTGTTGGCAATGTGAATCTTGCTACAGTACCATATGGTATAGATTTGTGTAACTCATTGCATCACTTGCATTTGAATAAATACCTTATGGCTTCTTGTTGGAGAATCATTTCTTGTACACCTGTTCAGTTATTTTCATGTCTTTTGGATGGCTTCTTGTACAGTTTTGCACTTGGTTGCTCCTCATACTTTTGTTTTTGTTAGCCAACTCTTGTTGCATGTTTGTTTATTGGTTTGTAATATGTCCAGAATTTAGCTTCAGGAGCGTTCAGTGTAATCACATAACAGATCTATTAGGGATGGCTCATGGATTACCCCTTTTACAGAGGGGATATCTGTTTTACTGTAATTGGACTAGAAACACCATGAAACATGGCATCATTTTGGCTACATTTTAGATACAATTCTGCGATGCGGGAGGTGCAGGATGTTTTTAGGGTATAAGACTTTGCTGGGTTGATTGACTTTATGAATTTTCAGTTGGAATAAATTCTGTTGCTAGCTAGCATTTTGACTAGTTGTATAAATCTTGTGAAGAGAAGTGCTCAGGTCTTTTTTGCTTACAAAAACAATATTTTACTCCTGCACAGGTATGTGAAGGATTTCATAATAGCTTGTGTATGCTGGAAAAGAGACTCTATTGGTGAGAACAGAAAAAATTGTGACACTGCTTAAGTCTTTAATGTAAGAGCAAACAGACCACATAATCTTTTTTTTTTTTTTTTTTGGGGGTG
>CM044435.1:80582944-80615715 GCA_024363595.1 Xenopus borealis | reverse complement strand
TTTTTTTTTTTTTTTTTTTTGGGGGTGCATCTGCTTCCCTTGGCATATTTTTGTAGTGCTGATGTGGATTTTTCAGTAACTTTTCTGCTCTCCAGGTTCATTCTTCCTTCGGGTCAGGGTTGATCTTGGGCAACATTTCAGTTTGCTTGCTTGTTTTCCATTATCAAGAGTATGTAAGTACTTTGCTGAAGTTTTCTTCTAGGGTCATGGAGTTCTACAGGGGACATCTGCTTTAACATTTTGGACTAACCATCATCACACACTTGCTGGTAGGTGTATTGTCTATTGTCTGAATGAGGATCTTTGGATCTGCTTCACAACAAAGTGAATGTGGCAGTGACTGGCAAATTCACACGCGTCAGGCAGAGGTTGTGAAATGATAGGCAAGTTCAAGAGTAAAGACAGTTATGTCGTGTTTACTAACATAAATGTTTATTCGGTATGTTCTATTTTTAAATTTGTCTTTAAAGCAAAAGTGAAGTGAACTGCATGAAAACCATGCAATTAATGATGAGAAGACATTGCTACAATCGGGAAAGCTACTTTAACATGTACTTGCAGGACCCATGCAAAACACCCACACAGGTTTGGGTCTGTAGAGCTCTGGGACATGTTCAGCAACATGTAGTCTGTGGAGGTGTAGCTAACAGCACCTACCATTAAATTAGAAATTGGTGGCCAAACCATGAGGTCACAGAAGAAAGGAGAATATTGTAGTGAGCCAATCAATCGTGATGAATTAAGGAGGTGGATTACGGTCTTCCTTCTGAACGTTAGTACTGAAACGGACAACTTGGATTTAATTGCAGGTGGGGAATTCCAGGGACCGTAATGAGTTGTAGCCCAATGGGTCATTGGTAGCATCCCCACTAAAGTGCTGTTTAACTCAAGTGTAGGCATTGTGTTATTTGGACAGTGTTTACCACACAAGAAGGTGGCAGTAGACAAGCAAATTTCCTCAAGTTGTCAACTAACTAGGTACAGAGCAGGATGACATGCTAGAATAGAATGTGTTCTGTTCCAGGTCATGAACTTGGGCCCCACACTTGTAGACTTGTGCATTAAAGCAACTATTGCAGACGTGTGTGTGTGCCATGCTCTTGCAGAGTGGTAATTCTCACCAGTTAAACAAGACTACTGGCAGGCCCTTCCTTTTAATCCTAACCCTGTCAATGGAGGAACTGCCTTGATCAGAGGTCAGTGCTGCCACCAGTATTCACGGGGACCCATACTACTAATTTTTTTAGCAGTGGCTTCCCCGCACAGGAGCCCAGTTAACACAATCCTTTTCTGTGTGGAATAGAGGGATCTTTGCCTTGCACTTAGTTTAAGAATCCTTATCCACCTTGACTTAAGACATCTCCACTCTGTACTTGACCAGCTGTTCCTGTTAACGGAGCAAGAAAGCTGGCAGCTGCATTTATCTGTCCTTTTGCAATTTTGAGTTTAAATGTCTTTTGACTGACTAACCCCATACCCCCAAATCATTTTCTGCCATTGTTGATTGGAGTTTGGAAAACATGAACTATGACTGAGATGGTAACATCACAAGGAAAAGAATATCCTTTTTGCTCAAACTCAGAAAGCAACAGTTTGTCTATCTGAATTTCCTACTCACAAGATTAAACTTTTTCAGATACATATCAATAAATTAATTTGCTTCCCACATGAATCCTTAGCAGTAGGGATGCACCGAATCCAGGATTCGGCCAGGATTCGGCCTTTATCAGCAGGATTCGGCCGAATCCTTCTGCCTGGCCGAACCGAATCCTAATTTGCATATGCAAATTAGGGCCAGGGAGCTAAATCACGTGACTTTTTGGCACAAAACAAGGAAGTAAAAAATGTTTTCCCCTTCCCACCAATAATTTGCATATGCAAATTAGGGTTCGGATTCGGTTCGGTATTCAGCCAAATCTTTCGGGAAGGATTCGGGGGTTCGGCCGAATCCAAGATTTCGGTGCGGTGAATTCGGTGCATCCCTACTTAGCAGCAATCTATAAATAGGTTAAAACAAAAGTGCACTTACACTATGCTTTATAACAATCACGTTCCAGTCTTTAAGTGCTTTTTTATGTTTAGGCTGCATGAGAAAATGTAGCCAGCTTTCCCTCTCCTTTTGTTTCCACTCACGCTGAACCCGGAAATGAAGTAGTCGCCTGACTAGTTTCGCTATCCAATAACTTCATCAGAGGCATCTCTGTGGACATTGTTTATTGGTACTTAAAGAGAATGAATCTGGACTGGCAGGAGGAGAAAGACTGACGGTTTAGCAATCCAATCCATTTTTGTTTGCAAGGTGTCCATGTTGTGGGCAAGGTGTCCTTCCAGCTGGCACCAGACATCAATTGACCCTGCTGGAAAAAGTAGCCCACAACACATGGGACACTGCCTTCTAGCCAATATCCTTCAGGGACAGCACATCCAGCAATGTCCAAAGTGGAGTTAGTGTGAACTTCCATGATGCCAATATGGTGTCTTAACTCGCAACCATGATCTGTTGGATAGAGAGTTGTCATGGACATGAAGAAGAGGAGGTCTCATCCAGCAGTGTGGCTTGAGATGAAGCATGGCAACTAGCGAAGAATGCAAGGCATGACCCAAAGGAGGCAGTATAAGGGAGGTTTATGTTAATCCATAGCCAACTGCCACTGTTGTCTGAGCATCGTTTTTGAGGTGCAGGACAACCTCAGCTTTGTTTGAGGGAATTTACAAATGTAACCTGTAAGCAGCATTTTTTAACGCTCAGTGAGGACACAGGATATTTTTCTTATCACTGTTAAATGAGTAAATTGCTTGCCTGTGCTTTTGTTAAAATGATTTGGCGCAAGACTTTAGGAAGGGAGGAGATTAGTCGCCTGTCGACATCGCCTCTTCCTCAGGCAACTAATCTTCCCGAACTGCCTCACGGCCGGCTGGAATCTAAACCACTGGCAGGATGACACTTGAGCGCTTCGTTTTCTGAAGTTGGCTGAAATTACCTCACAAGGAAACTTCGGGCGACTTTGGAAAACAAAGCATTCTGCAGGCGATTAAGTTACTGGAGGGGAGGCAGATCGGGGAGATTACTCACTGGAGGAAGAAGCAATTTGCCGCCAGGGGACTAATCTCCCCCAAATAGCACCACATGGCATAGTTTTGTACTATCTGCCGTTCTGTATTTATGAATAAAAATGTTAAAGCAAGCATTTTCAGGCCAATCCTGCGGCGATGTATGGCTACTTTAGAGCAAAATCATGCTGCTCGGAGGATAAAGGGTGCCATACAGATATCTCTAGCTCATATAAGAAGCAGTATTGTTGAATTAATTTGTAGATACACTTGGCTTCTATATGTACTTCATATTTACTTTTGCTTGAACAAACATGTGTTTTCTGCCAGGTTTAGGAACCTGCTCATTAGTGATTTGTACAAAACATCTCTCTCATTAGCTCTTCACCCACTGTGACACTGGTAATAAAAGGAAGTACATTTTATGATCATAAACTGATGACTTAAACCCACCAAAGATTTAATTACTAGTTAAAGGACCACTTACAACAAATCAATGTTTTTGTTTTTTTACATTTGAAGCGGTTTACTCCGCATCTACTATTTACTGGCAACGGTTGCCCTCTTAAGTAGAAAGCTTTCATTCTGTAGTCCTGGAATGGCATCTAATCCCTCTTTATTTAAAAAAAAAATTAAAACCAGTGTATTCTACAGAGTTTGTTACACTGTAGACTTTTTATTTTTGCCCTTTTCAACATTGTTGGCTATGCCCATGGCTAGTACAGCAGCTTTTTTATGCATTGCAATTATTGTGTTCCTGGAGAAAATACACCATTGTTACCAGTGCAGTCTAACAATACATTGTTTAAATGTGTGCAAAAATCAGTTTATTTTGTTGTACGTTGTGGTTTTTCAGCCATTTTATATAATTACATGCTTGTCATCTCAAAGCCTGTTTGTATCTAGGGAAGTGAGCGCTTGTCTGTATAGAGGGATTTTCAGTGTACAACTAATTTTATAGTTGTGATTGTGCTCACACGAACATAAAGTAGTGTGTGACTGTATGTTTAGTTGCAATCTTTGCCTGGTTTTGAGAAAGTAATAAATCGGAGTAGATATTTCATAACATGGGGGAATGTGTGTTCAGCTTGATCCCTATTCATTGAACTAAAGCTGAAAAAGGAATGTTGCTTTTTATTTTTTAACGTGGATCCATGGTGAGTATGTTACTTTTTTAAACATTGATCTGTGGGGTGTGTGTGTAAAGCTCTTAGCCAGGTCAGATGCCTTTGCTTTAAATTATCTACTGAAAAAGTAGCAGAGCTATGGCGTCGTAAGCAATTTTGGGTATCTGTTGTCACCAAAAATGTATAGTCTTGGACAAATCAGATTTAAAGGGGTTGTTCACCTTCCAAACACTTTTTTTAGTTTCCGTTGTTTTCAGATTGTTCTCCAGAAATAGACTTTTTTCAATTACTTCCATTATTTATCTTTTACTGTTTTTCAAAAATCTAAGTTTAAAGTTGAATGTTCATGTCTCTGGTGTTTGTCTGACAGCTCAGTAATTCAGGTGCAGACTGTTACCATTTTGCAACATTTTGTGGATACATTTCTCAGCATCTCTGGAGTATTAGCAACTATTGTATCAATTCTGACAGCTGCCTGTACTGAAACCCAGGGATTCTGCTCAGCAGGGACAAAGATAAGAAATGCATCCATTAAAGGGAATGTAAAGGCAAAACAATAAAACCAAATATTTACTTTAATGAAAAAGAAATCTATTGCCAATATACTTCAATTAACAAATGTCTACCATTTTTATGATACACCTGACTGTATGTAGTGACATTCCCCCTTCATTTACTGCTGTGGATAGGAATTGTCAGAAGGTCCCTAACTACTCTGCAGGGAAACAGTAATACTTACAACCAGCAGAGGGGAGCCCCCCACCTTACTTCCCAGAGCTTGAGTTGCTTTGTCTGTTTCCCTGTAAAACAGCCAGTGACTGTAGATTTTTATCTACATACCAAGTGCAGTCTGTATATTCTGATTATTAATCAGTCTTGCTGTATTGGTTTCTATGGTAGATATTATGTGACTTGTGCTCTTTTGGTCCTTCATGACCATTATCTCTAAGCTTAAGCTCCCAACTGAAGCCCAGACCACACTGAGCATGTGTGTAGTCTTGATATTGCAGAGATGTCTAACAAAGCTACAAGATGACAGCCCCCTGCTCCAACATTGATAGCATAAATAATTTGTCTTATTAGGCTTCTGGTGCAGTAAGTTCGTTTATATTTAGTATCCAAAATACAGTATTTCTAACATTATTATATTTTAGACCCTTCCTGCCAGAGCTGCTTTAAAAGTTGAAAAATTACACTTTACACTTCAATGTTAGAAAAATGTTCACAAACAGACAATAGAAAGTCATTGGAAAAAGTTGATATTTCTGGTGTTCTATCTGAACTAGTTGTTTGAAGGTAAACCCCTTTAAGAACTTCTATGAAGGAGGATAAGGCAGAAGCAATTCTGTTTCTAAGAACAATACTTATTTTAACTAGGGATGCACCGAATCTACTATTTTAGATTCGGCCGAATCCTCCCTGAATCCTTCCCGAAAGATTCGGCCAAACTGAATTCGAAAAAGGGGAAAACATTTTTTACTTCCTTGTTTTGTGCCAAAAAGTCACATGATTTCCCTCATGCAAATTAGGATTTGGCCAGGCAGCCGAATCCTGCTGAAAAAGGCTGAATCCTGAACCGAATTCTGGATTCGGTGCATTCCTAATTCTAATGGCTATATGCCAGATTCAATTAATATAGAAGTTGTTTTAAGTTTTCCTATTGTTTTGATACTATTACTTTGATACTTTCCGTTTTTGTTACTATTCCTTTAAAAACAGTCGGAGGTACCACGAAATGAGTCTTGAGTTGAAGGATTTATGTACAAACTCCACAGCCCTGAAAATTAGCCTCATTCACACTGGAAGTGTCCGCTTTATAATGAGCCAGTTAACTTGCCTGTATGCCTGTGGTTTCGGCTGAATACTGAATCCAAACCCCAATTTGCATATGCAAATCGGTGAGGCAGTGCTGAGAGACGCATTGCAAAAAAGTAAACTTTTTTGTGACTGTCACATGATTTTAAGGATTAGTTACGACCAGGCATAAAGATTCAACCGAACCCTCCTGAAAAGGGCCAAATCCTGGTTGAATCCTGCATTTGGTACATCCCTAATCCTGCATTTGGTACATCCCTTGTTTTTGGTGTCAATGTTCCTTTAAGTTGACCATTCTTCTAGGAGAATACCTAAGCAGACACGATCACGGTTTGATAGGTGCAAAAAAATAAAACTTTATTCTAAATTAACGTTTATGTACTAAATGTGGTTTTATAATTTATTTAGTCTTATAAATTGGTTGGTGAAAGGGTTAATCTCCAATAGATACATTGTAAGTCATTAAAGGAAAACTATACCCCCCGAACAATGTAGGTCTCTATAAACAGATATTGCCTAAAACAACTCATATGTAAAACCCTGCTTCATGTAAATAAACCATTTTCATAATAATACACTTTTTAGTAGCATGTGCCATTGGGTAATCATAAATAGAAAATAGCCATTTTAAAAAATAAGGACAGCCTCCTGGGATCCTAGGATCCAACGGTGCACACAAACATACCAAACAAACTATAAAGTTAGGTCACACAAGCCAATTAACAGACAGAGTTGTGTCTTTTGCTTCAACACTTCTTCCTGTTACAGTTAGAGTTGAAATATTTCTGGTCAGGTGATCTCTGAGGCAGCACACAGACCATCATGAAATGGTGGTTCAAGGCAAGAGATGTAAAGGGGCAATATTTACTTAAAAGTATATACCAGGCAGGTAAGATTCTTTAATATGTCACTTGATTTGATATAAAATCTGTTGCTCAAAAATTTATTTTGGGGGTATAGTTTTCCTTTAAGTTAGTGGAATGCAGGCGACTGCATTTTGGCTTATGGTGGTTTAACAAAGGCAACTGTATCCCAGCACATGTGGGGTGCATTGGTCTGCTACCTTAACAGCACATTGTGTGACTCCATTTATTCAGATGGTCAAACTAATGTATGCTTTGTGCCGTCGCTACAGGCTGAACTATCTGCATTTAGTTATTCAACATTACTTACTACCCATTTTCATTACATAGCTAAAAGTGTATTTAAACAAGCCACCAGAGAAAATAAATCTTTGAAATAACCAGCATACTTCCCAATAAATACATTTTTCATTAGTGCATGGTTAAAAGTCCATCAAAATAAACCTTTCACCTGCTAGTAAATGTGGGTACTGCATAGAGTAAGAGTGTAGTACAAATGTAAACTCCTGTTACATCTGTGCAGAATTGTCAGTTTGAGGAACAATTAAGAATATACCCATATTGTGTATATATGAAAGCAAATTATACAGATGTTATCCTGAATGGATAGGACATGAGGTCTCTGGATTAGAGATGTCTGTAGTTTCGACGACAATGTCTCTAATAGTACTAAAAAAACATGGAATTATGCTAGCTTTGTTAACCCGAAGTGCAAGTTAAAATGTTAAACGCTTAAACTGCAGTTTTAAAATAAGACTTTGTGAATTGGCATTCTTGCATGTAAGATCTAAGTGATGGCTTTTCACTCTGTATTACATTATATCCTTTAAAATGTATAAACTGATGAAAATGAAATGCCGCCCACACTTAAACGGTCTTAAAAAATACTCCACCTCTATCAATGAAAAGGGCAATTCATATGTACAATTATACTAAGTACATATTAAGTAAAAAAAGTATATAAAGGTACCAGGTAGCTGACACTAGTTTACTCCTAGATAATTTTTGTATAAGTGTAATTGCTATTGAATGAGCATTTACTTATCCCTTTCTGTTTCTGGGTCTGACTCTTAAAGGGGTGGTTCACCTTCAAGTTAACTTTTAGTATATTGTTGAAGGGCCAATTCTAAGAAACTTTTCAATTGGTCTTCATTAATTAGTTTTCATAGTTTTTTAATGATTTGCAATTTTCTTCTGTTTCTTTGCAGCTTTCAAATGGGGGTCACTGACACCATCTAAAAACAAATGCTCTGTAAGGCTACAAATGTATTGTTATTGCCACTTTTTATTACTTATCATTCTATGGAGTCCCTCTCCTATTCATATTCCAGTCTCTTATTCAAATCAATGCAGGGTTGCTAGGGTAATTTGTACCCTAGAAACCAAATTGCTGACACTGCAAAATAGAGAGCTGCTGAATAAAAAGCTAAATATCTATAAAACCACAAACAATAAAAAATGAAAAAATATCACTCTCTACATTATACTAAAAGTTAACTCAAGGGTGAACAACCCCTTTAAAATAATGCAACAGGAGTCAGGACTCCACGGTTTGTTAATCTGATTTAATCCAATTACTTGCAACATTGTTTCAGCGGTCAGTCAGGTGGACAGAGAATGTAAACAGTCAGATAGGCATGGTGTGGCCTGATGCTCTGCTGCAGAGCCCCTCTCTACTCCCATCCACCAATCCTGAGGGTAGAACTCTTTTGCTTGAGCCTCAACTTTGACCTAGCAGAGTAAGCATCTCCAGCATTGAATGGCCAACAGGAACATATGTGAGAAGCTCAAAAAAGGTTCAACATCATGATCAAAATGCCAGCGTAGGAGATGGTACCAGAATACCCAATTCCACAAGATCAGAGCAAACTTCCCAGCTCTGGCAAATGTTTTAAGCACCATCCGAACTTCCCAAATACTTTAATGCCTCACTAACAATACCCCTCGTACAAACAGTTGTCCTCTTATGTTTTTTTTTTTACTGTGTACAGCAGGATGGGCTGTTATTGGTGCTTGTTACACCTCTGTATGTACTACTGTGTAGCAATGCTGTGCTCCATAAAAAGTATATGCTTATTTAATCCATTAAAATCAAACCAACGCCAGGCCTGGACCCCTTGCTTATTTCAGGCATTGCTGCCCTAGGCATTGCACCTCTGTTATGTTAAACCCCAGTGTTCTTGTGTTGAAAGACGCTCTGGCATTGTGTTTTTTTATCACGAACCGGCTATCCTTGCATTTATCCTTAATCAAGTAAATTATGCTGCACAACCACAGTACCACAACTCCCCTTTAACAGCAGGTAGTAGGGTGGAATGTTCTGGTATACCTCGGATGTGGTATGCCTTCAAGAAACCTAGATCACTGGTGCTAAAATCTTTTCTATCGAACTCCAGTGTGTAAGGTGGACTTACATTCGAATCACTTACAGTGCAGGTATGGGACCAGTTATATGGAAACCTGTTTCGAAAGCTCCGAATTATGCCCATAGATTTAGTTTTAATGAAGTAATCCAAATTTTTTATTGATTTTCCTTTTTTTCTGTAATAATATAACTGTTCCTTATATCTGATCCAAACTAAGATATAATTAATCATTATGTAAGAAAACCCAATTCTTTTGAGTTTAATGTTTAATGTTTTTTTCTTAATAGACCTAGTATGGCGATCCGAATTATCCCTTATTCAGAAAACCCCAGGTCCAGAGCATTCTGGTTAACAAGTCCAATTACTCTATTTAAATCCAGAAAACTGCAATTCAATTTCCATTCATACAAGACTCCCAGATTAGATACATATTGTTACACTCTCAACTATTCGGATGTGTGCACGTTTGTCATGTTGGTGACAAGCCAGCAGTATAATTTGGGGGACTGGAATACCTGGTATTCCTATCTTGGCAAGTTGCCATTTAAAAACCTCTCTGCAAACTGGACGCTCCCACTCTGGGAATTCTCATTTGCTAAACTTGCAGCAAGGTTGGGATTGGCTGTAATAGCACTTCTACAATCCAACGACACTTCTGTACACCTGCCATTCAGTGTTGTGTAAGACACTGTCTGGATTAGATTAACACTAGCTCTTCCGCTCATACTTCAGTTTGAGTACCTACCATGGGTTTCATGGGCCACTGCCCTATATTAATGGCTCTCTATGGCATGAGGCTAAACCACTACACTCCATGAAATATAATGCCTTCGAGTTATCCTTGTGAAAGCTAAACATGGTTTTTGTGCTAAACAAAACTTCTTGGGGATTACAGGTGCCCTGCTAGCTCACATAGCTAGAATGGGTAACACACCCCCTGTGATCACTGATTAGGGATGAGATTCTTACTGACCCTGAGCAAATTAATGCATTGATTGGTTCTCTTCATCATGTTGGTTGTATATCTCCAATTCTCCTTTCTCGCAGCTGGATGTTGACGTTTACCTCTCTGAATCTGATAATCCTTTATTGAAGCCTGCTTGTAGAGACCCTGAATGCACCTATTATGTTATAGAAGGTTAAGTTGCCAATCTCCTCACACACTAGTCACAACACACCAGGCTTAGATGTCTTCACACCCAAGATTTACAAGTGCCAAATGGACTACCTTGCACTAAAGCTGTTAGGCACAATTGCCAGCACCAAGGCTACCTACTACTATTTGCGGCAGATCCATAATAATATGGATATCTAAGCCCAGGAAGGATACCCTAGACTGCAACTCGTATTCCCCTATTTACCTGCTTATGATAAACAATTCTAGCCAGGATTTTAATTCCCAACAGTAATCCTTAAAAGGCAACTAAAGTCTAAAATAGAATGTTTGAGGTGCTGTATTTTGTATACTAAATATAAACATGAATTTACTGCACCAGAAGCCAAATAAGACAAATGATTCATGCTTTCAAAGTTGGTGCAGGGGGCTGTCATCTTTAACACTTAAGACTACGCACATGCTCAGTGGGGCCTGGGCTTCAGTTAGGAGGTTAAGCTTGTGATCAAAATGACACAAGTCAAATATCTGCCATAGAAGCTAATACAGCAAGACTGATTCATATTCAGAATCAGGACTGGACTGAGAATCAAAATAGGCCCTGGCATTTCAGGTACACAGAGGCCCATACAGCCCCCACCAGCCCACTAAATACTGACTTTCTATGGCACCTTATAGCAGCCCATCTGGCATTTGCCCTAACCCACAGATTGCCAGTCCGGGCCTGTTCAGAATATACAGACTGCACTGGGTCTGTGGATACAGAGCGCTACACAGTCGCTGGCTGTTTTACAGGGAAACAGACAAAGCTGTTCAGTTCTGGGAAGTAAGGTGGGTGCTCCTCCCCTGCTCTTTGAAAGTATGACTGTTTCCCTGTAGAGCAGTTAGGAACCATTGGACATTTCCTATCCACAGCAATTAATGAAGGGGGAATTTCACTGCATAGTCAGGTTTGTTATACAAATTGTAGACTTTTTTTTAAATTGAATTATATTTATCTTTTTTATTAAATAAAGTAAAAATGGGAGTTTATTTTTTTGCCTTTACATTCCCTTTAATGTCATACACCAAGATCAAGCTGGTTTTATGCTTGAAAAGTCTACAGTTCTTAATATACAGAGAGCCTACAAGAGCGTATACAAGCTGATTTTGACTGAGGATCAGGCAGGTTTGATTCAGCAGAATGGTCCTTTCTCTGGGCCAGATAGGCTGTGGTTAAGATTCGTTGGACTGGGTCAAGTTGCTATATGAGAAATGAGATGCAAACCTGAGGGAACGAACCTGGTCAACATCTGTTAGATTCGATTTGGGGAAGATGGTACTACTCCCTAAAATGTCATGCACTCCACTGCATTTATAGCACAAATGTATTCAATACCTCCCTGTCATGTCCTAACTCTGGGAAGGGACTAGACCCAGGCTAAGGTTAGCTACTAACTAACAGAATATCAGCATTGCTTGGGGGGTTTTGCTGTTCCTTGCTTCCTCCCTCATTATACCTGCTGACAGCTGATAGAAATTTTGCACTGGTTTCATGTATGCATTCAAAATAGTGCAGAAAATATGTGGCTTGGAGGGACAATACATAACCTAATTATTTACTCTTGCCTCTAGACTCTTACATGAGATTAAACATTTCTTATCCTTGGCCCTGCTGAGAAGGGTTGTTATAACACATATAATAATAATAAAATTCAACAGATGCTGCTAAGAAATGTTTCGGCAAATGTGGCAAATTGTAACTGTTCAGAATCTGCATTTGGATTTCTGAACTGCCAAACTGAAACACCAGAAACCTGAAAACTGGACTAAAAAGTGTTTGGAATGTGAAACCCCTCTTTAAAGGATAACTAACGCCTAGAAATGAATATGGCTAAAAATGCCATATTTTATATACTGAACTTATTGCACCAGCCTAAAGTTTCAGCTTCTCAATAGCAGCAATAAAAAAGAACTTCCAAACTTGTCACGAGGGTGCTCACCATCTTGGAAAATGTCTGCAACACTCATGCTCGGTGAGCTCTGATCAGCTGTTGAGAAGCTAAGTTTAGGGACTGCTGCAAATTATCAAGCATAAAATTAAGTTGGTTTGTAATATAAACTGATGCTACAAGGCTGATTATTACATGCTTGTTTCTGTACTGCCATGTGAGTGGGTCCACGTTTTACTAAGACCCAACTAAAACCATGCAGCAGTCAGAATATAGTGGACATTGAGTACACAAATGAGCATTTAATAGTGTAAAGTAGTTGTAATGGTTTGTGTATGTAATTTTCAGGTTCTCTCGGGATGTGCTATAATTGTACGGGGTCAACCACGGGGAGGCCCACCTCCAGAGAGGCAGATCAATCTCAGTAATATCCGTGCGGGAGTTCTTGCACGGCGGGCTGCTGCATCTCAGCAAGACTCAAAGGACACCCCTGATGAGGTAAGTCACATACTTCTAATAATACCATTTGACCTGTGTTATAGAGGAGTCACTATGTTGGCTTCACTTGATAAAATATTTCGTTTTAAGTTATTTTTATGTGCATGCATATTTCAACAGTCCGTTTAGATAAATGGGAAGATTCTCTGCAGGGCTTGATGCAGCCAAGTTCTGAAAGTGATGGAAGTTGTGAATGATCCATAACATGCCTGTTTGATTTTTTTTGTGCCCATTACATGAGGCTATACAACGTTGCACTTTGTTCTTGGTTTAAGTATTCTAAGTGACAGCCCTCCTGGGATTGGAATCACTACTAGAGTAATCGGAGAACAAATTGGTTCTAATTGGCATTATATTTCTTTTAGGCTATCCACCCCCTCGGTCATTGTGGCCTGCTAAAGCGTTGTATAGCTGAAAATCCTTGCCTAATAATGATATTTGTAGAAACGATAGATTTAGATTTATTCTGTAATGACACCTAGAGATTCTGCAAACAAACCTGGCGGATAAGATAGTGCCATAATTAGAAAGCTTTTAGTAATTATCTCAAAATCCACCCAGTGGGTAAAAAAATTAAGAAAAGCAATTTGTAAGAACGACCAGAACTGCTGCTAATCCAAAATCAATTGTGTTCAATCAAGTGAAGGAAGTAATAAACATCCTCTATTTTGTACATTCATTTCTTTAATGCCTAGCAGCAATGCCTGACTTCTCTGAAATATGTACATTTATATCTTTGTTTATAGCTCTGATATACCTACACCCTTATTACAAGGGGATATGTCCACTAGAACATATAGTTTAAAGTAATTGTTGGCATAGACCCCCCCCCCCCGCCACCACCCATTGTGCTTATGTTGATTTTTTAAGGCTCTAGAAAGCTTGTTGGCTTGGTGTAACTTCAGCGCCCTCTACTGTCCTTTTCACAAATTCAGGAATATATATTTTTTTTTTTAGTAAAGTATGAGCACACACAGAAAATCACCTTTTGGCTGATGCAGAGCTGTAAAATTGGAACGTTTTTTCCCACCATGTCGACAGGATAACGTGACTAGATAATGTGGAAAAACTGAATGCTTGTGTAAATGAGTAAATTTGTAACTATTAAAATCCAGTACATGTATGGTATCTGTTATCCGGAAACCTGTTATCCAGAAAGCTTCGAATTACATTAAGCCTATGTCCCATAGACTGCATTTTATTGAAATAATCCACATTTTTAAAAATGAATTCCTTTTTCTCTGTAATAATAAAACAGTAGCTTGTGCTTGATTCCAACTAAGATATAATTAGTTCTTATTGGAAGCAAAACCAGCCTATATTTATTTAATGTTTGCATGATTTTCTTGTAGACTTAAGGTATGAAGATCCAAATTATGGAAAGGTCAGTTATCCAGAAAACCTTAGGTTCTGACCATTCTGGATAATAGGTCCCGTACCTGTACTTTGATATTAATTAATTTCCAGTGGTTTGCTAAATTTACCTGACCAAATGTGGTGAGTACAAGTGTCACAACTTTCACAATAGGGGTGCTTTGAATCCACAATTTTTCTGTTTGGCAGAATAGCAAACCGAATCCAAGCCCTAATATGTATATTCAAATTACCCCCTCACCCATGCATCATGTGGGAAAAAAAATCACCATCAGTTGTAACTAAGTTAACTGAGGCACCTTTAGTGCTATGAATTTGCTGAACTCAAAAGGTCTTGGCTTAGGGCTCTTACACACAAGCGTTTTTGCCTGCGTTCCGTTTTGATGTGTTCCCCTGCGTTCCGTTTTGCTGTGTTCAGCCGCAGGGGAGGGCAGGTAGAGACACATTTAATGCTTTTCAATGAGGCTGTACTCACACAAGCGCATGTAGGCGCAGAACACAGGAAAAATGCAGCATGTTGTGTCTGAACCTGCGTTCGGTGCCTACATGCGTTCGTGTGAGTACAGCCCCATTGAAAAGCATTGAGTGCGTCTACCTGCGCTCCCCTGCGGCTGAACGCAGCAAAACGGAACGCAGGGGAGCGCAGGTAAAACCGCTTGTGTGTTAGAGCCCTTAGTCTAAATCCTGTCAGAAAACCTGAGGTTTGGCTGAATCTGGAACACAATCTCTGATGAAGTACAACCCTACTTCACAGTAAGGTAAAAAAAAATGTGGTAGCATAATGCTGTTTATTTTGATTATCCTGATTTATGTTAAACGTTTTGGCTTTTGAAATTTAAAAGCTACTGTGGAAATTGTTTATTTTGGATAGAGCACCAAATCCACTTAAAATGGAAATGAATTTTTTTATTTTAGTTTGATTGTCCTACTGCAGCCTAACACCCCCCTCCCCATAGCAAGCAACTCAGTTATGCTGTTTTCAGTAGTGCATTGCAAACCAATAATTTATGCTGGAGCCAGCCAGTCACAGCCAATGCAATCTGTCATTAGCTCACAGCATGAGTATGTTGATTGCAGCTACAAAAAAAGTTTGAGGAATGCATATCATTAAAGGGGTGGTTCACCTTTAAGTTAACTTTTAGTATGCTATAGAATGGCTAAGTCTAAGCAACTTTTCAACTGGTCGTCATTATTTTTTTTTTATAGTTTTTGAATGATTTGCCCTTTTTCTTCTGGCTCTTTCCATCTTTCAAATGGGGTCACTGGCCTTATCTAAAAAACAATGCTCTAAAAGTCTACACACTTTTTTTATTGCTACTTATCTTTCTATTCAGGGGCTCTCCTATTCATATTCCAGCTTCTTATTTAAATCAGTGCATGGTTGCTAGGGCCTAGACCCTAACAACCAGATTTCTGAAATTGCAAACTGGAGAACTACTGCGTAAAAAACAGAAAAACCACAAAATGAAAATCAAATGCAAGTTTTCTCAGGATATCATTCTGTACATCACGCTTGGTTAACTTGAAGGCGAACAACCCCTTTGAAGGCAAGAAGTAGACATTTATGACATCCTTTATCAGGAAACCTATTATCCAGAAAGATTCTGATTACAGGAAGCCCATCTCCCAGAGTCTGTTTAAGCAAATAGTTCTAAGTTTACAAAATGTTTATCTCTGTTAAACTGTAGCTCGTACATGATGCTAACTAAGCTGCATGAATGTGTATAGGTGGAAAAACTATCCTGTTGACTATATTTAAATGATTTTTAGCAGACCTGAAAATCCTAAGCATTTTGAATTATAGGTCCTATAGCTGTATACGCTATGGTGCTATAATCCTTCAAAACAATTGGCAATATCAAAGAAGGCACCATTTATTTATCATTAATTAGCGTTCGGTTTTAAAACTTGTGTTGTAAGGAAAAGTATAAAAACTACTTCTGAAAGTTTTTTTTTTTTAAATACTTTTTTTGATTTTTAAAGTAGTGATCGTTCCTCTTTAAATGAGAAGGTTGACAATTTGTTAGGCATCTCCCAGCACTCCAATCATTAACTTCTTACCTCTGAAAACACTTGCCATGCAGTTGAGCAGGCAGTTACCATCTTATTCTAGGCTCCCATCTATCTCTGCTGCAGTACAGGCGTTTTTAGAAACAATTTAATTTTAGTGAAAGAAAATAAATTCCTTTTGCTGGTGAGAGCCAGAATTTGAAATCAATACGTGCTTGTAACTGACACTTTAACACTTTTTAAACCATCAGCCTTGTTTATTTTCTTCTGTTGCAGCCGTGGGCTTTTCCTGCCCGGGAGTTCCTGAGGAAAAAGCTAATTGGAAAGGAGGTTTGCTTCACTGTTGAGTACAAGACTCCTCAGGGGAGAGAATATGGCATGGTTTACCTGGGAAAAGGTTAGTACTTCATTATAAATGGCCAAATAGAAATCAGCAGTAACTTTTCAAATTATTTTAAAAACCAATAGGCTTAGTTAAATGAATTATCCTGAAAGCTTTACAGTGCTTGCTTAAAATATGTAAAGAAGGGCTTTAAAACATCAGATCTCACTGTTTTTGAAGATTATTCATTGCCATATAGTTTTTCTAGTAATCCATTTATCAAAGAACGAGCAGCCTTTTTTTCCCTTCCCTCTGGTAGTATTAAGTCTTTAAAGCCAATCAGCATTTTTTTATCCGACATATTAGCAGGACATGTTGCTGTTGATAATTCACAACGACTAAAGGGTTTGGTTTAATTGTAGTATGTACTTGGATTAGTATAATTGATTTTTTATGGATTTCCTACGAGGCTCCTTTAACCACAGTGCCTTGTGGGAGGTTATTAGTGTAGATTTTCTTGGCACTTATGGACTTATCCTTTTTTTAATTTCATCTTTATAGAACCTGTTGGTCTGCTCTCTTACTGGTGTTGTCATCTCTATCCATATTCAATGAAATCTGTATAGTTCTTTTGAAGGGGCTTGTTCCTTTTTTAATTAAATATTATTTGTTTGGCAGCTCAGATTTTTAAATTTATAACAGGAATGGATGTTTTAATCAGCTGCCCCAGCTCTATGCCTCTGACATACAGGAGGGGCGTTTAATTATTTTCACCTCCTCAATCATGGTACCCACGTTCATGGTCAGTAATTGTGTAGCCAATGTATAGGCATTATGTCCCCTATTGTGGTGCATACACAACAATTTAGGGCAGTGCTGTGGTAGCGAGCGCCGGAATTTTTCTGGCCTATGTGGTGGAGGGCTGATTATGAAAGTTAGTGTTAGCCATGCCCTGTTTTTATACCACACCCATATTACCACAAGAACTTTTAAGACAATGTCCACATTATAATGGTGGTATCTCACCACAATAAATGGTTTGTGCTCACTGCAGGGCAATTGCTTATGTAAGTCATATTAAGACATACCTTTATATCCATATGCCTAATTGTCCCCTGTGGATAACAGTCCCCTCCCCAGCACATGATCAAACACCTTGGGCCCCTAACAATAATTTTTTTCCAAATGCTAACAAAGAAGGAACAAATAACCCCCTTTATTTTCACCACCCTTACATCAACGTTTTAGGAGTTTTTCACCCTTCCTTCATCATCCTGATGAAGAGAGGGTTGAAAACCCCCTTGAAATGTTGATGCAGGGGTGGGGGGTGAAAATAAGAGGTAACCTCCCCACTTGCAAAAAGTGGGGTGGGGTGTGTGACTTCCAATGCTTTTTGTATGATTGATGTGTGTTGACCATCTATGGAGTACTGCACCACCAGGCAGGAGTACTATAGGAAAGGAGAGGAGGTGCAGGAATATTCTATTTTGGACACAGGCAGAGTAAGGCACACACAAGTAGCATAGGACAGGCAGAGTATGGCACACTCTCAGGGAGCATAGAACAGGCAAAGTGTCTCACACAGGGAGCTTAGGGCAGGCAGAGTATGGCACACAGGGAGCATAGGGCAGTAGAGTAGGGCACACATGGAGCATAGGGCAGGCAAAGTATGGCACACACAGGGAGTATAGGGCAAGCAGAGAATGGCACACACAGGGAGCATAGGGCAAGCAGAGAATGGCACACACAGGGAGCATAGGGCATGCAGAGTATGGCATGCACAGAACATAGGGCAGGCAGAGTATAGCACACACAGGGAGCATAGGGCAGGCATAGTATGACACAGACAGCATGTGGGCTATTGTTTGAAGATATTCAAAGGGTTTTCCATACTTCTAGCAGACCATGCAACCCTATGCTAATATTTTTCTTTTTTGTAGTTTTAGGCATAGTAGTGAATTTAAAAGTGGTGGCATGTTTCTTGACCATTCCTTTGCATGTCGGCACATTCAGATGAGTGGAATCAGTCTCTTACTGTACGCATGGAGTATTTATTCCAGAAAATGCTTGTGTGGATGTCATGGCCCACAGCAATGGCTGGATTCTACTCCTGTCAAAGTGGACTCCTGTCAAGGAAGCTAAATCTGCAAAACGCAACATGCCATTAACTTAATGTCAGTTGTTGGAAAACCTTATACAAGGAAACATCCAATGTTATGTTTTGAATATACTGGTCTTTATGTTCAGTTCCCTTTTTAAGGATTTAATTTTCTGTTAAGATACCAGTGGAGAAAACATTGCTGAGTCACTTGTAGCTGAAGGACTGGCCTCACGTCGTGAAGGAGTGCGAGCTAACACGTAAGCATGTGCTCTTTTAATTACATTACCTGCAAATCCGGTATATATTGATATTGGGTTTTTTGGGGCGGGAAGTTGTTTTGGGGAATACGTGCGCAAAAACACTGGAGAAAGTCCAGATGTAAGTATAAAATTATTCCACTTACTTATAAAATTGATAAGGAACTACCTATTATAGAGCTAAGGATAAAACAGAACTGACCCATGTGACATCCCAATTACATATATAGAACCTCAAACAGACTGTGTAGGGAAGAAGCACACCAACCTTTTTTGGCAATGCCAGAATGCAACCAGCCCCTGCTCCTCTAAGTTGCAACATAAAGACAAATCAAGTGTGAGCTACATTTAGTGTATGACAAAATCAATAAGGTGAATATATTTTGTTTGTATTGTATGTATTATTGAATTAAATGTTTGTGTAAATCCTGGCTGCTACAATTAAATATCTTTTGTTTCAGCGCTGCAAACTACTTGTATAAACCGCAAATAAAAAAATATTGGCACATGTAAGCAGTGCTTTACCGAGAATATTAATCATTTACATCAAATCCTGCCCCAGAGGATATTAAAATGGTGCCCACGCTGTAACATAGTATAATAGTAACTTTATTCTTTTTTAAGCTGCCTAACTGCTAGTTGATTCAGAGGAAGGCTAAAAACCCCATCTGAAACCTCTCTAATTTGCCTCACAGCGGTAAAAAATTCCTTCCTGACTCCAAAATGGCAATGGGACTAGTCCCTGGAGCAACTTGTACTATGAGCGATCTCCCATAACCCTGTATTCCCTCACTTGCTAAAAAGCCATCCAACCCTTTCTTAAAGCTATCTAATGTATCGGCCTGTATGACTGATTCAGGGAGAGAATTCCACATCTTCACTGCTCTCACTGTAAAAAACCGCTTCCGAATATTTAGGTGGAACCTCTTTTCTTCTAATCGGAATGGGTGACCTTGTGTCAGCTGGAAAGACCCAGTTCAAGACCCCCCCCCCATCAGCGCAAGGAAGAAGTGCTCACTGCTGAGCCCTTCTCCTGCCCAACTTGTTTCTTTACTTTAAATAGTTTAATATAGAAATAAAAGTATCTGTATAATAAACAAGGCATGGTATGGTCTTTTAAATAGTTGTTTTCTTTTGCTAATGATTTCATTAGTTCTCATTAACCCGATAACAATTCTGCCATTTCACTTGTTCAGCGCATCTTTCCTTAGGGTTATTTCTAAATGCACTAATCATACACTAATGCCATTCAGCAGTAATGTGCTTAAGAGACTTCTAACATAGTGTTAATAAGTAGACATTTTGCTGGAGGAGATGCATGCCTGGGAGAAACCGAGCAGTTAACAGACAAAAGTAATTGCATAATGGTCTTCTTTGGATATCATTTCACTGAATAGCTCTTTATAATTTGAACTGTGTAGATCTGCTTATTTCCCACTGGTTGATTAGCAATGATTAGTGGGTTGCATAAATACATGTTGGGCTGCCAGTGACATAGATCTGGTGAGTTGCAGACAAGTGTATAAACTGAGCATGGATAATGACTTTTGCCTATACCAAACAGCAGGAAAATAGCAACTTGTGTTGTAGCTTCATTCTCAGACTCAGAGTGGACTTGATTGTCGTCAGTCTTTGTGCAGTCACTACAGTGCTTTTGTGTGCTGCGGTAGTAGATGGAAAAGGCCCTTTTTACTTGGGGGTACAAAAGGTTTGTTACTTGAAACCCTCGGCTGGTTGACCTATGAGGAAAAAACTGCACCGTTCTGGATGATTACAGCAAGCACCACTGAGCGATCGTCTTCTGGCTTCCTCATTTTTTCTTTCGACTACTCATGCACAGTAAAGTGAAAAGTCAAACTTTAATGAAAAAGCTAGATTTTCATTGCATGTGTGTCTGCCATGGGAAATCTGAAGAAAAAGCCGGAATAAGATCGCTTTGTGGTGTTTGCTGGACAAATCCCGGGCCGGGGCAGGTTTCTACAAATATTCTACAAAGCCGTGGTTTCAGGTAAGTAAATGCAATCACTTGATGGTGCCTAACTTTTGGCAACCCCATGTAAAAAAAAAAAAACCTTTCCTTCTACTTTAAATGTGATCCTTGCATCCTTTTAGGGTGTTGTGCTTAAACTCAACATGCAGTAGTCTTCACAATGTTTAACATATTATTTGGTGCAAAATTACAGTGGACTTTCAGCACGGATAGCCTTTGTAAACAAAAAAAAATAAATCAGTTATTACCGCCTTTATTCACAGAAGGCTTACATGATACATTCTGCACAGCAATGTCTCAGGCTCCACCTGGCCCTTTGTCAAGCTATTATTGTTAATTAGCTGAAAGTATATTCTATCACATAATACTATCTAATGGTTTCAGTTAAAATAGATCAGTATGATAAAAGTGCTAAATTATGTAAAAAAAAAAAAAAAAAAGGAAAAAGTTGGCTAACACTATAAAAATCATATGAGGAAAGTGACCTTCCCATTCCTGCTCAGTGGTTTTGCCTTAATTGCAAGTTTATATTCTCCTTAAATGACATGTAAAGGCAGGAGCATTGAGTCAACATTAGTGAGAGCACTGGTGAAGGATAAATTAAATCTGGCACATTCCCATGTCAGAGTTGTAGTTCTTGCCGATCGAATTTCTGGCCAAAAGTCAGGGCTAAAAATCCCATTGGATCGCAGACTGCATCTGCATGTGGTCCTGCGATCCAACTGTCCTAAATCCTGCATCATGATCCGATCCGATCAGTCAGCTATCTCCCACCACAAGGTTTGCATGTCTGGGAGAGGTCTGCTCGACAACTTTGTGTATGTCCACCTTTAAAGGAGAAGTCTACCCATCCTGCACTCAACCCCTCCCCCTGGCCTACCGCCCCCCAGGGCAAATGCCCCTAAGTTGCCTAACTTACCCCCTCAGTGCAGGTCCTGACCACGGAGTTTGCAGGCACCATCTTCTCTTGTGTAGTCTTCTTCCAGGATCCATCGGCGTTTGGCATTTGTAGATTCAGCTCTACTGCGCATGCCCTTTCAATTGGAAAACTTTGTGACTTTTGGAGCATGCGCAGTAGAGCTGAACCGGTAAATTCTCCTACTGCACATGCGCTGCAAAGCAATGAAGAATCCAGAAAGAAGACGGCTGGGGTGAAGATGGTGCCTGCAAACTCCATGGTCAGGACCTGCGCTGCGGGCGTAAGTAGCAACTTAGGGGCATTTGCCCGGGGGGGGGGGGGTTAGCACAGGATGGGTAGACTTCACCTTTAAGAGGCATGGTCCTCCCAGAAACATTGGCCCCTATTTGTTTAAATCAGGAGTGTCTATACTTTACTAATGTGAGGTCTTCTTTTAGTGATGTTGTCCCATTAGGATCTACACTCATAAAAGCATTGTTAGTATTATGTTCCATGGAAAATATGACTTAAATATTGATTTGTGAGAAAATGTATATTGTTATAGTTACACATTTCTTGTGTAACCATAATGTAAGAAATATATGAATGAAAAGCATGAAACAGGAGGGTGATATAGGCAAGCTGTTGACAGTGTCTCGATCTTCTGATCGCAGCTAAAGGTCTGCTGGTAGATCCCAATATACCTTTTGGGCACCCCTGTTTTAAATAAATAACGTATCCTTTGTTTATATAAATATAATATTTCTATTTCTTGGGTGAGCACAATATTTTCTATTAAGGATTTTTCTATTAGCTATAATAAAACTGTGGCCTTGTATATTGAAGCTGTGTCTTGTATATTACTGTAGTTAACTAAAACTTCTATGTGGTAATGTGTGATCATATCTTAAATTAGTACCTTGACAATGGGCCGGATGAAGCCAGAAATGTTGCTGTGCTGAGCCATATCTTTGAATAAAGGTGTTTTTTTTCTAAGTTTGTGCTCGTGAGTTTTGCCTGTGCTTACTTAAACTCAACAGCCATGGATTTCTCTAAGCAGGTTGCAGATTACTGAATATCCTTGGCACTTTCTATTTTCTGTGACTGTTTTTATAATATTGAAGTCATTTATCACCTTCTAAAGCCGCTCTGGGAGGGGGGTTGCAGACCCTGTAAACTGTTCTAAATGGATACATTTCTTATTTTTTTGTCCCTGCTGAGTGAAATCCCTGGGTTTCATTACAAGCAGCTGTAAGAATTGATACAATAGTTGCTAATACTCCAGAGATGCTGCTGAGAAATTGTAACAGTTTAGAGTGTGTATAAGTGATGGACGAATCTGGGGCATTTCGCTTCGCCGAATGAAGAATGGCAAAGAATTAGCAAAACGCCGCCTCGTCTCGTTTTTTGGACGCCAGCACCCATTACCGGTGTCGAAAAACCATCACTAGTGTGCACCCGAATTACTGAGCTTCCAGACTCAAACCCCAGAGAAACGAACATTAAACTTAGCTTTTGGAAAACAATATAAAAATTAATAATGGAAAGTAAATGAAAAAATGTGTTTTTGGGGAAGATCTGAAAACAACTGAACTGAAAGTTTAGTAATTTAAGTAATTCACCAAATAATTTTTCATGTTCCCAGAAGATGTTGTTTTAACTTCTTTTTACTTAATAAATCAGTGAACAACTTTGTTTCTGGAGGAATGGCCAAACTTTTGAATAAGAGTGTAAAGGTGGCCATAGACATAACAATTACGATCTTTCCAAGAAAGATCATTGGTTTCAACAGACATGTGTAGAGCTGTATAGTGGGATATACAGATAGAGACAATAGAATTCTTCCTGTATCTGCCGATTCAGCACTAACAATGGTCGATGTTTGGGTGCCTTCAAAGATCAAAATGTTCCATCCAACCTGATTGACAAGCCAACTGATATCCAAGTCTTCTGCCAAAATCGGTCGGCTCGTTTCACACCATGCACCGAATATCGTACGAAAATGTATTTATTTTTATGATATTATGTGTGCATCAATGGCCACCTTAAGATTGTATTGTGTTCCTCTGCTGCTATTGGCATACATTACAGCAGAATCCTTTAACTGTTGTTTGTAAAGAACACCTCAGCTGAAGAAATATACAAACTGTTTTTATTAAAATGGTAGTTATGAAAATAACCTCTGCTAAACAATCATGATGTTAAACTTTACTGTCCATGTACGGAAATTTATATTAGAATCAAGCCATTCTTATACAATTTCATTCTGTTTGTAATTTTACAAATATAACCAAGACTAGGTAGGTATATATGCTGCATACATAATTTGTGCTATATACATAAAAATGTACATATATTTATAATGTGGTTGGGTCATGGACATTTTACTCTTCATTAGCAGTCTGCAACAGAGCAATAACTGGAATGTTGCCTCTGAGATATTAAATACACCAGGAACACTGTGAAGGTGCAGCATTCTTGTGCATCATTTTCCTTTTGCTTCACAAAGACTTCTCGTCCTGAGTTAACACTAGCAGATTCATTGAAAATCTGCTGCCATGGGCTTCCCTAGCTGTTAAACGGCACTATAGAGATATTTGTCTGCGCATAGGGTAGGGTATATCATGTTTGATATGTTTACCAGTATAAATATATTTCTTAAGTGTTATCTGTAGTTCAAATAGGAGCAAGATTTACTTCAGTAAATATAGGATGTGTGTTTTTGCGATCACTTTTTATAACAATATGAGCTGTGGCCGCTGTTGCCCTAAGTCTTACAAGATTATCTAGGGCATGTATTAAAAGAATTGTGCAGATTCTGCTCTTTCATGCTATGTCCATGTCAGTCAGTAAATAAAATGTGATAAGTAGACTGTATTGCGAAATTATGTCTGTAATTCTAAAATAACATGAGAACCCATATTCATGCTTCAGTCCTGAGCAAAGCCGTCTGGCAGAACTTGAAGAACAAGCAAGATCAGCAAAGAAGGGAGTTTGGAGTGAAGGAACTGGGTCTCATACTGTGCGAGAAGTTAAATACACAATAGAAAACCCCAGACATTTTGTCGACTCCATGCACCAGAAGCCTGTTAATGGTAAGGGAGGTGTCTGCATGGGCATCTGCAACAAATCTTTTGGCGGGGGGGGGGGGGGGGGGGGGGGGCGTTTAAGATGGTAAAGGTATACTTCTATAAATATGTTGATGGCAAAGACACATATATAGAAACTTGGAGGGTTGCTACACTTGAAAGAGAGATATTGGACAGCTAAAATGGTTATGGGTTTAACTTATCTGATGAACTAGAAAGCTATATATTTGTGTGTGGGTTTATTAGCTATACTGACTCACTGAGCCAATGTAGCCCTCTTTATCCAATTTGCAAGCATATCTGTCCCTTGTGTGCGCACATATTAGCAGATGAGCTAGTCCTGCAGATACAATGGTCATTATCACTGACAAGTTTCTTACTCACACATGGCCAACCCACACTTGTATTTACTCTGTGTCTCTGCACTAGATATCACTGTGTTGGCTTGAGTCCGCACAAAACCAGAATTAGATATATTAATAAAAACATACACTTTGCAGGCACACACAACAAGACATTAAATAACAAATAAGAAACTTTTCACTGATAATGAACTAAAGCACCAATGCCTCGTAAGGCTGCACAGGTATTGGTTAGACTACAGGGTGAATCCTTCCATCTGTGGACTTGAACATTAAGGACTGTCCGTGCCTAAATTTATGTACTGGCCCATTAAGATCCATAATCTTTTCAACTTGCAGCAGAAATCTGTAAAAAGTGGGCATGTTGCTTTTCTGCTACTAGTTACCGAACCTCTTTATTTTGCAGCCGTCATTGAGCATGTGAGGGATGGTAGTGTGGTTCGAGCTCTGCTGCTTCCTGATTGCTATCTTGTAACAGTCATGCTGTCTGGAATAAAGGTGAGATGTTGGTCTTTTTACCAGAAAGCTTATCCAATCTTCTCCATTTCTTGAGATTAGTCTTTAGTTAAAACTGGCCATAGACTTTCCTAGCAATCATGAATTGATATGAATAAAAACTGGAATATGAATAAGACCTGAATAAAAGAAAAATTGAACATAAATTATGAAAATAAAAAATAAATTGGCTGTTCTATGACATATTAAAAGTTAACTTAAAGGTGAACCACACCTTTAACTTGTTGTGAAGTGTACTCTAAGCAAGGAATAAAGTGATCAGGGGAGCACCTTCCGTTGGTGAGAAAATCTATCCAGATGGTGTGCAGGGTCAGTCTTTTGAGACTCACATTGTACTCTAAGCAATCCAGCTATCACAATTTATGAAGCCATCTTAAAACTGAAAGAGTTTGATTATTCATAGATATTTCATAATGATTCTATTCTTGATTTTCTTTACTTTACTGTTAGGGTCTTTCAGTTGTCTTTCACACATTTCACTTTTTTTCTGTTTCATGCCACAGTCATTTTTGATATACTGTATATAATCTTATGAGCACTAGAATAATTTAATACCCGAGGCTTTTGTAAATGTTAATCAAGATCAGCCCTAGTGCTGAGTTGCTCCTCTTTTATACAATGATTTTTATCTTTTTCCCCATGGTGCGAATCTATTTGAGGTGTTCTTGGTTATCTACATTCCTCAGTCTGATCCATGTTGCCCACATTACTCAATAGGATTCCCAGTTCGTTTATTTCTCCTAAAATGCCTTTTCCTTTCCTTCTGATTTTGCAGTTGCTTTGTTTTCACAGTGCCCAACCTTCAAGAGGGAAGCAGATGGTACAGAGTCTCCAGAGGCTTTTGCAGCAGAAGCAAAGTTTTTCACTGAGTCACGATTGCTGCAGAGAGATGTGCAAATTATCTTGGAGAGCTGCCACAACCAAAATATCCTGGGTACCATCCTACACCCTGTATGTGGATTAACTTTCTCATATCTAATGTGACAAGCTCCCTCAAGGTTTATCTAATGACATATGTATGCAATAAATCACTATATCACATGTCTAAACTTTTCATACTGACAAACTTGACACATCGGTTTTTCAAAATGAGACAGAGACGTTTAAATGAATGAATGAGACATTTAAAATGTGTTAGCATTTTGCAGTTGCTAAGATTCTCTAAAGAGTGATAATTATAAAATGTTTCTGTGTATTTTGTCATCCTTATACTAAGCTTCTTAAATATTTGGCTAAACCTGATTTTCATTTCAGAACGGGAACATAACAGAACTTCTGCTGAAGGAAGGTTTTGCCCGTTGTGTTGACTGGTCTATAGCCGTGTACTCCCAAGGATCTGAGAAGCTGCGGGCTGCTGAGCGGTAAATTTCTGGGATTACACTAAAAATAATCAATATATTAGTGTACATTAAAAGTTACCTATAGGTCATGTTTATTGTTTTTCACTGGTCGGTTTGCTTTCTCATGCACAAATGTGGCAGTCACCCTCAGAGGAACATAGGGAATCAGATAATTTGAAAGCAAGTAAAGTAGAGAGTTACGGGTATTTACTGAGAGTAATACCAAGGCTGGGGTGGAGCGGGGGGGGGTGGTCTTTGTAGAGTAGGGGAGTTTAGTATAAAGGGGTTGGTTCTCCTTTAAAGGACAATAAAACATAGATGGGTTTTTCAATGGTTAGTCCCTTTTGAATAATGCTTTCTGAATTTGTTGTTTGAATGACTATGCTAGTGGTGATAGGTCATCTTTATTTATTATGACATTGTATCCACAAATGTTCACCCATGTCATAAACACAAAGCAGAACCGCAAAATACCTTTAGTTTGAATACATCCCTACTGGTGATATTGAGTTTCATGGCTTTGCCATGATAGCTTGATATTATTTTGTATGTAATCATGGAACTGCAGAGTGTTATAAAGTCATTAAGCAGGTAAATTGCAGTAGAGAGGCAGAAGGATTGCAAGATCCAGTTTGCTAAGAATACAAAATGATCAGTGCAGAGCAGGTTTTGGCCTTATTTCTAGAGGACATTAAGGCACAAAATTACAAGTGGCAAATAAAAGCATCTTTGTCCCTGTTGTAGACTGCAGGCGCTTTTTGTGCTTCAAGTAATATTGGTTTTCTGATTACACAAAATGCTGCAATTTCGAAGTTATGTGTGTGCTTCTGGTAATCAAATTTGTCTATGGCTAAATACACCTGCACTAGTCCTAACAGGCTAGCTACACCTATGCAACATTGAAGGCTTTAATGTACAGTAGATCCTTAAATACAGCAACAAGTGCACTAGCATTTATCTAATTGACAATTGCTCTATCAGAAGCTTATACAAGTAATTAAATCACACTCTGATCTTCAAGACTGTTTAGAGACAGCGAATTTGGTGTATGTAAACTTTGACCCAAAGGAAATCAGATTTGGTAAATAAAACCTGAAATTCATCCCTAAGCTATTACTTTGAGCAATATATGGCAACAGAGAGAAACTGACTTTGAATATCTTTAGGATAGGACCCAACATTATTATATGTATACATAATATTTTTGTGGTGGACGTGGGTACTTTATTAGCCATTACTTGTAACCATATTCATGCTGGTGTTTGTAGTTCAGGCTAATTTGTATGACAGAAGCACACATACATATCTACAAATGCTTATTAATATATTTTTTTCAGCAGAAAACCCCCTTCCTCAGGTGAAACACACTTGGTGTTTTCGGACCTGTGTCCATCTCCCGACCTGCCACTAACCTTCAGATCAAATAAAGTAGTAAAAACACAGATCAGCCGATGTTCTGCCCCTACAGGAATAGTATGAAAGTTGTGACAGACAAAACCTAGTGACTCTCCCACTGAAAATCATGCGATTGGCAATACACGCAGAGATATTATCAGCAGCCGACAGAAATTTTTTAACCTGTCAGATCGACCAAACGACCGATCTCCGCCGGACGAAAAATGTCGGGACTCTCCACACACGGTCCGAAAATCATACGAATCCTCTATTCGTACGATCAGATTGTTTCGTCTATGGCCAGCTTTAGATACCCTACTTAACATGTGACACAATCATGTGATCCATTAACCCCTTAATGCTTCAGCTCATAGTCCAAAATGCAGTCCATATCAATATATCCTAGATTATCAGGTTGATAACACATTATAGTCCTTTACCTAGAAAAGTAGAACATATTATCTTAAGTATCCACTCTTTTCATTACAAAATGTACATTCCTTCAAACATTATAAAAAACATTGCAAAGTAAAACTCTCATTTAGTCCTACTGGAGAAAGAGAATCCATTCTTTTTATCCATATTGCTTTTCTGTACTTTCGCTAGATATATATATATATATATATATATATATTGTACCTGATGAGTGTCCGCACTCCAAAGCCGCCGCTGTTACAGCGTATCCAATTGTAAATTCAGGGTGCACGGTGAGAGGTATTCATACACAGTTTCATGAAACCAGCACTCCCATTTGAAAATTCTTCAATATTTTATTGGCATGTCAAGATATCCAACGTTTCGGTCCTCATTAGGAGAAAGGTCCTAATGAGGACCGAAACGTTGGATATCTTGACATGCCAATAAAATATTGAAGAATTTTCAAATGGGAGTGCTGGTTTCATGAAACTGTATATATATATATATATATATATATATATATATATATATATATATATATATATATATTTATTTATGGCTCTCTACAGGACTATAGAATGAAACATTTGTTGCCAAGATAGTTTATTTGAAAGGAATTGATCAACAAATAGAACATTTTATATTTAAACTGCTAGTAACATTGACAAGTTGTTTTTTTTATTACATATGATGGTTTTTATTTTTCCTCACACAAATAGTTTTGCCAAGGAACACAAGACCCGAATTTGGAGAGATTATGTTGCACCCACAGCCAATCTGGATCTGAAGGACAAGCAGTTTGTTGCAAAGGTAATTTTCACATTTGGTTCCGTGAATTAAGCAAGTCCTTATGTATGTGGGTGGTACATGCCTACAGTATTTAAGCATGGGATCTACTGCTACCCTGAGTATGAATAGGGCTGGAGCAAGACAAGGCAGAAAATCAGCCTTCCGAAATGCGCAAGCTGATTGACCCCTACTGCTAGCCGAATCTTTTGTGTGTGCCGGATGTGTTCGCCGGATGTCAGTGAAGGAGAACAAGACTTTGCTTTTCAAGCAGAAATTTGCCAAGTCCTTTCACACCAAAACTGACACAAGGCTTCTGGACGCCAGCAGACAAGAACATTCACTGAAATCAGCATGTTTATTTCGGAAGGCTGGTTTCTGCCCTGTCTGCCCCTAGCCTTATTTGTTAATCATTTATTGAAGGGACACTAGAATTTATCTTATTTATCTTGTCCTTCTCTTATTTACACCTGACTACAAAGGTGGCCACTCACTGACAGATTAAAGCCGACAATGCAGGTCCTTCAGATCAATTCAGTAGCTTATCTGATTGTGTTTTGGGGCCCTGACTCGCCCTCTAACAGGTCTGCATAACAGCAATTATGGATCATATTGTTGGCCCAAAGGCCAAACAACTGGACCTTCTTGAAATTTTCAACCTCAATGTGGGCATATCCACGTGGTTGACCTCTCCAAACAAGCAAATCTGTACAGCGTTTTGTTGCCGGTTGGAAATGCCTTAAAGCGCTTCGCAATTTGTTGGTGCTATAGAAATACATGTTAATAATAACACCTGAAATACATTTTGGATGGAAAGTGTTTGAAATCACTTCTTGCAAGCTAGTTAATCCGCTAAATGCAGAAGCCATGTAGCTCAAAACAGGTGATGTTAAGACTTGGCCTATCACTGCTCAGTTTGTCAGTTCAGTAATCTTATGATTAAACAAGGAATGTTTTTTTTTGAATATACTGGTATGCAGGCTCGGACTGGCAATCTGGGTTCTGGCTGCTGTAAGATGCCATAGAAAATCCATATTTAGAGGGCTGTTTGGGCCTCTGTGTACTTGGAAGGCCAGGGCCTATTTTGACCTCAGTCCAGACCTGCTGGTATGGTATATCTTGATATCAATGTTAGAATGAGAACACTATTAAGGCTGTGGTCTCTTTTTATTTTTTGTTTTTAAATAGGAAATTTTATTTATAGAAAGTAGAATAAAGTCTGTAATGCAAAGTAATCCATCCTTCTGGTTTACCCTTCAAAGCAGTGTCTTCTGTCAGTTTTGGAAGAGCAGAGCAGGCCCCCAATGTCTTAATGTGGCCATACACGGGCCAATAAAAGCTGCCGACAGACCAAGTCGGCAGCTTATTGGCCCGTGTATGGGGCCCTCCTACTGGCTTTACCGATTATATCTGCCCAAAAGTCTGGCAGATGTCTATCGGATGGCACTAAAAATGCCGTCAAATTGCGGGCGCATCTGTTCAGTGATGCGGTCCTGGGATCCAACTGCCCGTTTCATCACTGATGTAAAAGAGTTTAATTCCGGGAATTAAATTCAGATCAGTATCTCTTTTATATATTAACTGATTTTTAATTATTCTGTTAGTGCTCAACAGTTACATTAACGCTTCTGTGACATTAAAGAGATATTGACACCTGAAATTAAACTTTTTTTTTTTACATCTATTATAATATTGGCTTTGAAAGCTACTTCTAACTTTGCCATAAAGTATTTGCATGATGCTTTTACATTACCTGTCTGATCCCCCATGTTACTGTATGAGGGGGCTGCCATATTTGTGCAGCAGGAGTCTGTTATCATTAGAAACTGTAACTAACAGGCTGAGATGGGACAGTCAGGTTGGCAAAGTCAGTGTTAGAGTGTCAGGCTTAGGAACTTCAGCTAACAATTATATACAAAAACAAACCTCTCAGCAAACAATGATCAACATGACCTATAGGTAACATTTAATGTACATTCACATACTGCTTTTATTTACTCAACATGTAAATACTAGTTCTTTCATGCTTGTGCATATACTTAACCCCCCCAAAAAAAGGTTTTATATTTATACTGAGAAGCCATAAAATGGCTCCTCTGCAGTGTGCAGCAAAAAAGGACTTGCCTAATCTATGCACCGTGAAAAACCTTATACTTCTGTTTGCTTTGTCTGAGCTATGCTTTGACCAATGAGCTAACTCTTGTTTCTACCATGTAGTCTCTGCTCCGCTACATGTGTGCATGAATGCATTGTGGTATTTTCATAATGCCATTACTAGATACTAGATCAATAAGTTTTCCATCAGGGATTTTTTCTGTCCTGGAAGCCTTTTGTGCTGCTCACTATTCCTATTTACACCGTACTGCTTCAGTTCCATATACTGCATTGCTGTAAGTTGCATACTGAGTGTTTGAGTACACTATTATTTGGCAATTTATTGGTGAAGCATGTAAATACTTGGAAATGGCGTCCTCATTTTGTTGCAAGACCTGCCTAAAGTATATTTTGATTATAGGCACCAATGCAGATGTGTGGGGTAGATAGAAAGGACAATTACCTAAATAGGTTCAGTGTAGCATATGTAGACTAGACTGTTTTTATTATGCAGTCAAATTGTCCATATTCTTATGAAAATTGACATTTTGCAGATGAAGGGTGTGGCACTCTTTGCAGCCAACAGATGGCAGTGTATACTTATCTCTGCACATTCTAACCACTGCAATATATGGATTCTGGACATGTTCTTTCCTAGTAAAGTTACATTTTCAATTGAAATTCACAGGAAATGGCCGATTAGCTTTCTTGGAAAGTAAACAAAAAGGTGCGGATGGTGAGACAGGAGTGTTGCATACCACAATGGCCATTAAACAGCTTCCTTAATAAAGATATGTGGATACTCTTCCTGATTGGTGCAATATTGTAATGTACATATCAGAGGAGCTTCTTGCGGTGCAGGGGTTAAATTGAAATGACAAGGGAGGGAGAAAGGCTGGGATATGATTGCTATTTGATTCCTCAAATTGAATTGCAAGCCTGGTGCTCTGCTTTGGGCAACGCAAGGGTTTTCGCACCTCTCAGTATATATGTGTATGTGTGTGTGTGTATGTATGTATATATATATATGTATATATATGTATATGTATATATAT
>CM044435.1:80527497-80569662 GCA_024363595.1 Xenopus borealis | reverse complement strand
GGGGGGGGGGGGGGGGGGAGTGGGGATGATGGTTTACTTTAAGCTTTGGAAGTCACATGCCAACTGTCTAACTACTAATATTAGGTTATCTGCTCTGCCAAAAACTCTTAAGATGAAAGAAACCTGATGCGTTTGTTAGTCTGTAAAAATTATGGAAGCACCAAATCCACTGCTGTATACCAAACAGAATCCGAATCTAAAACAGGCATGGGATTGCAGAATTGTTGTGCGACAGTCTTAATAAACAGTAATTTGCATATGAAAATTAGGATTTGCTTAGGTCAGACACAAGGATTCTGCTGAAAACGGCATCCCTAGCTAAAATAGTAATGGGCACAGGTTTCAAGCTCATTTCAAACCAGGTGTCAAAGGCTTTTAGATGTTATGCCGCACATAATGGGGGGAAAAAAGTTCTGTGTTGATAAATACATGTGTATTTTAAGGTGACCTTATCACATTCCTTGTTCATCTGTACATCAGATATCTTTACTCATTAGCCAACCTTTGAGCTTTTAGGGCTAGATTCAGGGAGATTTGTTGCCTGGCGACTAATCGCTGTTGCTTTGGGGCAACTAATCTCTCTGAATTGCTTACCCGTGTCTCACGCCTGCTAAAATGAAAATATTCACATGCGGCGCTGCGTTTTCCTAAGTCACTGGAAATTGCCTCGTGTGGACTAGCCCTTAGCTTCTCATGATATAGCTACAGGTGGATTTTAACTAAAAAAAAAAAGTTTTTAGTACTTTAATGTATATTTTAGGAAGATTTCTTCCTTATTATGTGTTGGGGAATTTAGAATTTGGGGCTATTTTACACACCAGTGCTAATCTGACAGCGTTAATGTACAAGATTTGGCAAACTGATTTCAGCATTGATCTAGAACATGCATGAGATTGCATCTAGGTTTTTATTTCTACCTCAATTCCTTGTTTGAATTTGTTGATTGATTGAAATGATTTTAAAGTGGACCCGTCACCCCAAAAAAATATCCAAAATCATATTTTATCACATTAGTCAAGCAAAAGGAACATCAATTACACTATAAATTATTTTAATCATTTTCTTCAGTCTGGGAATTCATAATTATAGTAAGCAGGCAGGAGCCATTTTGTGGACGTTTGTGTTATTAAAGCAAGTCTTGCATCATCACAGAATCTTGTTTGTGCACCAGAATGGGGGACCCGATGTCTATCCCCATGTCCTGGCTACACAATTAAATGGTTAAGAGAACTGGGGGAATGTGTGGGGAGCAGTGGCATCTAGGAAGTGCTGAATGGTAAGTGAAAGTAATTATCTGCCCCGCCTCTATGCCTAAGGCATAGAGGAGTGGCAGACAATATTTGATTGACAGCTGAGATTTTTAAACGAGCTTAAACAGCTATGAATGCTTTAATAAAAATTTGAAATTGGATTTCATGTTTCATTTGAAAAGGACTATTATTATACAGATTTTTGTGTCTGGGTGACGGGTCCACTATAAGGCAGATAATTTTTTGCAGTCATTTTCGCTTATTCAGTACTAGTTTTTACATTCTGTTAAAATGCTGACTGCTTTCTTGACACTCGACTCGAGTTTTTCTTGCATTACTCACTCCTGTGTTAATTTGTGATATTCGCATATTAAAATCGGTGAATGAATGAAAGTTGCTTGTTTTTGTATCTGTAACTGTTGTTATAGTATTTTTACATGGTATTTTGTATTTTGTGCTGCTGAATAATAGATATTGAGATATATGTCTGAAATGCCTTTAGCTGCACCTAGATTTAACATTTACAGTTTTTTTAATAAAAACTTGTATTGCCAGAGTTCTTGAATTGTAATACAGCTCTGCCTTTTAGTTCTTTCATTTACTGAAATGTCATATTCACCGCATATCCGTTAAATGTTTGGATATAGTGCCTGGTGAAACACAGGCTCCCTTATTGCTTGTACAGCTTAAAGGACGAGTTTATGACATGAAACATTAGTTTTCACAGGTGGAATTTGCCATTCTTCAAATTTACCTCTAGTCACACCACCACTCTGCAATAGTACATCCCTTGTTTTGTTTTCTCAGTCAAATAAAAGAACCATAGGCAAGGTAGAAAGGGAAGATATTGCTAAACCTTCTAAATATAATACATTAAAAAATGTTGATCCATATAACTCTTGCATGGAATCCCATTGGTAAGAATATGCATTCAAGAGTTATTTTAAAATAGTGATGGGCGAATCTGGGGCGTTTCGCTTTGCCAAAATTTTCTCGAATTTTTAATAGAAATTCACAAAAGGGCGAAGAACTCCAAAAAACACTGCTGCATCTCGTTTTGGACGCGGGCGCCCATTTTTCGACGCTGGCAATGAGACAATGGATATCGAATTATTGATTAGCTTCAATATTCCTGTTTTCACTGATTGAGAAGAATTAACGAAAGATGTTTCATGATTAAAACAATAGACAGAGTATGTTTGGCACAAGCCATATTTGCGAAACTCCATTGAACAGGAAGGTATACAACCCCTTAGGAGGAATCTACTGTTTATACAAAGAGCTTACACTCTGTTTATTTTCCTTACAGGCCAGCTTTGTCATATAGATGAGCAGATTTGCGGTTTTTTTTGGTTTGTAGCTGCATCACTTATAGACGTTGCATAAAGATATAATACCCCAGACACATGCATATGTAGATTTTTACTTTTGTCTGTTGAGACTTTGAGATGTTTAAGAGGAGAGCTCCACAGCTCTCTCCGTTCGAATAGGCTTTATAGAGTTTAGTGGCTACTATAATTTATTTATTTGCTTGTATAATATAGGAAAGTAGCATAACTTTGCTGTAATACAAGAAAAAAAATTCCCCCAAAATATGAATGTGTGCTGTTAGAATTAAATACTTCCATTTACCTAAAATGAAAAATGTGAACAAGGCCAGAATGTGTGTAGCAGAGATAAGACAGCTCAGGGCTGATCATTTACCCTGTGCAGGAAAGCTGCAATGATGGAAAGCTTGGTAACATTATGTCCTCTGCTCATTAAAAAGTATTATGATCTCTTCTCATTTTTCCAGGTTTGAAAATGAATGGGTTAATACCTCAAGCCATAAACTATATCATCCCTTTGCCTTTTTATTCCTTTTCTTATGTGAAAGATTTGTATTTAGGCTTACAAGCTGGTCTTGTCTGTCCCTGTTCCCAGGCTGATGAATTCCTTGTGTGATCTAAACCAGTGGGGAGGTATATAATTGGCTGATGTGTTCCTAAATCTTTCTACTTTCAAATGAAGACAAAGTGCAGCAATAAATGTGTTGGTTGCAGAAGAAAGATTTTCATATTGTATGCATATTAATTCCTGCATGTCTTGTTAAACTGAAGATAAAGCCATAAAGGGGACCCTTTAGGGCTAGAGCAGACGGGGAGATTCGGGGGCATTTTGTCGCCTGGCGACTTGTAGCCGCGACTTGTAGCCCCCGAACCTCCCCGAATAGACAGGTCCTGGGGCGCACCGGCGTTACTTGAAAACGCCTGCGCCTATTCACACGCAGCGGCGCGATTTGTGGAATCGCTCCAAATTGACTCGCGAGTCAATTCGGAGCAATTCCACAAATCGTGCCGCTGCGTGTGAATAGGCGCAGGCGTTTTCAAGTAACGCCGGTGCGCCCCAGGACCTGTCTATTCGGGGAGGTTCGGGGGCTACAAGTCGCGGCTACAAGTCGCCAGGCGACAAAATGCCCCCGAATCTCCCCGTCTGCTCTAGCCCTTAGGTGCACATTTGAAGCCACATTGCAGCTTTTCTGCTTTGTTTATGCTGTGTAATTTAGGGTAAATTCTCCAAAGAATGCTGCATACACTGAATGTGAACACAAATGAAAAGATTTGTATACGTCTGAACCTCTTGCTGTCTTTAGGAAAGAAGGTTTTCAAGGCTGACCTCAAAGGTCTTGGTGATCCAAAAATTGTATTGAAAGCGCAACATGTCTTGTTTTAACATTGTTACTCTTCTTTTTATGTAAACAGTAGGAATATTTCAGTTTTTATCTTGACTGGGGCCCAACTGTGCATGCTCTTTACTATAAGTGCACGTAAACACACAGATTGATGAGCAAAGTACTCCATTATATTGACCTTGACATTAACTGATCTCTTTATGATTAGAACCTCACTGCCAGGGGAGCTAAGGTTGAAAATTCAAAGATTTGTTTGTTTCTGCTATTATGTTTTTTAACTCGCAGTCTGGTCTAACAAATACTGAGGATGTAACCTAGGAAAATGCTTTAGAACAACCTTCAGTCCAGTACTGGTAAAGCCTTCTGTAGTGTTCTTGTTTGTCCTTAGATACTTGCATTTTGTCTCTTGAAGGCTGCAGAGAATCTTGACTGGCATTAAATGTTGAGTTATCTTAAATTGTTTTTTTCTTAATAGAAACTCAAGTAGTCTGGTTTTATTGTAAGAGCCAATCTGGTCACAACATTAATGTGGTTAAATGCTATACCTTGTGAACTCTCATTAATCAGTCCTTAGACTGGCTGTGCTGTGTGCTCCATTTCTCACTTGATAAGCGAATGTTTGCCCTTTACTGACAAGCTTTTAATGAAGTCAGAATTTAGCAGTTAGATTAGCTGTGCAACCCATTGCTTCCTTGTACAGCTCTAAAGAGGGCACTTTCTTAATGTCTAATGCACAATGAATAATGCTTTGTGAGACAGCTGTACAGAGGGCCCAGTTTATGTATAGCTTAGGCCATGCTGTGAACAGGATCATGTTTTTTTTTTTTTTTCAATGAAACCTGGCCTTTTGGACCGTGGTGTGTTTGTGTAATTTTGTTTAGTGCTAGGACATCATAGTGATATTTTGAAATTCTGTATAAAAAAAGTTTGATTCCCGGCTGCAGTCTTAAAATTCTGTATAAAAAAAGTTTCTGATTCCCAGCAGCAATCTTAAACTATATTAAATTGGCCACACAAAAATATTCAGTTGGGTAGTTTGGCAACTGATTTAGCCAAAAGCCACCCAGGATTAGGGGAGCAGGTGTTGGACAGTAATTGTATACCTGAGGTATTACCAGATATTCAGGCCTACTGGTATAGGTTGTTATTGGCTAGAAAACTGGGTGGAGTTGTGTACTAGGTTTTTATTGTGGATTTTCTGCTTACTGGTAAATCTGTAAAACAGCAATGATTTCTCACACTTCTAGCAATCACCCAGGTTTAACATCCCTATGCTTATCGGTTTCAGAAAATATGTTAACTGTTTCTGATTAGTTCAAACGGGGTTGATCACCTTCCAACACTTTTTTTCACTTTCACATTTCAGACCCAGAAATAAATTAACTTTCTATTTTCTATTTTATTGTTTTTCTAATATTGAAGTGTAATTTTAATTTTACTAACTTTATATTGTGCAGTTGCTTAAAAGGCATTGAGCTCTAAAACAAATGGACCTGCCAAAGCAGTTGGTTTATAGAGAGAGAATTCTAAAATAAACTACAGTACATTTAAAGAGATTTTACACTATTTTCACTTTAGCTGTTTTTATAGCTAGTTTGCCAGACTTTTCCCCCCCAATGACTTCCTATTTTCTATTTATGATTTTCTAATATAGAGTTTAAATGTTTCATTATTCAACATATGTCTTTCTAAAGCAGCTCTGGGAGGGGTTGGGGGTCTAAACTGTTCCAAATCACTGTTCCAAATAAGTTGGTGCTTTTATCTTTGGCCCTGATGAGCAGAATCTCGAAGTTTCTATCAGGGCTAGGCCAGACGGGGAGATTCGGGGGGCATTTTGTCTCCTGGCGACTTCTCGCCGCGACTTGTAGCCCCCGAACCTCCCCGAATAGCCACCTACCCAAGCGCACCGGCGTTGCTTGAATCTCCCCGTCTGGCCTTAGCCTTAAAAGAAGCTGTTATAACTGGTACATTAGTTGCTAATATTTAACAAATTTGATACAATAGTTGCAAATGTTTAACAGATGCTGCTGATTAGCAAATTGTAACAGTTCAGAATCTGTGCCTGGATTACTGAGCTGTCAGACTGAAACACTAGAAACAGGAACATCAAACTTCAATTTTGTGAAAATGTTACATTCTTTATTGCTGACAACTGAATTGAAAAATGTGTTTGGAAGGTGAACAGTCACTTTAAGAAACTAAAAGGCAAAATATAACTAACAGCTGTGAAGTTTGAAACTGGAAATGTCTTTAGTATGGTGGCTATCTAAAGCATCAATTCTGTTAGCAGTGTTAACTCTAGACACACCGCTATGGAAAGAACTGTAATGGTGTAATTATTTTCAGTTAGGGGCATCATTTATTTATTCATTTAACCTATGATTCCCTTCCTCTGGAATAGCTCCTTAAAAGCATCTTTTAAAGACTGGGATGAAATATGTTAACAACAAGATTGCAGCATTTGGCTTTGTATAGATAGTCTTAATACACAGCTCTAATTTTATTCTTCATCACATTTTTGAATGCTCCGTATACTTCCAGCTGTTCTGCCTTTGTGCTTATGGGAACAAAGCACAGATGCTCTTCATTACTTAAGATGTGTATCATATTCCAATACAAATTCTTAGCTGATTTTTTCATAATGCTCTTGTCATAGCTGAAGACTAATTCACAGAATTGCAAGCATATGTTTGTGGCAAGGGTCACACTAGAATGCTTTTTGTGTGATGCTCAGATATATTTGTGCTTTTTGCTGAAGTGAACAGTTTATACTATTCTGTAATTTTTGCTTGGGGCTTGCTAATAGTATAGAGTGTTTATCTAGAATCCTGTTTTGAGGATTGCACATTTTAAGTGCACGTTGTTATATTTGGGGAATATAAAATAACACCACCTAAAAGCCACTAATTATTCTTAAAGGAATTGTTCAATATAAAAGTAAAAACTGGGTAAATAGGCTGTGCAAAATAAAAAATGTTTTCAATATATTTAGTTAGGCAAAAATGTAATGTATAAAGGCTGGAGTGACTGTAAGTCTAACATAGCAGAACAGAACACTACTTCTTGCTTTTCGGCTCTCTTGGTTTACACTGACTGGTTACCCTGGTTACCAGGCAGCAGCCAATCAGTGCCTTGAAGGAGAGCCTCTTTGGTCATAACTGTTGCTTTTGAATCTGAGCTGAATGCTGAGGATCAATTGCAAACTCACTGAACAGCTATGTTCCATGTGGCCCCCCTTCAAGTCGCTGACTAACTCAGATTTAGGGAGCTGAAAAGCAGGAAGTTGTGTTGTATTCTGTTATGTTAGACATCCAGTCACTCTAGCCTTTATACATTACATTTTTGGCTAACTAACTATATTAGAAACATTTTTTATTTTGCACAGCCCATCTATTTACCCAGTTTAAAATTTTGCCCTGAACTGTTCCTTTAAGCTGAAAACTATATACAAAATATTTTAGCTTCCCGGTATGTGTGTGTGTTAAGAATAATTAGTGGCTTCTAGGTAGGGTTATCTTCATTTAGTAGCCTATTCTTTCTTTTGTATTGTCTAATAGGTCCTATGCTATAGTGTGAAACTTGTCCCAATGATTGGTTAAGATCAAATTGTAACAGTCCTGAAACATTACATGAAAATAATGAGAGATTTGCAGCCTACCAAAAATGCGATCTGATTAAATGGATGCAGTATCATCCCAATTCTTCATTTTGGGGGCATCTGAGGTTTTTTTGGTTTTTTTATGCCTGGAATGAAGGGACCTCTGCCATTGACTTCTACATGACCTCAACAGATTTAGCTGAAATTGTTTTGGATTCAAGCTGTTTCCAGGTCTGGGGTATAATAAATGTCTAAAATTAGAGTTTTTAGAAAAAAAAAACCCTGCAATTTTTTTAAACCTGAAAATCCAAGTTTTGACTGAAAAATACCCTCTATGGGTAGACCTACACAAGATCAGATCGACACCTGGCAACAAAACGAAGGTCGGACTGAGTCGTACGTGTCAAAATATAATTTGACAGATTAAAACATGGCAGGTAAGAACTCCACGGTCCGACTGTCAGATGAAGACACTGCTTCCACATCTGACTGTCGTGTTGTCGGATCTAATGTAGTTCTTACCTGTGACTTCATTTTCTAATTAGAATTTTTACGTCTGTCCAATTTGTCACCGGGCATCGATCCAACCAAAATCGCTCCTAGGTGTAGTTTTTACACAGGAATCCGAACCCATGGTATTCTACAGAGCTTATCTGCTATGCGACATCTCTTTTCCTTTTTCAGACTGAATGGCTGCCCCTGTGGCTATATAGCAGCTATAAAAAAACCGTACTTGTATTTCTGAAGCAAACATGATGCTTTTTAGAAAAGAATTTATGTGAGAGAAGTGCTCTTGGCTTCAGTGTGTTTATAGAATCCCTGCCATTTAGCCAGACTTTCTTTATAACAAACAAAATATGGGATAGTAACACTGTTGCTAGATAAAATACTTTCCCATACAATTAAGTTTCACTTGTAAGTTCTGTACTTGTAAATGCGTGTTTTAACGTTTTATGTTTACATGTGACATTAAAGAGTGGATACAATTTATTTGAACTGGAACAGCTACTGGATATAAAATATGTATATACATCTATATATATAGTTATAAAAAAAAGTGTAAAGGCCGTATTGCTTATTTAACCTCAGTAGTTGAAAATATATGCTAAGAATATTCTGTGTTAATGTTGTCTGATAGTTGTCCTCTCCACATGTCCTTATAACCCAATATTTGTGTGCAACAGGTGGTACAGATCCTTAATGCGGATGCCATGGTGGTGAAGTTGAATTCAGGAGACTACAAAACAATCCATCTCTCCAGCATCAGACCACCAAGGCTTGAAGGAGAAGGAGCACAGGTATGTTGTTCCTCAAAGCCTAGGTACCATGGCAATTATGACCTGCAGAGGTTAATGGAATAAAAATATGCAACTGTGATAATTTCAGTCCTTGTCAACTGTGGAAAAATAAAACGTGTTTTATAAGGGTGTATTCCACATAGAACCCTATATCCAACAGTCACACTCTGGTAGTACCTTGAGTAGAGCAATAAATAGAGCAAAAGTGTTATCTGATAAGCAGAAGACTAGATTGCTAATACAGGAATGGAATCTTATCTGGAAACTTTTTATCCAGAAAGATCTGAATTAGGGGAAGGTCATCTTCCATAGGCTCCATTTCAACAAATAATAAACATTTTAAAAAATGATTTCCTTTTTCTCTGTAATGATAAAACAATAACCTGTACTTGATCCTAACTTGCCTATAATTAATCCTATTATTCTTATAAGAGGCAAAACGGGTTTATTTAATGTTTTACTGATTTTATTTTTTAAAGTATGGGTCCAAATTACATAAAGAGCCTATATATATCTGCTCTAGAAATTAAGAAATCTTAACTGGCCATACATGGACAAATTTGCCACACCCTGCAAGTTAAATGTTTGTTTTAACAAACAAGTCATCCATCAATGGTTAACAAAATGCAGGGGAGTCTTTTATCCAATTTTTGTTGTGCTGGCTGCAAGATATAACAATATTAACCAATGGCTCTCTGTTCCTTTGTATACATCTGCATTTAACCCTACACTTTCAATATAAAGGCATGTGCAGTGAACATTTGTTTAACTATGGTTGCCTGATTGTCCCATCTACTGACCGATTTAATCATGCACAACAGAAGTTATTAAATCTCATTAAATTTCATGATCGTTCACACCATCAATTTAACAAGTAGACTTGTACTTGTAATAGTAGTATTTTACTCTGGATTGTCCTAAAATCCTATGGGGGAAAAAAAATATAACAGCGTAGGGTAGTGACACTCACAGGCTTTTCGTTATGGTGCAAAAATAAATATTTTTTTAATTGTGCTCGACGGTTCGATCCCCCACAGGGATCTTTGTCGAGATATCATGTGAACAAACAGAATACCCACAATCCCACACATATTTGAACCTTGGGCCGTTCATTTGGCGCCAAACTTGGTTGCTAAGCGACCTAAGTCACTGAAAAAATCGAAGTGCCAAGTAAGTTTTAAATGAGGAAGTGAGGAAGTGGCAACAGAACCCAGTGTAGAAAGGAAGAAAGAAAACAAACAAAGTAACATTAAGAAAGATAAGGAAAGTTAAAAAACGAACCATCACGTCAAGAGTATACACTGTAGCAGCCCAACTCAAAGTGACCAATCAGCTAGGCGATTGTGGCGCTTAGGCCCAATAAGATGACAGTATAGCAGTGGGTGTGCTGGGAGCAGCACCCGACCTCCGGGTCGTATACAATAAACACATTTTTATTTTCATATAAGACCTGAGAGTGCGGACCTTCTTCCTTGGATACAAATTACTTTTTTGTGGACACTGCACCCAGGCATATTTGCTCTTAGTGTCGAGAGTGCCGACTCTACGTTGTAGCTTGTAGCTATATATATATATATATATATATATATATATATATATATATATATATATATTTATATATATATATATATATATATATATATATATATTTATATTCACACGCACACACACATCTCATTTGCTAAAGATGGCCAGACACAGGCATATTTTGTGCCTTAAGCTACTACAAAATGCCTTACCCTTTAAACAAAACAATGATTGTTTCGCCATATATTGCAATAATTTCAAACTGGACAACTACGTCAGTCATCCCTGGTATAGCTAGTCCTACACTCCCTTTTATATGATTCATTAACATTTATACAACTTCTTTATACAGTACATTTTATCCAGGGACTAAGTTTCACCTGCACTTTACTTGCTGCTTTCAAGGTTAAAACACCCAAATGGTTTTCCCTTTTATTGGCCACCACTGGGATCTTCTGACAACATAATGCTGGCCTTTGCTCCTGTATAACTATACCAAAAAAAGAGAAAGTTGTGCTCACCACTAAATAAGCAGGAGTCCAATGAGGCTGTGACCACAAAATTCATGTAGACAAATACAAGAAGCCCCCTGCACTCAACCCATTATCAATATAGGACATTGAGGCATTTGCTCCCCCCCTCCCTGCTCCCCCAGACACAGGGGATAACAACTGTAAGATATCCTAGTCCTTTAATTACGTCTTGTTGCAGAGTCAGCGCAGGAGAGCTCACGGGTGCCATCTTTGGCTCTTTGGTCTTTTTTGAGAAGTGAGTGCCATACTGGTGCATGCACAGTTGGGAGCAGTCTTCCAGTTCGTGACAACTGTGCATGTGCCGAATGTGACGGAAACTGGGAAGGAAAAAGACCCAAAGAAGACAAAAGAGCTCCGCTGCTCTGACTGCACCAAGTTGTTATTAAATCATTAGGGGCACTTATTCAGAGGGGAGCAGGATGGGGACTATGTAGGGTTAGAGGGTTTTATTAGTTGAAGTCTCCTTTAAGCTACTAAAAATGCGTTCCCTTTAATAAATGTGGAAATTTACTCCACCTATTATATATACATAGATACATAAAGACATCTATATCTAGATAGATGTTTGTGTGTGCTCTTCCTTGGGGAAAAGCAGAGTTTGTGCTCGAACCTTTGCAACTAATGCAATTGTTAGTGCAAGTTCCTGTGAGTGAGGTACTTTTTCATGTGTGCGTGCATATATGGTATTTCTGTATTTCTTTAACTTGTCTGTTAAAGCCTGTTGGTGTGGCTTTTTTGATATATATATACACACACACACACATATATATAGTGTAAATTATTCACACCAACCTTTTGTTATGATTTGAAGACTGCACATTTTAGAAAACATCCTAACCAATGTTCAGGAGGCGAGCAATTACTGCAAGTTTTATATTTATAGTGGATTGTGATCAGTAACTGTGGATGCGATTGTAAAGCCAATTATTCCCGTAAAAAGACTCTGAAGAGATTTTATGCAGCGCGGCTGTCTTCTGTGAAAGAATGATCTGCTGCTTTCAATAACAATGTAAAACCTGTTGCCTCTGATTAAACATGCATTATAATTGTTAAATGTGGAGGTTTCACTAAAGGAGTGTTTATAGGGAAGCAGCTATCCTAGAGAATGATAAAAGGTGACCTTGAATATTCCAACCTCAGCACCAAAACCCTAACAGATGCAAGATACTGAAAGAATCCCCTATATATACTCTTATATAACTTAGAGATCGGGTACTACCCCTGATCCAGTTAACAGTGTTTAAGTGATGCTTAAAATATTATGTATAGATTAATCCGCTTCCACTGGCTAAAACCCCAGGATAATGGCCGAGGTTTTTGATAACTGTACTTTCTTAGCACCACATTTTTACTTGGAAAAAAACATATGTTGACTCGATTAAACATGCCAATGCTTTGTGGGAAAAGTCTTTTGACCAGAATACATTACAGGCACAAGACCACCATTAAAGTGATGGGTTTTAGGATGCTGCTAATTTTGCCTGCCTTTTGCAGCATAATTCTAAAGAAATTGTAGAAGAGGTACAGACATGGTCAGAATTATTTGATATATGGTGGGAAATAAGCATTTCATCCCTGATGATTAAGTAGCTGTGCGGCCTTACCAGTTCTCTTTTTATGGGGAAATTGTGCTTTCATTTTTAAAAAGGGTTTTCTGCTTTCCATCATGCTTTTTTCTTTAATGGATTTTTACCTGATATGGTATGTTCACATGAATGTTAATTTGTAGATTTCGTTCAAATATGTTATAAATTCTTTTGGGGCTATATTTTCAGTGAATGCAGTGATTAAATAAAGTAGCTGGAGAGATTATAAAATATTACCAAACACAAGTGTTTGATTGATTATTAAAAAAAATGCAAATCCATCTAACTTGTATTCTGCTGATGATTTTCTATGGGTTTACCAGCACTCCCAAAGTAATTAAAAAAAACTATCAAAATAATCATAGATTTAGCATAGGATAGCTCCTCCAATTAACTTCTAAATTCAAGTTTTTTGTAACTGTAATTTAATTTTATCCATTTTAGCTCCAAAAACGTCAAATTATGGCGAAAATGTAATTGGACATTGATAAATCTGAACTATTATAATAATATTTAGATGTCGAATGAAATAACATGGCAGAGACTTTTTTTACTTGGAGAACCATTTGATGCTGCTCCTGTAGCCTACTAGAAAGCAGAATGGCATTATAAGTGTAGCTTTCCTTGCATTTTATTTTTTCAAGTCTTTGTAATTTTAGCAGTTAAAACACGAGGTAGTCAAATATAATTTCTGTACAGCATTAAGTAGAAACTAATGCTGCAAAATGATTTTTGTATGCGTTGTTTTTCATAGTTTTGTGTAGTATCTGCTCTCAAGCACATGGTGGCATGATAAACTGATTAGATGAACATGCCATCCGTCTTGAAGTTAAGTTACCTGTAATTCGCTTATGGTGTCCTAGCTCATGACTAAAGCTGGCTATATATGTGCAGATGTAGCCAAAGTTGGACAAAGGATGATGTGGCGCAATCTTCCAACCTACTACTAACCATTCAGATGAATTTAAAGTAGTAATGAGAACAAATAACACAATGCTCAGTTCATTAATTTACAGACAACAATTGTATAAAAGTTATGTCCGACAAATAGTCACCTATTGATACTGACAGCCATCAAATCTAACCTGTCCGAAACGACCAGCACGCTACCAAAAAATGTCGGTACGATCCATATACGGTCTGAAAATCATGCAAAATGAAGATTCATATGACTATCTTTTTGTCTATGGCCAGTTTTACTGAGGGCTGCTGTAGCCCTGTCTTAGTACTGTCCAGGCTTTATAGCGAACCTTATTAACAGTAAATAGTCTGTTTTACCATTCTGCCCATTGCCCTCAACAGCCATTAATCTGGTTTCATACATCCATCCTCAACAGTTCCAATTTCGACAAGTTAAAACTAAAAATCAATTCTCTAACTGCTATTCCTTCCTGTCCGTTGAACATAAAGCAATTAGGAATAAAATATTTGGTATTGTTCTGACTTTATTTAACATTGTGGCAGTTCTACAGTTTTTAAAAGGACAGTTTGGCAAATGAGTCAAATTTGTATACTGTGTTCACACTTTACCCTGCAAGACGCTGTGTGATACCTATAACTATTGATATGAGCATAGTGTTAAACATGTATGATACTTTGTTCCAGTGAAACAGGCTACATTGATCCTGTTGCTCTTGTAATTCATGGTAACGGTGACTTTTCACTGGAAATAGTATATACATATATACTAAAACAAACAAGGAAAAGTTGTGCTCACCAGCAATTTAAAACCATTAGACAGGGTGCAATGAGGCTGTGACCACAACATATATAGTTTGTGCATACAACTACTAAAAAATGCCTTACCGTTTAAACAAAACAGGGATTATTTGTCCATATATTGCAATATATTTAAAGGAAAAGTAAATGTTTTTCTTTATCTCTCTGTAAATTTGCTCTAAACAGCCCCCCAGATTAATGTACCGTAGTCCCTGCTGCAAGTCTGCTCTGGTTTCTGTGTTATCAGCAGCTTCTTTCCCTTCTTCCTGGTGCAGAGTGAAGCCCAGCCCCTTAGTTTACTGAGCAGTCCATTTGCTGCTGTTCCACAATAGAGAGGAAGAGGGAGCCAGTGTTTCATTAGTAAGCTAGTTTCCCCCAGCAAAAGCTGCTAAACACACTGCTCTCTGCTATGTCACATTATGCAAATGATCTCCAAGACTAGTCTGAGAGATAAGGTCAGCTCAGAAAGCTAAGGGGCGGGGCTTCACTCTGCACCAGGAAGAAGGGGAAAGAAGCTGCTGATAACACAGAAACCAGAGCAGACTTGCAGCAGGGACTAAGGTACATTAATCTGGGGAGCTGTTTAGAGCAAATTTACAGATAGAAAAAAAAAAAGGTTTACTTGTTCTTTAAGCTGGCCAACTACGTCAGTCATCCCATATCTGGTATGTGTGTGTGTATGTATGTATGTATATACACATGTATGTATATATATATATATATATATATATATATATATATATATATATATATATATATATATATATATATATATATATATATATATATACACATATAGATTGACTTTGTGTGGACACTGCACCCAGGCATATTTATACTACGTGTCGTGAGTGCCGACTTTCTATTGGATCTATATATACATATATATATATATATATATATATACAGAGAGAGAGAGAGAGATAGAGAGAGATATATACTTTATTCCTTCAGACTTTCACCTTAAGCATGGTGTTTCTCATTTCCTATTTTGCACTTGTTCAGCTAAATGCATCTAGATAAATAACCTTGTAACAGTATAAGGAGAAGCCGTTGCCTACTCGCATAATTGGGTACCAGTGTTACATAGATAGCAACCATTCACTGTAATTTTTTCTAGCTTGGAAATGCTATTGACTAAGGACACTTTGAAAACTAATATGATTTACAAAACAAACAGAGCTAATGTCATCCAACATACTAAAACTATACAAAGTATGAAAGCAATCATTGTTTGTGTCATGAATACATTCTTGTTTAAGCAATTCTACGCCAAAGACAAGAGCTTTGCTAGTCAATAAATGGTTTCTCCAGTTACATTCTCCTGTCACATAATGCTTTATATTCATGCATCAGACAGAATAATTGCATGCGGACAAGGGACTGATGACGGTCCCTTGTGGAATGAAACGCGTCGGTATGTGGTTGGAGGAATAAAGACTGTTTCATGAAAAATGATGCCGTGAGTGCTTTCTGGGATTGAAATGTGTGAATATATATATTTTATATAATCACAAAAGGATATTTTCTTTTTCTTCAGTAAGTAGACGTTTATTACTACATCCAAAAAGCATTATGCTATAGTTAACCCATCACATTTATGGGGTTATTTATCAGAGGTCGAGTTATGTGTTTGATGAAAAAATCTAGTTTTTTGAGGGTAGTTTCAGTAAAAAAGACACTTTGAGATTTATTATGCCCCTATGCTGCAAAAAGTTAAAATGAAAATACTCCAGTTTAAAGCTGTCAAGGTTTTGTAGCAGTCCAGAGATCCCTTGAACCATTTTAAATAGTCTTCATGATTTTCAGGGTCTCTTCTTTGGTGGTTTACACTCAAAAACTTGATCAATTCAAGCTATTATAGTTTTTTTTTTTGCTGATAACTCAATGAATTTGAATATTCAAGGATTTCACCTCGCGTTTTTTACATTCGTGTATTTCGTAAATAAGCAAAATAAGCAAACATTCATGTCAAACTTAACCTTAGATAAGTAACCCCGATAGTATTGTGGAATATAGCTCTGCATTTTGAAATCCAATTCTCTTATGATTTTTATGGTGTAGTTTTTATTTCTAAATTACACAGTTTATGCTGCAAATACTTCACTCTACAATATAAAATTGAATTCCTGAACAAGCAAGTGTGTTTTTTTTTTTGTTATATTGGTTTGTAGGTAGCCATCTCTGGTCATTTTGTCTGGTCATGTGCGTTCAGAAAGAGCCAGCACTTTAGGATGGAACTGCTTTCCAACAGGCTGTTGATTCTCCTATTCAATATACTCGATATCACTCCTACTTGCAGTAGAGCAGTAAAGAGAATGAGTAATAAAGCTTATCAGAGCACAAGTCACATGACTGGGCAGCTGGGAAACTCACAATATGTCTAGCCTCTTGTCAGATTTTAAAATAAAATGGAAAAAAAAATCTCTTTTGAGAAACAGATTTCAGTGCAGAATTCTTCACGTTCTGATGCATTTTGAAAACAATTTTTCCCATGACAGTATCCCTTTAAAGATAGTTGGTTGCAACCAAGAATGTATGGATACATTGGATGTGTTCTGTAGACTTCATAATACTGAAACCATAAGCTGGTGGTTGTATCTAGCATACTTATTCACTCAGTTACTATATGTAGTTGCCAATATTTTTCTTTAAATCTGGCCATTTGCAATGTCAATAGTATTGGCCCATAATTCCCAAGACTGAGTTTAGAGGATAAGCTGTAGTTAGATAAAAAGAATAGATAGTTTCTGGCCCTTTTTAGAATAGGATTTGCCTGCTTATATTAAAAGGGGAAAATTCGATAAGCAGGGGAAAATTTTAATTACTCAATTGTGATAAGGAGGTTTTTTTTTTGGTGGAAAATTTGAATTCTGAAGACTTACATGGCTTCCTCAGCAATAAAGGGGTTACAGCATTAAATGCTTATTTACATAATCATCCATTAAATGATCCACTAAAGAACCAATTATTTTTCTACATGATGATGGGCAAGCATTTACAGTATAAAAAAAACTTAAAAGTACATTTCACATCAGTGAGACTTGAGTCATCAAAAAGACATGCTGGATTTTCAAAGCAATAAGCTGTGTTCCTTATTTGCATTTATATAGTGCTTGTTTCCAGATGCAGTGCATACATATGTAGCACTGAGCCTCTTAGGCTAACATTTTTGAAGCATCCTCTAAACTAGAAAATGCCAAATACCAAACTAATTCTTGGCTGCTACCACCATTAGTGACAGACAACTTAAATTCTGTAAGTATTTATATACTTTTGCAGACCAATTGCCATTTTTTCCTCTTGCAACCAGTTCAGGATTGTATTAGGTGCAATCAGTTGTTGCTAATCCTTGTAAATTAAAGGTATGTCGCCAGAACCATGTTTTGTTTACATGTCACATTTTATGGACCCATTTTATTGCTTACATTTTCAGCTGGATTTTGAGCAGATAGCAACATCCTGCTGTGTGTGAGAAATATTGTATTGGTTACACAACGGGTGATCTACTCTTCTCTGTTGTGACGACTTTCTGCTTTTTGGAGACTTCTCAAATGTAACTTCTGTGGAAAGTACCTTAAAGTTTATATTTTTAATATATACCAAGAACATATGGCAAGACATTTTGCTATAGAAAACGCTTATTCAAGTCTCTTAAAAACATACCCAGCAGGCCAAATGAGGCCCTGCAATACCTTAGCAATGTTTGTGCGGTTCTTTGGCTATTTATATATTTTAGGATTTGGACTTTCTCAAATGTTTTTTAAAGATGTCACCAAAACCCACTGCAGCCTTTGCATTTAATCACTACTTTACCAATGAACCTCATCCTTCCGCATTGTGTACAAAAGCATCATTCCATTTATAAACAAATTTATGTTGTTGAGGTGCCTCTCCTGAGCTTTGTATAAAGAATGTGTTTTATACAATGATTCTGAAGCATTTTGTCCAAAGATAACTGGAGAACATACAATACTTTAGATGTTAAAGAATTGAGCGTACAAACCATAATCCAATGTTCTTGGCCTATGCCAACACTATGCCTGCAGTGTGCACTTGATAAAAGCATACAATTTCTTCTAACATGCAAATTGTCAAACCATCAGAACACAAATAGTCAGAAAAAAGTTTCCAAAGTCCTGCACACTTATAATTTGCATTGTCAAGTGACTAATGCCCTATAAACTACAGGGCAGCATAGTGGGAAGTGTAGGTTTCTGGTCATTTATACCTCTGGTGCCAACTGAAAAATGAGGCTGTTTGTGCCAAAACAAAGCCACTATGGTTGATTGTTGGTATATGTGGGGGATGTTATGGAGAGGAGAAAAAAAAAAACCCTGAAGACGAGGAGGAAAAAAAAAAGAAAGGGGGGGGGGCTAAATCCACCTCCCAGAGAAATAAGACCTTAATATTTATACATAATACAATGGTTGCAATAAACCTCCTGTGTATTTAAATAAAAAAAAAAAATCAATCAGCCTGTGTAACATTACGCTGTTGAAAGAAGAAGTTAGTTAAAAAATAAAGGATTCTCTCTTACTATAGAATTCCCTTTGACAGGTTGTACAAAATGTTTCATTTTTTGTATCTTTTTGGCGTCAATTTGCAAAATCGCTTTAAACCACCTATGTGACATAAGCCATCAAATCATTTAAATCATGTGGATGGAACTTCACAGAGCATTCATTTATGTGAAATGCAGCTTGCCGCTGGCCATGAAACTGGACACTTGTGCACTCTGTGGTTCTTACTCTGTGCTTCAGCTGTACTAAAGACTGAGGCCTAAAGAGGCCTGCATGTCTATATATTCTATAGAAGGCCATCCTCTGCAGTTCATTCCCTGTGTGTTTGACCCAGCTACACTGCAGTGTCGGCTTAGCTTTCCCTGTACAACACTTTAAATATCCAAACCACTTTCTTCCCTGAGCATTAGTCCCTAGTTCTAGTCATAATATTCAGGCTCATGTGAATCTCTACCTGTCTGTATCCTAGACTATCCTTGATACCTAACCCCCTCTGTGTAGCCTGGAACTGTCCTGATGTTTGCTTGTTCCATCCTGCTTCAGTCCTGTTGTGTTCTACAGCTGCTCTGTTCACGACTCCAGTCTACCCAGGCCATTTCTCCATACTTCTGGTCTTTCACTGTACTGCACCTCTGACCAGGTCTTTTCACACTCTATACTGTTCTAGTTAATCCTGAATGTTGTCGGCTTGCTTCTGTCTGTCTAAATCCAGTTTAGTGTATTGAGCAATGGTGGTTTAACTGCTGTGTTGCAATATTGGAGAACAGCGACAAAAATTGACTTGCCTCTTTCTGTTCAAAGTATGTGAATCTTCCAGCCAATGGTGGATAATGGCATTGAGACACAAGGCTACCGGTTGAAAGCAAACAATACGATTTGGTTAGCGGTCAGGGGCTGAAATCAGCCTGGGGATTTCAGTAGGCTGATTTTTGCCCCATCTAGTCCTAGCTTAACAAACCTCAAACACAAGTCATTTCTTAGCAGTGTTTACTTGTCACCAGTAAAACTTTTTTTTATCATTAGTAGTGATTATAGATTTCAACATATGTGATGCATGCTACCATTGCTATCAGCAGGTCTAGCATGCCACATCCCTGAAGCTTTGGAGAAAAAAGTAGATGACAAATATTCAGTTTTATTACATTTTTATTAGACAGCCCTATTGGACAAAATTAATCCATAATGACCCTAAGGCACACACAATTCTTCTTTTCTAATGGATTAGATACAATCTAGCTTGGAATTTAAAGGACTGAATGAAGAATGTTCTTGTAGAAAATTTAAGGTCTAAAAGACTAATTTTTAAGCAATTTGAGTTATCTCTTCGTTCTTTTTACTGCCATCTACTACCACACAATCCCATTGGTGATATGTCCCTGTGTTTGAATAATTTAGATCTTTCCAGGATTAAAAATTCTCTCTGAGAGCCCATTACTTGAAGGAAACCCCCTTTTTTTCTAAAATCTGTATAGTGTGGACTGGTGTACGGTTTAAGATTAAGCAAATGTTTACATGGACTATATTTTTAAGGCAAGTAAAGGCAAAGGATAAATGATTCACATTTTCTCCTCATGCAGCAATATATAGCATTGTTAAAGTTACTTTATGGGATAAACAACTATTTTATTGGTTAAACAACTTATTTTAATAGAACCTTCAGAAGACTGCATATACAAGTGTTGAGCCTGCATATAAGTGCAGGCTAAGGAGCCACCCAATGTAGCATTAGCCTAAGCATTTTATGCCTGTTGATACGATATTCATCTACACAATACAAAGTGGACTAATAGAATTAACTTTTTGGGCTTAACACGCTGCTTAAACCGTGATGCTTTTTCTTTAAACATTTAGGGTATTTGTATTTATAGTACCAAGTCAATTAATTGGACAAGGACAGTCTGTGTGGTAGAATGCATACTTGCTTCCCTGCTGTCTTTGGGATTTGAACATCTGTAAAAGTGCTAGAAAAGCAGTTCACTGTCACAGCCTTATGGTTGCTGGCAAATTTCTATAATGGTTCTACTGAGGGTGGGAAGTTCTCTAAAGGTACTGAGGCATGGGCGGAAATGTTTTGAGACTAAAATGTATTTTTATGCATATATACACACAATTGGCAATAGAACCAGTTGTCTAGGAGCGATGGGGGATAAAACTATAGCAAGTTTCTAGAAAACCAAAGGAATAAACATTGTAATTTATATAATGTATAAAACATTGCTAGAAATCACTGGAGATTGTTGATCCTTTCCTGCTATAAAACATAAAGAAGCGTTTGTGTGTCACTTGGATAATTGTCAACCTATAGCATGATCAAATATGTTGGTTCATTAATGGACACATCCCCCCCCATGTGCCAAGAGAACGCTGCTCAGGGAATGCTACCTGCATAGTTTCCTATCAAATATTGCATACTTTTATCTTCTGTATCCTATTGGGACCTTAATGTGCACCCCAGCTGCTCCTTTATTACTGTTTACTGGCTTCCTTTGCTGGCACAGTTGTAAAGGAAGGTGCCAAAAGGTACCTGTGTAGTAATTTAGGTGAAAAAAGACTTGCGTCCATCAAGTTCAACCTTTTCAACTTTTTTAAAATTTTTTAACTGCCTAACTGCCAGTTGATCCAGCGAAAGACAAAAAACCCCATCCGAAGCCTCTCCAATTTGCCTCAGAGGGGGAAAAAATTCTGACTCTTTCATGTCTTCTCTCTTAAACTAAACTTTGCTCCCGTTGTCATCTTGCCATTCTTTCTCTTTTACTTGTGCACTCTATTGTCCTTTCCTCTTGCTTTTTTGTATACCCCTTTACCCACTTAAAGGAACAGTAACTCTATAAAATGAAAGTGTTTTAAAGTAATGAAAATATCTTGTACTGTTGCCCTGTACTGGTAAATCTTCTGTTTGCTTCAGAAACACTACTATAGTTCATATAAACAAGCTGCTGTGTAGTAATGGTAGAAATTGAAAAAAAGACTACATAATTATGTTTTAAAGAGCTAATCTGTTATCTTCTGTGTAACCTGAGCCTTTTCTCCTTTGAATGACTGCCCCATGGCTACACAGCAGCTTGTCTATATAAACAATAGTAGTGTTACTGAAGCAAACGCAGCAGTTTTACCAGTGCAATGCAACACTCCATTATATTTTGATTACTTTAAAACACTTGAATTTTTTGTTGTCACTGTTCCTTTAAGCTTTAGGGCAAGGCCAGACGGGGAGATTCGGGGGAGATCTGTCGCCTGGCGACTTCTTGCCGCGACCAATCTCCCCCGAATCTCCCGTCTGGCCTTGCCCTTAGACTCCCTTTCCTATAACCCAGATTACTCCTACCCTTTTCACCTTGTTCATCGTATCTCATTTACTCCCCTTCCAGACTTCTTTTCCCTTTAAAAATTGCATTACCTTTGGCAGCATTACCTAACTGCTATGTAGTAGCAACAGTATAGATTAATATTTGTTTAGCATCAACGCATTTCAATTTGTTTTCATCTGTTCATATTCAGTAGTCATAATCCCCCACAGATATTTTTTACAGATCTAGCACCTATAATGATAATGTCCCCAAGTTTACTCACATCAGTGAAAAAGTGTGCAGTCGCATCACATACAGTTTCTCGCATGCTGACACTCCCTTAGGACAGATTTGGCAGGCATATAGTCACAACTCTGCTCACACACAACTTCTAGGGTTAGAAAGTAGACTATACAGGCAAACCTCAGCGACATATTAAGTTAGTGGTCTGTGGATCACCCTCAGGGAAATCCTCTGTCCTGATTCCTATACTACAGGCAATATGGCCTGGGAGAGGTGCCTCCAAACTGTCACTCCTGCATTGGAGCTCAGAACTGCTCTTTTTAGCTCACCCTGACTGATTTACACTCCTAGAGTGTACTAGTACTGGGAGCTCACCTGCCACTTTCTTTTCCTCATTCACGGAGTTGCCTGATCCCGACTTGGACACATGCTTTCTGGGCCTTTCTGCACCCAGGCTCACCTGGGCTCACCCTGCTGGATCACCATCTAGAGGCAAAAGAGGAAGCTCCCCCTCCCTTCACAGCACTCTATAGTGTAATGCAGGAAATGGTAACCATACCCTTTGACCAATAACTACAGGCATGCAAATACTTAAAGGGCAAGGAAAGTCTGAAATAGAATAAGGCTAGAAATGCAGTATTTTGTATACTAAACATAAACATGAACTTACTGCACCACAAGCCTAATCAAACAAATGATGTATGCTTTCAAAGTTGGCCACAGGGGGCTGTCATCTTGTAACTTTGTTATACATCTTTGTCTGACACTGGCACTGCACATGCTCAGTATGGTCTGTGCTGCTTAGGGATCGTCATAAATGATCAAAAAACAAAGCTGCTTGAGTTCTGCATGGCCGGTAAGTAAGGCGGGGGCTCCCCCTGCTGTTCATAAGTATGATTGTTTCCCTGCCAGAAGTTAGGGGCCGTCTGACAATTCCTATCCACAGCACTAAGTGAAGGGAGAATCTCACTGCATAGTCAGGTTTCTTATAAAAACGGTACACATTTTTAAATTAAAGTATATTGGAGATAGATTTATTTTTTATTAAAGAAAGTAAAAATGGGATTTTATTTCTTTGCCTTTCCTTGCCCTTTAAATTGCAACACTGGCTTCTGCCTGGCATGGGAAGGGATTTAACTCTATAGGTGCTTGTAAAACCTATAGGTCCCTACACAGATTTTCTTGTTTTTCTGCATGAGCTCTGTTTTCTACTTGAACGTTTGGGCTTACTTTGTTTTTCTCTAATGTTACGTTAACTGGTTTTTATTCCCAGGTTGTTTTTCTGTGATTGATTTGGGTTGGTTTGGCAACAGTTGCACCAGGTAATTTTGGCTTCTACTTAGTAATTGTATGTAGAAGAGATTGAGCAAAGGGAATCTCTCTGCCCTAATACTGTACCTAACTACTCTTTAGGACTCTTCTGGAAGATTTCATTTGGCAGATAAATACCTGGTATCCCTTGTCCCTTCTGATATTCATATTAATGAAAATCAACGCTTTGCGACTCAAAAGTGCATTTTCTGTTTTTAAGCATTCCTCACTATTTGGGAAAGTGGGGCTGGTATAATACATTAATGCATAGAAACGTTAAGGTCACAAGTCTTCGGTTAAAGGAAAACCAAACTCCCGGAACAATGTAGGTCTCTATAAAAAAGATATTGCATAAAACAACTCCTATGTAAAACCCTGCTTCATGTAAATAAACCATTTTCGTAATAATATACTTATACTATACTATATTTTAGTAGCATGTGCCATTGGGTCATACTAAATAGAAAATTGCCATTTTAAAAAATGACAGCCTCCTGGGATCGTATGATTCAACTGCGCACACAAACATACCAAACAAACTATAAAGTTAGGTCACATGAGCCAATCAAGAGTTCTGTCTTTTGCTTCCACACTTCTTCCTGTTAGAGTTGAAATATTTCTGGTCAGGTGATCTCTGAGGCAGCACACAGACCATCACAAAATGGTGGTTCAAGGCAAGAGATGTAAAAGGGCAATATTTACTTAAATATGTATTCCAGTTTGGTAAGATTCTTTAATATGCCACTTAATTTGATATAAACTACCTGTTGCTCAAGTATTTGTTTTGGGGGTATAGTATGAAAAGTCTAGCCTAGCTGTGCCATTAACATACAAATATTCTGTTTTCATAAAAATCCGATTTGGCACCTTTCTTTCAGCCATTCAAGGGAAGAATAACCTTAAAGATTTGTCACTCCCTCACCTAGAAGTTAATTCCCCCTTGTCCTAAATCCCCTGAATGTGAAATCTGTTTGTCGCATTGCTTAAACTGCAGTGCACATCGACTTTCACATGCATGAGTAAGCGCTGACCTTTCCCAGCCTCGTCTTCCACTAGTAACTGTTCTGAGAATGCCTGGCCTACTGAAAAGAAAATGAAATAAGTCCAAACATGTAATTTCTCTATTACAAAAACCTCCAAAAAGTCATTCAGCAAGCTGTTTAAAACCTGTTATTTTTCCCTGTCATTCTTTTAAGGTTTTGTTCTGTAACTCATAGGAATTATTAGGATATATGGAATTACTTTGTCTGTGTTTATGCCACAAATACAGGCAAGTTTGTGGTATATTTCTTTTCCCTCTTACATAGTAATATAGTAATATAGTGGTTTTCTTGCTGGATTTTGATTTAGGCAAGTTGGCCACACATACATCTATAAATGTGTTTGACATTTGCGATGCTATAACATCACAGATATGAGTATTTCTGTACAATTTAAAACATAATGTAGTTAATATGCTAGTAAACATAGCACACATGTACCACTGGTAGATCAGTCTTTATGGTAACACCATAGTAGACCAGCTTATTTTAGTCCAACTAGATCTAGTATCATTCAGATATGTGGCCTGGCCCACGAGCAGGTGCTGAGAGGAAAGATGGAAAACCCTCTAGATACATATGCCCTAATGCCCCTGTAGTAGAACACATAAGCAAATACATGTTAATATTCCTTATAAATAACAATTTAGGTTAGATATTATAACTTTTCTTAATTTTTGTTTCATCTTTGCAATGGTTAGACGGAATAGCATTTAAAGCAGGCAGGACTTAACTTGGTTGGGGCTGTGGCCTAAATTACTTGTAATACTTTTAATCTTTGTTTTTTCACCCATAAACAGTTGCTCTTTAAGAGAATGCAGCAAGCATAACTAATGAATAAACCTAAATCATTAAAATAGTCTCTTTTGTTGAAGTTAGTATCTATTAATAAGATGCACACTCCACATCTTAAGAGAATAACCGTAACATTTCTGTGTTTTATTTTTGAATCATGTTACAATCTCTGATTGTGTACAACACTATATGTATGATCCACAGAATTACTTGTCCAGTTGCAGTTTCTTCCAGCACTTACCATACTTAGCAGCTGCTGTTCCTTTCATTTGCTTGGCACGTCACTTCAAAGGGAATCTGTGAACCTTAGTTCTGTCACATGGAATTTTGGACTGAAGTGTCTTACACTATTCTTCAAATAACTGATCATTATTTCCATTACACTGATGACCATGCCGGAAAAGTGACATTCTGCTACCTGTTTTCTGTGTCAAAATAAATGTAATTTGCTAGATGAAATTCCCTTTTACCATAAGGGTTTGTGTGTTTCTAATATCTGTAGAGAGCCAAATGTGTGTCTTTAAGTTCAGAGCAGAACCCTTGTGATTTTAAGTATATTTTGGTCTGGCCATAACTGCACAATGCAATCCTGATTTTTAAAATTCTTCTATGGCTACTGGCCCATGGGGTGTTGGCTGCCAATTTTTCTGTGGTAGGAAACTGCTGGTCAAAACTCCCCTATCCACCTGCCACTTTTTCCTAATATATGGAAAAAGCTCTGCCTAATGCTGACCACTTAAAGGCAGTTTTAACACATACATCTCTATGGGGGTTAAAGGACAAGTCAGTAGATGCTGTTCGTTTTCTGCGGAGTATGGTGGTAGCCAAAACATCACCTGTGTGGTGTCCTAGAAAGTCTGCATAGTTCTCAACAGATTGTTGCATTCAGAAAACCGATCACAGTTAAAGGACCAGTAACATCAAAAAATGAAATTGTTTTAAAGTAATAAAAATATAAAGTAGTGTTGCCCTGCACTGGTAAAACTGCACTGTTTGCTTCAGAAGCACTACTGTTTATATAAATAAGCTGTTGTGTAGCCATGGGGGTAGCCATTTAAAGGAGAGAGGCTCAAGTTACACAGCAGATAGCAGATAAGCTCTGTAGAACATAATGTTATCTGTTATCCATTACTTATCCTGTGCCATATAGCCGTTTTTCAATTTCCGACATTGCTACTTAGCAGCTTGTTTATATGAACTATAGTAGTATTTCTGAAGCAAACTGATCAGTTTTAACAGCGCAGGGCAACACTACATGATATTTTCATTACTTTAAAACACTTTCATTTTTTGGTGTTGTTCCTTTAAACACACCATGAAATGCAGTTGACTGTAAATATGTCACTTGTTATGAGCAACACTTGACAAACTATACTACGATATAGTATTCATTGTATGCAAGGTTTTCTCAATGTCAGGTTGCTCTTTGCATTTTCTGGTAAGTGGCTTGACCTTTGGTGCAAAAGGTTAACATACTTCAGTGTATAAATTGATGCAAGCATCCAAGATATGTGGGATAGGTTGAAAAAGTTGTATACGTTGTTTGTAGATGGGGTAGTCATTAAATAAAAGCATCGCCATGGAAACCATCTGAAACCCTTAAGTCAGTGATCCCCAACCAGTAGCTTGTGAGCAACATGTTGCTCTCCAACCCCATGGATGTTGCTCCCAGTGGCCTCAATTCCAGTCTTGGAGGAAGGTTTTGGTTGTATAAGAACCAGGTGTATGTACTGCTAAAAAGAGCCTCAATACAGGTTGCCAATCAACATAGGGGCTACCAAAATGGCCAATCACAGCACTTATTTGGCACCCCAAGAACAATTTTCATGCTAGCGTTGCTCCCCAACTCCTTTTTCTTCTGAATGTTGCTCACGGCCTCAAAAGGTTGGGGATCCCTGCCTTAAACAATTAGGAAGTACCATGAAGTCTTTTTCCCAAGGTCAACATTATCATGATAAAGTTCCTAAGCAAATTAATACTGTATCCTGGTTATTTAAGTGTGCGATGCCTTTATACAGAACTTTTATTCCATCTTAATTGACATTTGTCTTTCCTTTGTACTATTGAAATCATGTTTTGTTGGATAAAAATAATCTTTGTCTAGTGGGTAGAGTGCCCCACAGGGAGGGAGAAATAGGATTTGATCTGACCACAGATTGTCCTTGGGTAAATGAAGATAAATCGAGGTAAAGTGATTAGCCCAAGTGTAATTGAGAAATTGTTTTCTATGTCCTTTAGAAGCTGGCCAGGCAGTGTCTTATTTCCATGATCAGTAGAGCAGCATCTATTTAATCCACAAGATGCATTCACTTAGGTTATAAAGTGTTCTGGTATTATTGATTTAGCTGACTGCAAACAAAAACCTTCTGCTGTGCCCTTATCTACCTGTGGAGTCCTTTTTTACTTTGGCTCATGTGCAACTCTGATAATCTGATTTTGAGGAAGGCACTTCAAATGTGCTTGGAAGCATCAGATAATTATAATCCTTTTTCCCCCCAGAGCTTGAATATCCTGCATGTAATCTATTACTATACATACCTTGTTCTCATTTTTCTTAAGTAATGTCAACTTTGTTAATATTAACAATTTATTCTTAAGAATGTAAAATTTTTGTATTCGGTTTATGTAAACATAAAATAGGCAAATGCCAGGCAAGGTGGTTTCTTGACCTGCTGGAAAATGCAGGCAGAGAATCCACCCCTACACATGAAATGCTGATCTTCTATGCCTCCAACCAGAGCCAATGTGTCGGCCTATCACAAGCAGCTAATCTGAAGTTTTTAGGTTCATCCTTGTCTAGTATGAAGATCTGCCCCCTTAGAACTCCTATTCTGTCCAACTATGAAGACCTCAGAGGTATCTACTGGACATGCTTGCTCACCTCTGCTCCAATGGAAATCAGCTACACGTTTGTGGTAGGCACTTCTTTGAGGTCTTTATAGTCAGAAAGAGGGAATGAGCTGTACACTACATAGCTTCAAGGAATAGCTATAACATTTCTAAACATGGTGCTGCTGTTCTCATAGAAGTACCCTGATTCAGTCTGAATTTCCTGAAGAGTGATGCCACCTGAGCAATTTGTACACCAATTTACTCATGAAGTGCACTGTTTCATTAGTCCGTTAATAGAATTTTATTAACTAATCAAAGCCTGGCAACTTTTAATGAGTTCATATGATTGGAGGAAAGACTTTCTGTGCAGAATAACATTGGCAATATATTTATTTTCTTTATAAATATGTATGTATATATATAGGATGTATTTTGAATTTGTATTTTTGAATCTTAACATTAGTAGGAATAAAGGAATAAATCCTAAGCTAACAAGTGAATGAAAAATAAAGAAGCCGGTTGAGTCATGTCTCGATAACTCATCTCTACTGCACAGATCCTTGATTGCTCTCCTTGGCCAAATCCAGTGTCCTATTCTGGGAAAGGATGATTCATTGTCGATGGCTCTCCTGAGTTATAACAATAGTTGTGAACATTTGCTAAATCGTCTTAAAAAAAAACAAAAAAACCCTCCATTTTAACTGTACCTTAAAGGTCTTGGAATTAACTCTTTACATAACCTTCTAACAGGCAATGTGTAGATTCTGGCAAATGCCTCAAGGGCAGCTTTAAGATGTCAGAAAGTCACTATTAACTAGGCTTGTGGTGGTGGGGTGTTTGGGCCTCTATGTATTTATTTTGGAGCTCAGTCCAGGCATGTCTTCTACATAATGTTTATTTGTACGAGGCTAGGGGCTACTGTCTTAGGAGAGGCTATGAGCCAGGCAGCCATAAACGACACCATATATTTTTATTGTACTGCATGTTTGAAAGATATGTAAAAGCTTGAAAAAAATATTTGTTTAAAAAGGAATTCGAGCAGGAACCTTGTTTTTGTAAATATTAACACAAGTCAATTTTAAAGATATTAAATGTCTATCAATGTAATGGTCTACATTTTTTAACCAATATTATCCCAATAGTCTCTTTATAAACGTAGTTTAATATGATTTTCCAGTTACCGTTTTGATGGCGAGAAATATATCTATGAAATGCACCTTTATTGAATTGTAAAGTCTCTAGTGGTTCCACTTACCGAGCATTTCCTTTGATGTGCAGATTTTCATTCTCTGTTTCAGTCTTGGTTATTAGAGAGCCAGTGCTGCAAAGCTTCACATTGCTCTAATGACATTTATAAGGTTACCACCGTAGTGACATTTTTCAAACTGGGTCTATGCTTGACTTGCACATAGCAGTGGCTATTGTTTAACACAATAAAACACACTTGAAGGAAAGGATATAAATGGTATCGTGTTCAGTATATTTAATGCTATAACTAGTTACATAGGAGATACATTTGTAAGCCTTAGACATGCATCCAAGTGACACCTACCTAACTTCCAGTAGATGTCAAAAATTGCCTCGTTTGTAACCCTTTCCAATTTGCTGTAGAGGAGAGTAAAAATTCCATTGACTGATTCCTGCATGACTTCCATTCCTGGATCACTTTAGAAAAAAGTAAATTTTAGATTAGAACTTTGTATTGTGCATATGCTTAAAAGGGATCCAACACATGTACTTATCAATACAACTGCTTTATGGGAGAGTCATAAAATAATTGTACAGTTCATTTAAGTGTTTTGTTCACCTTCCAATACCGTAGTTTTCAGAAATAGTTTTCATTTCAATATTTCATTTTCAATGAACTTCCTATATTTATGGCCATTTTTCTAATATTGCAGATAAATGAGACGACTTCGGAAAAACAAAGCGATACGTATGCCATCCTGCTGGCGATTTGTATTCTTGCTGGTGGGAAGGCATTTTGGGGAGATTAGTCACTTGAAGATTTGTCGCTGGGTGACTAATCTCCCTCTTTCTAAAGCTGCTACAGAAGGGTTGAGCGGTCACTGATGTTGTAAACAGTTCTAAATTGATACATTTCTTATCTTTGTCCCTGCTGAGCAGAATCCCTGGGTTTCATTTAATGCAGGCCATACACAGGCAGACAAAGCTGCTGCTAACTGTCGATTAGACCAATTTAACAGCTTATCTGCCTGTGTATGGGGGCTTCCGACGGGTCTTCCCGTTTATCGGGCCACGATATCGATGAGGAAGGTTTGGTTTTCTTCCGACCTACCCTCTGAGCCCATTGGTGTTATCGTAATCCAATCGTTTGACCATATGGCCGAAGGTTAGGATTACCCCGAAATAGCCCTGCCGAGTTAGTGGCATATCTGAGAAAGATTTGGCGACAATCTTTGCATCTTTGGCCATTTTAAGGCAGCTGTTAGAATTGATACAATAGTTGCTAATGTTTCACAGAGGCTGCTGAGAAATGTATCCTAATTGTAACAGCTATGAATCTGCACCTGGATTACTGAGCTGCTAAACTGAAACACTGGATACAGGAACTTTCAAGGGGAAGTCAGCCCCTCTGGCGCTAAAACCCCTCCCCCGTAGGCTGGGAGCCCCCGTTGCACCGGGAGGATTGACTACCCCATTAAAGGGATACTGTCATGGGAAAACAAGTTTTTGTCATCACTTAATAGTGCTGCTCCAGCAGAATTCTGCACTGAAATCTATTCTTCAAAATGACTGGGGCAGCTGGAAAGCTGACAATATGTCTAGCCCCATGTCAGATTTCAAAATTGAATATAAAAAAAAATCTGTTTGCTCTTTTGAGAAATGGATTTCAGTGCAGAAGTCTGCTGGAGCAGCACTATTAACTGATGTTTTGAAGAAAAAAAAAAAAACCTTTTCCCATGACCGCATCCCTTTAAACTTTAAGCTTCAATTCTGGAAAAACTGGAAGAAAAGGAAAGCAATTGTAAAAGACTTTTCTGGTGAAAAATCTGAAAACTGAACTGTGAAAGGTGAACTCCTGAAAAAAAAATATTCAGCACCTTAGAATGAAACTTTCTTATCTCAAGTGATGCCCCCTGGTCCTATAGAAGGATAAAGTTTCTGGGAGTTAATTATATGGTGCTGTCATGTCTAGTCCATTCAGTGATACCTCTTGAGAGACCGTGGTCTTGTACATTTCAATATAACTGGCCAAACATTCGCCGGAGAACTTGCAGTTTGGTAGCTGAATAGGTGACTGTAAATAACTGCCTTTGTAAAGCATTGCAGATAATGTGGAAGTAATGACAAACTAGTATAATGGAGTTAGGTGTAGGCTTGTAATGCATGCTTTTTGCATTGGGCTAATTACATGACAGGACATGCATATTGTAGAAGCGCCCACTGTATAGCTGCGTTTCCTTAGGCCTTATGTCAATCTGTTTTGACAAAATGCAAATCTTGTTAGATAGTAAGACTTCCAATTACCAAGTTGCAGCAGGGAGTCTTTTTCTGTTGATAATAGTGATTAAAAAATGTTTTTTTGTGTGAGCATTTAGCCAAAGCAGTTTGAATTACTCTTTTAATTGGCCTTTGCTAATGCAGTTCTAATAATTGTATGCTCTAGTAATGTATTTAATAAGTCTATTACAGTTCCCTGTCATTTCTGTGATCAGCTCTGGAGGGGCGCATGATTGGAGAAATTGTATCTGTGTGATCCCTTGGGGGAGGATTGCATGAAGATATCTTTTTAGTTCTGAACTTCCTTGTTACTTCATATTTGAAATGTACACTATTTAATAGTATCTGTTACCCCCTTGACCCAACACCCACTCACATTATTATCTATAGCAAATGTTCCTAGCTACACAACGAAATGGACACCTTTTCCAGCTCCCACTCTACACCTTCCCAATTTGTTTACCTTTAATAAGTATGTTTAAAGAACAAGATCTATCTGAAACCAACTAGTTGTTTGAAGGTGAACAACCCCTTTAACGTATTCATAGAGCCATATTTATCAGTAAGTGAAAGTAAGGGTTGGAGCAGACGGGCAGATTAAGTAGCCAGGCGACTAATCACCCCTTCTGCAGGACGACAATCTCCCCGAGCTGCCTTCCGTCTGTTTGAATGAAGAATCGCCTGCGCTAATGCACCCGCGGCTCTTCGATTTCTAAAGTTGCCCATAGTTGCCGCTCCAGGAAACTTAGGGAGACTTTGGAAATCAAAGTGCTGTGAGTACATTAGCGCGTGAGATTCTTCATTCAAGCAGACAGAAGGCAGGAAGAAGGCAGTTTGGGGAGATTGTCGCCACGCAGAAGTCACGATTAGTCACCAGTGACAATCTCCCCAAATCTACCCATCTGCCCCAACCCTTAAAGGTCGCCTTTACATATTTATACATATGAAATCCCATAAAAAAACAATAGACTGGCAGAATTTCACTTGAATTTTACACAGGTGTGACATACTGTAGATGGGTTGCTGCAAAAAGTTGACACCAGTGATAGTAACAAAACAGTATGTTTTCATCTTTCACTGAGATCTTTAGAAATTTGGAAGGTAATTAGAAACAGTTTTATTACGTTAATTTGTTAATTCAGTTCAGCTTTCCTTTGAAAGCATTAAAGCTTTTAAATCTATCCTTGTTTTTTTCTACCTATAGTCATGTTTTTCTTTGAACAGGTCAGTCGTGAGTACTTTAGAGAAAAACGTTGTTCCTTCCATTCTTTATACTTCTTTGTGTTACTAGTGTTCACCTGTGGATTTATCTGCCGTTCATTAAGCTACGAAGTTGGATGTTTGAGGTACTCTTCATAGGCTTTCTCTTGTCTGAGCACTGCTTGCATGTGATAGACAAGATGCTCAGTCTGTGCCAGACCTCCTGCTCGAGCAGTTTTCAAGCCTTTGTCAACTAGATATGAAAAATCATAAAAAGAAAAATATTTAATAACTATCATGTTAGTGAAAATAACCTCACTCCAGCTATTCCCAACTTTTAAGTGTTTTTAAAAAATCCAGAGGTCAAAATACATTCCTTAGGATGTAGAATCAGTGTATTAAAAAGTTCTAGGCTGCACTAAAGAAACATTGCTTGTTGTTAGTGGGCAGTTTGTGATATGCTTGAGTTGGTACAGGTCACATTTTTATGTTATGAGGGTGTCATAACAAGAACCTTATGTAGAAAGTGAGACTAGAAAATCTATTTTGATTGTATGTAATCTGTGATGAAAACTGGTCTCTTGTAAATATATATTAATAAGGAATGCACCGAATCCGGGATTTGGTTTAGGATTCAGCCTTTTTCAGCAGGATTCGGCTAAATCCTTCTGCCCAGCCAAACCAAATCCTAATTTGCATATGCAAATTGGGGGGCGGTGAGGGAAATTGTGACTTTGTCCCAAAAAAAGGAAGTAAAAAATGTTTCCCCTTCCACCCATAATTTGCTTATGCAAATTAGTATTTGGTTCGGTATTCGGCCAGATCTTTCACAAACCAGAAATAGTGGATTCAGTATTAATCGCATTGCTTTTCGCATGAAAAAATAAAAAGCTGCTTTCTGGAGTGGGCATTTGATGAACAAAAAAATCCTGACCAAAACCAAATTTTCTTACGGTGGTTGCATGTTTTCTTTCTTGGTCCTCTGCAATAATAGGAATTTGTGTAAAGATCCGCTATGTACAAAGGATTGATTTGTAACATCTAACATGGGATGACTGTTATAAATCCTAACAGTATGAGAGTTAATTGCTCAGACCTGGTTTGCCGCAAGCAAATTATCTTTTTCATACTTGCCAATATTCTGAGACTAATTGCAAAGGTAATTTGTTACATCTCCCTCTCAATTAGATAAAAGGATAAGGTCCCCTTGCTGTAAAATGTTTGGGAAATATGACCGGTACTTGTGACCTCACTTAAAATAATTCATGTTACTTGAATTTACCATGTAACCAGCCTTTTAGCTTATTCATGATCTTTATAATCTAATGAGCACTCTAATCTAAATGTTGTTCATGTATATTGATGTGATAAAGCTACATTAGATTTGCATGTGTTTTTTTTTTTTTTATTTGCATGTATTTTTAGTTTCATGCAGAACTTGTGACTTTCGATTTGACTGGTGGATGTATTGATTTTTAGGCAACTGGTTTTCTGGCTACAAGTGAAGAAAACTTTAGTGCATTTCTATTGAATTTCACTATTGCATTTTTGTACCTTTTATCTATATCAAATAGGTGACCATTTTTCTAAAACCCCAAGGTACCTCCTACTCATCACAACTAAAAAATACTGCATCCAAAGTGAGATTTCAAACAGAATGTGCAACCAGTGGTAAATAAATAAAATTTTATAACATTTACAGCAGTGTTGTAAGAGAGAGACAAATGAAAATAGGCTATAGTTAAAACTCACATGGCTGAAGTTGAGAATTCACTGTTTCTGGCTATCCTAGTGTAGTAAATATATCAAAGATTGCAGCACTCCCAATTATAGCAAAACCGCCTTTATTGTCTTACATTCGGCTCAGCAGCAACGTTTCAGACCCACAATGGTCCTTTTTCAAGCTGACAAAGTTGAAAAAGGACCATTGCGGGTCTGAAACGTTACTGCTGAGCCGAATGTAAGACAATAAAGGCGGTTTTACTATAATTGGGAGTGCTGCAACATTTGATATATTGCCTATGAAAAACATGTGCAGGTGAACACATGCTGTGACGTGCACCCCATTGGTGAATTAATATCCGTGAGGAGCTGGGCCAACAAGGAGTTTGGTGCTATCCTAGTGTAGTAGATCGGATTCCTTTATTTTTTCATGCATTTAAAGGCAATATTTATTCCAGTATAGCACAACTTGAACTCCCTTATCCTCGGCGCTATTCGAAGGAAAATAGTCACACTTTCTTTGTTACAAATTCTGTGGCTTTATTAAGGCACACACATTGTGTTAACAGTGGGTAAAGCTACATGACTGACTGACGCGTTTCTTGCCGTCCACACGGCACTTCCTCAGAGTCCATACACGCCACGTGATGAGAGATTTAAATAGTGTTCAATGTGCTCATTGATAGATTCTAAGACACGTGTTTTAATCAATTTCTTTAAAGAAGTCTCGCACACCGTATTCATATCCTTAAGAGAGAAGTTTCTATATAATTACTGTGTAATCAAAACCTTAAAGTGTTTAATAATGCAACAAGGTTACTCTCATAAAAAGTGTTACAATATTTCTAGTGATACTTGTGAATGAAAATTAAAGAAACAAAACTAAGATAATATCCACATACAATTTATACTACCTCGAGTTAGTTGGGTTACTAAGCTTAGTAACAATTTAAATAATGAGAACCTATTTTGCTGACTGTGCTTTGGAAACAGGTTTTTTTTTTTTTTTACATTATTGTAAGATTCTATCTCCATGGGTCTATTATATTGGACCTGGGTCCCACCATATTACATGATCAGTGGGATATCATAAGGGGGTATTAAATGGTGATTTAATGTTGGTGTAGCTCATATTAAATGTGACAGTTATAAAATAGTGGTGAAAAGGCACTGCTGTCTGTGATATTGTTGAGCACACAAGTCTTAAAATGTGGGAACTGTATCTTTATTTACAGGTGCAAATGCATTGCAGCTAAGCTCACTATGTAATTTGATTGCTGGACCTATTTCAAATTCAGATAACAGATACACCTCTTCACACAAATATTACAGTTAAGAATTGCTTTATTGTAGTGACACATGCTACAATTTTGGGGAGATTAGTCGCCCACTGACAAATTGCCTTCTTCAGGCAACTAATCTCATGAATAGCCTTCCTGCCTGCTAGAATGTAAATCGCCAGCGGGATGGCACGCTGAGCGCTTTGTTTTCCGAAGTTGCCTCACGAGGAAACTTTGGGCAACTTCGGAAAATGAAGCACTTAGCGTACCATCCCGCCTGCTAGAATCTAAATGCAATATGGTTGGTCACTGGTCCAGTATAATAGACCCATGGGGATAGAATCCTAAAATAAAAAAAAACCTGTGTCCAAAACACAGTCTGCAAAATAGGTTATCACTTTTTAAATTGTTACTAAGCTTCATAACCCAACTAACTGTATTCCTTACTCTCTTAAAGTGGACCCGTCACCCCAAAAAAATAATCAAAATCCTATTTTATCACATTAGACAAGCAAAATTAACATTACGCTATATAAATTATTTTAATCTTGTTTTCTTCAGTCTAGGAATTCATAATTATAGCAAGCAGTCAGGAGCCATTTTGTGGACACTGTTATTAAGGCAAGCCTTGTATCATCTCAGAGTCTTGTTTGTGGACCAGAATGGGGGACCTGATGTCTAGTCCCATGCACTGGCTACACAATTAAATGGTTAAGAGAACTGGGGGAATGTGTGGAGAGCAGTGACATCTAGGTGCTGAATGGAAAGTGAAAGTAATTATCTGCCCCATCTATATGCCGAAGGCATAGAGGAGGGGCAGACAATATTTGATTGACAGCTGAGATTTTTAAATGAGCTTAAAACAGCTATGAATGCTTTCATAAACATTTAAAATTGGATTTCATGTTTAATTTGAAAAGGACTTTTATTATACAGATTTTTGTGTCTGGGTGACAGGTCCACTTTAAGAGGTGTGATTAATCAAGTACATTAACATTTTCTCAGTGAAATTTTTCTTTTTTTAAAGAATATTTTCTTTTTCGGGGAGATTAGTCGGCAGAAGAATTTGTCCATTTGTCACTGGTCAACTAATCCCCCTTGAAATCTTAATGTGTGTCACTACCCTTAAAGGATGCTTCTTCTTGTGTTAATTATGCATATAATACATCAGTCACATTAGAACTCTTATTTTGCTTATCATGTGCTTCATGATTTAATTTTCTCATTCAGTTTCAAAGTATTTGACATGCACTGGCCAATAATTTAAATACATGACCATTTCAGTTTAATGGACCAGGGCAAGATTTTACCCTGGCAACTTGTAATTTCTTTAAATGCCAGCCTGCCTATTCTTAGTGTTTTTGAATCAGTTGTGGAACTTACTGGCATTCACTGGCAGACACATATGATTGTTGGTCCTGTTAAGTCAATGAAAGTTCACTCAAAGGGCAAAATGGGTGCCAGGACCTAAAGCCAATTAAAGGACTAAAATGTTTAAGGCTTTGTACTGTGAGGTATGCAGTGGTCTAATAATTGACTCCTTTTCTCTTCTCTTTTGGATGTATAATTTGGCTGTGTAGGATGAAGCTGGCTTGTGCCAAGAGTTTACGGGAAAGAGTGAACATATTGTCCATAAATTTCAGTTCTATGTTTCTAATTTAAAGCTAATTGCTGACTGTGTCCTGATCTGTCAGTCACACTCGATTGAGCTTTGTACCAGATGTGTGAACAGGAATCTAATCTGACCCTGTAATAATAAAGTAAACAGCTGGATAACATTCTGATGCCCTGCATTTTAGTGTGCAGTTTGGGGGTTAATCAATGAAGCTTCTGTTAATGTAAAAGTAGAGAATGCTAGAATATGTGGAAGTTGTGGTTTCTAAGGAAAGGCCCTTGGGTAGAATATTCAAATTTCTCTGAGAAAACACTAAGATTAAGTATTGTTAGAACACAAAACACATAAGGCTGTAATCCTACTTAATAAACACCTGCTTTTTAACTTACCTGCCTGGAGGATTTTTGCTTTGAGTACCTGCTCTTCAAACCATACAGTGATTAAAATGTCTGTTCCATTAAATGGATATATCTCTTTAACAAGCTTAATCTACAAATAAGTCAGGGCAAGCAGTAATGGAATCTGTAGGAGAGTGTTAGTTGGTGTGATTAAAAAGTCAGTATTGGTCAACCTTGCTACCCTCTAGGTTTCTGTTTACTTTACCTGCCAAAGATTCCTTCTTGCCACACTACTTCCCCATAGCATCGCCTACCAACATATCCTACTACGTATGGTAGGAGGAACCAAAGGCAACAGAACATTCATGTGCTGTAGAATAAAAGTTTTCCAGTATATTCAGAGCAGTACAATTCTCTTGGAGACCTGCCTGGGATTTAATTGCATTACATGATCTTCAGTGTCTAAGACTCTTAAGTGAAGCCTGCTTGGATTTTAACATGGTCCAAAGGTAAATGGCTTATGATTCTGCACCACAGGACCCTATTCAACCTCAATTTTTGCTCATTTCTACTGTTTCCTTGCAGATTGGAAAACTATAGAAGTCCAGGCTGTGGTTTCTTTAAACCTAGATGTGTGTAAATCATATTGTTGGGAGTTTATTGTGCTGGCATTTGTAATTGGCTAAAAGTTTCTGCTTAGACTTCAATGGATGGCAATTTTCTCTCAAATTGTTCCCACTGGCGTTGAAATGCAGCAAAGCAAATAATGTTTTTCTGTGCTTAATGAAATAACATATTTAACATAACAAATTCATGTTAAAACATCAACGTTACTACAAATCCATTAAAAGCCCTTTTTAACGGATCTGCAATAAAAGTGGAAAAAGGTTTTTAATGTGAATTTGTGCGAGAGTTGTGTTTAAATATGTTGATTACCCATTTATCACTATGGGTTCTCTATACACAACTTTCATGTTCTTTGTTTTCTGATATTTCGCTTAGTTCAGATTCATTAACTATGTAAAAACCAACTGGTAATAGGAGGAAAGATGTATTTGTTGAAAAAGTAAATAAATGTAGTAGTATGTTTCCCCATAAATAAAGAAGTTGTTTTGTCTTTTCTTCCTTTCTGAATTCCCCAAAAAGTGTAGTTACACTTTCCCACCTGAGCTTTAGCAGTCAGCAGAATCATAGCATGCAATAATGTACAGTTGTGCTCAAAAGTTTACATACCCTTGGCTGAAGCCATTTATTGTCAAACAGTGTTTACACTTTTTATATTCTAATCACTACATAAACTACCCAAATTACCCTGATCAAAAATTTACATACCCCAGCTCTTAATACTGTGTATTGCCCCCTTTAAAGGAGAAGTCTACCATCCTTGCGCTCAACTCCTCCCCCCCCCCCGGCAAACTTCCCTAAGTTGCTACTTACCACCTCGGTGCAGGTCCTGTCTATTTAGTTTGCAGGCGCCATCTTATCTTGTGCAGTTTTCTTCCTGGATTCCTCTGCGCTTGGCGGCACATGCACAGTAGGAACATTTACCGGTTCAGCTCTACTGCGCATGCACTGAAAGTCACGATACTGAAATCGGGAAAACTTTGTGACTTTTGGCACATGCGCAGTAGAGCTGAACCGGCAAATGCCTCCAACTGTGCATAAGTGTCCAAACGCTGATGGATGCTGGAAGAAGCCTGATGACAACTTGAAGTCTTTTGTGGTAGTTGTGGATGAGGCTCTTTATCTTCTCAGATGGTAAAGCTGCCCATTCTACCAGTTCCTGTAAATTCTTGGGCTGCAAGAACTGCACATTTGAGGTCTCCCCAGAGTGGCTCAATGATATTGAGGTCAGGAGACGAGATGATCACTCCAGAACCTTCACTTTATTTTGCTGTAGCCAATGAACGTTCTACTTGGCCTTGTGTTTTGGATCGTTCGTGTTGGAATGTCCAAGTACGTCTTATGTGCAGCTTCCCGGCTGATGAGTGCAAATTTTCCTCCAGTATTTTTTTGATAACTTACTGCATTCATTTTGCCATCAATTCTGACCATATTTCCTGTGCCTTCGTAGCTCACATATCTCCAAAACATCAGCGATCCACCACCATGTTTCACAGCAGGAATGGTGTACCTTTCATCATAGGCCTTGTTGACTCTTCTCCAAATGTAGCTTTTATTGTTGCGGCCAAAAAGTAAAATTTTAGTCTCATCACTCCAAATGACTTAGTAATGGCTTTCTTCTGGCAACTCGACCATGCAGCCCATCTTTCTTCAAGTGCCTCTTTATTGTGCATCTTGTGCCACACCACATCCTGTATTTCACCTGAAGTTATTTGTGGATTTTCCTTGAATCCTGAAAATTTTTTCTGGCAGTTGTGGCTGCAATTTTAGTTTTATTTGGTTTGTTTTCAACAGAACCCCTAATTTTCCACTTCTTTATTACAGTTTTAACACTGCTGATTGGCATTCTCAATTCCTTTGATTTTTTTTTTATATCCCTGTTTTATAGAGTTAAACTACCTTTTCCTGTAGATCCTTTTACAATTCGTTTGCTTTGTCAATGACTTAGAATCCAAAAAACATCAGTGCAGCACTGGATGAAAGATGCAAGCGTCTGTCAGGAGTCCAGAAAGTCATTGACCTTTTATAAACACGCACTAATTACAAGCAAACAGATCACAAGTGAAGATGGTTCCTTTTAATAGCCATTCTAACCCTTTTGTGTCAAGTTGTGTGCATGTTATCAGGCCCAATCCCCCAGGTATGTAAACTTTTTTGATCAGGGTCATTTGGGTAGTTTGTGTAGTGATTATGATTTAAACAGCGTAAACATGGTTGTTTGACAATAAATGAATTCAGCCAACCACTAACCATGAGTGAAAGAAAGGTTTTTGTGTTATCATTCATATTCTCTGAAAAATGGTTAAGAAATCATAAATTCTGCCTAGGGTATGTAAATTTGTAAGCACAACTGTATTTGTGTCGAATGTGTGTATTTGGAGTAATAGTTTTGACTGTAAACCCATATGTTAAATAAAATTCTGCGAAAGGTTGAAAAGACTGCTTTTGGCCGATCACGCTGTCCTTTGTCTGCTGCATTGATTTTGTTTTCTTCAGGTCCAGAGACAACAAGATCAGAAAAGCCCAATCTGGTCTACCATCTGGGTGGTCAAATCTGTCAAAGATCAACTTGTTTGGCAACCTTGTCGAACAAGCAAATTTTTTTCTGCTCAGTTGTCTTTAATGTTATTAAATAAGTTACAGCTATCTTCACAGATTCCCTTGCATGAACAGGCCAGTTAATGATGCTTAGAGTGATAAAGGTTAAGATGGTATGAAATTGTCCTTAAATCTTTCCTCTCACAGGAGCACATTCTGCTAGTAAGGAAAATGCCCATCATGGGTCATTAAAGTTAGCTTTGGTATTAACTGTTCTTGAGCTCTGCCCCTGGCAGCTAATGTACGGTATTTAGCAATTTCCAGTGTCCTGTAGATTAAGGGGATGCTGAATACAGTGCATTTTTAATTTCTAGATTTTTTTAGGTGAAACACTAGGTATCCTTTTTTTGAAAATAGAATAAAAATTACCTTATCCTATTCATATAGAGGGCAAAACTGTTGTCTGCATAAAGTAAGCCATAAAAAGTTGCAATTATCTCTTGGCCTGTTGTGCCGCTGCATGTTTTTGTTGTTGGTATTGGAAGGTGCCACATGTACTTTTCACTAGAATTGCTGCATAATTATATATGGGTATGATTTTACATCTTTTACTCCTTTTTAATCTGTTCTTCTACTGATGTTGTTAACATGGTGTCTCCGTGATGAAGTTATAGCAGTCTTGTTTATCCTTTTTCAGTTTGTGGACATGACCTGTGTCAGTTCTGCTCAGAGCAGTACCCACTTTCAAACCTCAATCTGCTGCCATAGCTCCCTGAAGCTCCCTGCCAGATGTGCCTTCTCTAAAAGCAATGAGGTTTGACAGCTGCTGCCTAACCTCTCATTTCTCCTTCAGCCTTTTCTCCGAGTTCTGAAACCTTATCACATATGAACAGTTTACTCCCTAGGGGTATCAGGGTGCACCCACGCTCTTCTTCACAAGTGACACGTGTCCATTGTGGTCACTTTGTTCTTGGTGACATTGTCATTGCATAGCAACTCCAATGTACACCAGTGCAAACCACAGGGTTAAATTGCATAAGTGATTTTATATGAGAAGCATATATAAATGGAAACCGCTATAAAAAGCCATTTTAACTGTTATATGAGAAACTGATGGGCAGTTCTGAGACAACTTACACCTTTAGTATGAAATTCGAGCTCACATATATA
>CM044435.1:80509679-80522190 GCA_024363595.1 Xenopus borealis | reverse complement strand
TAAAGTACCCCCTCTTGTAAAATACAAGGATATTATAAGTTACCGAGGAGTTTTATGAGGAAATCAAAACACCAGGCTGAATGCCCAGAGTTTTTATACAGGTCATGGAACTCAGAGGTTTCAGTGAGTCATGTGACAGAAATGACATCAGAACTCAGTTTATAACTGATGAGATCAGAACTCGCCGTACCGCACTCAACAGGCTGTTAGGATAACTGATTTTAATAGAAAAACAAAAGATATTCCTGGAATTGAGTGCCGAATTTTTTCATATATCTATCTCTCTCGCGCTCACTCTTGCGCGCTCTCATATCTCTATCAGTGGACAGAAGTGTAAGGATGCACCAAATCCACTGTTTGGGATTCGGGCGAATCCCCGAATTCTTTGTGAAAGATTTGTCCGAATACCTAACGGATCCTAATTTGCATATGCAAATTAGAGGTGGTAAAGTAAAAACAATGTTTTACTTCCTTGTTTTGAAAGGTCATGTGATTTCCCTTCCCACATCGAATTCGGTACACCCCTAGTAAAAATTGAGTGTCATTCATTTGAAACTCCAAATGTTTGACATGAAAAATAGATCTATAGCAAATTTTTCCTCTGAGCTGGTTGTGTGCTTGTCTGTGTTGCAAAGAACCTAAAAAATGTATTTATAACTATATTCACTATTGGCTTATACCTACCCACAACTCTGCACACAAGCTTTTATGTAATGATTGAACACAAGGCCTTCAAGACATTTTTTGGAATGTAGATTAGAAAGCCTTTTTAGGACGTAATTGCGGCAGATATTAGCTACATGATTTTATAGTTTGTCACTATTTCCTCTTCAAATTCTTTAGTTCTGCTGAATGCTGAGTTTCTATCTCTATAAAGACAATGTTTAAAACATGGAACCTTTATCCAGGAAGCCCTTTTTTCTACCATATAAAAAAAAAAAGGAATGCAATAAAAATGTAGATACGTTTTGTTAGAGATCCAAGGCATGAGAATGGCTCAGAGCAGGTGAATAAGCAGATTGGAGGTTTTTGTGTGAACAGATGCAGGGAGTAAGATGAAAGACTATCATGACAGCATAATGTTGTTTGATAGAGCTTTGCGTTTCATACGGACTATTACCGCTTCATTTTCTAGGCAGGATTTGTAGACCCTCCCCCCGTCTATTTGGGAATTCTGCATATTTACTGATAAAATAAATAATTGCTGCCCCAATATGGTGCATATTTTCAACAATTTATACTCAATATGTTGGCGCTATAGAAATGCATGTTAATAAAATAATAATAATATTCTGGATCATGTCTACTATTCTGCCTGTGTAAAAAGGCTGAGGTCTCAGATTAGAAAACCTTATTTTGAGTGGCAGAACTGCATATATTGTGACTGCACAAATACCGCTGCAACTGTAATGCATATGTGCAATTATGGTCACTAATTTGTTTGCAGTTGTGTAAAAGCGAGTTTGTGCAAGAGAAATTAAGATCAAGGTAGTGAGTTAATGGCATAGTTTACTATGCAAAAGGGTTTTTGTGACTGTCCTTGTTGGAGACAAGTTTGCTTGTGAACATATGCTTTTATCCTTGGACACCTCTGAATAAATTGAAACACTACATTGTGCAAAGCCTTTATTGTGACTGTATATTAATATGCTACCTTATTTACAATAAAAGGGTATATCCATCAACATACAAATGACGCACTATACTCATTCACAGTATTCAGCATTCAATATTCACAGATACTGCAGAGAGCCATGCTCAGCCTTGAACTCTCACAAGCGCTATCAAATTAAGAAAACTTGTTGTTTAAGCAGTTACTCATAATCTGAAGAAGTTTAGTTATGGTTACGCTCTTGTAATTTCTGTGTATGCATTGACTTGTGCTGAAATATTTGCCTCTAACAAACCTTGTTTAGCAGTGTGCAAAGGGACGGTTTAAGGGGGGGTGCTGTGTAGATGGTAGTTTAAGTTTAGCTTGTGCTGGAGGATGGACATATCTGCTGTTTAGCAAGGTTTTTTTGTATTCTCTGTCAGCTGCTTATTTCAATTTCATTGTAGGAAAATCCGTGTAATAGTGAAGCTGGATGCACTGGATATACAGACATGTTTAGTTGAACTAGTGCCTGGGTATACCTATATGAGCATGTATTTGCCTTCATTAATTTCAAAAGTACTTTTCTCTGGAAACATCAGAAGAGCAAAGGCAAAATACATTGGTATATGAGGCTACACAGGGAAGTTTAGTCAACATTTAGCTGAAATAATACTTTGATTTTTGCATCCCACCTTTTTTTTTTTTTTTTTTTTTTTTAAACAAGACTTTTTGTTCCTACTTAGCTTGCATTTTTTTTTCTTTTTTTTTTTTTACCGTGTGGGCTTAATACAGTTTCAGAGCTCCATGTGAATCTTTCGAAGACCAACTTTGTAATGACACCAGTTCCTCTAAAAAATGTTTGACACCATGGGTGTCCACAGAAAATTGTCTGGGGGCGTCGGGGTAAATAAGTTAATATCACATAGGGTAGCCTCCCACTGAAGATGAGCATATTCAAGACAATGCAGAAGATAACTTAACACTTATAATTGGGTGGGAAGTTTAAAAAAACATTTTGTGTTGTTGGGAACTAAATTTACAAACTAGTACTTGGAACTAGCTGAAGAAGTCAGTGGGGCAACTGTCCCTTCTGCAGGTGTCCATGTTTGACACATGATGGCAAATTCACTTGTCAGGAAATTCGCTAGCGCAGCCTTCACCGCACTGCGCTAGGCATAGTTTCGCCAATCCAAAGTTGTGCTCAGGGAGGTGAACTGTAGCAAAGTTGTGCTAGCGAAAATTTTCCATGCAAAGCGAAGTTGTGCTAGGGAAGGGGCATTTGCATACGGCGGGAGCTAAAGTTTGAATGGTCGTATAGGTTACAAAAAATACATAACGCTACACAAGCCCAGGGAACCTTAATAAATGGTAATATTTTTTTTATTGCCCTACACGTGCCCAGAGTATAGTTTATGTGCCATATGTTTGGAAAAGTAGGGGGGAAGCAGGGTACCCAAAATTTTTTGTTCTTTTGCATGCTATCACCCATGAAAATGGAAGATGCCAGCATTTTTTGGGACTTAGAAAAAATTTCACATTTTTTTTGAAGTCCAATCTACTCCATTGCACTTCACCAGGTCAGAGCTGGCGAAGGCAAGTCTGGTGAAACAGGTAATGTTCAGTAAAATCAACATCTTAGTGAATTTGCGTAGTAATGATCTTTAGCCCTGGCAAAAATTTGCCTTGCATTGGAGTGCGAAGGTGCGCTAGAGTCTATCTCTTTGCTAGTAAATTTTCACCAACGACCGCTAGTAAATAGGCGAAGTAACGAAATGATTAACACTGGCGATTTTTCACCATCGTTCACCACTTCGCACTTTCCCCCATGGTGTGTTGTCTACTGGATGTGGGTATTGGAGAATCATTGCAGGAAAAACATTTAAATAACATAATTGTGTGAATGTAGAAAGGTAATTTCTCATGAAATTTTTTTACCTCTAGCGATTCTCCACACCCTCAATAGAAATTTGTTGCTGCACCAAAACATGGCAGACAAGTGCCACTTGTCATTGCCCTTAAAATGCTCCCAAGCTCTAGGCAAGGTCAGCAGAAGCTTACTGACAGTGTTAACACACAGGTCCTCCTGAAATAAAGTTCTTAACTACACAGGTGACCTTTTCTCCTTCTAGCTCATTCAGTAGAGAAGATGCTTTGGGAAACCATTGCTTTGCTAGATAGTGCACAACATATCTTATACCAAATGATGTCCCCAAGTGTTTCAAGAGTAGAATTTAAATGTTAACACGTATCTTTTTGGTATCTCTTTGGTTTCTAAGCTCCAGCCAGTCATTTACCATTTCAAACCCAACTGTGGTCATCAGGACTGGACTGAGAATCAAAATAGGCCCTGGCATTTCAGGTACACAGAGGCCCAATCAGCCCACATAGAGGCCCAAACAGTCCCCACCAGCCCACTAAATACTGACTTTCTATGGCACCTTATAGCAGCCCATCTGGCATTTGCCCTAACCCACAGATTGCCAGTCCGGGCCTGGTGGTCATGCTAAAACAGGAGCAGTCGATAGATGGTTTGAAGCCATTCATTAATTGTACTTGTGTCCAAAGATGCTCCATGTACTTTTCTATAGTTTCCTGTTTGTGCTGCAGCTAGACATATGCAAGCCCGAGGACTACCTTAACCATAATGAATTATTTGTATTCTTTTATGTTTCCTTTACTAGTTTGAAAGGGACTACAGCATTGGTGCTTGCTGAAGGCTCTGGACATCCAAATGAAAGTAGCAGTGTACATGTAACAATTACAAAAGTCAATTTCATAATCTGAAAGTAATTACATGTAATTCACAAGACAGCACAAGTAATTCACAAATACTGAAGTCCAATTGTAAAAATCAATGTGAAAATTGAATTCATGGCGTTTTTACTATAAAATGTTGTTAGAGAATCTCGTGTAAAGAAATATCCACACAGGATGATCATGGGCTTGAATGAAAATAATGCTGCCTTGTATTCTGAAATTCCCAAATGCTGCTCAGATACAGGACAGATTGTCTGTGCTGTGGACATATGGTTAACACCTTCCCACGTGGCTAAGAAGAAAGAGTTGCTTAGAAGGACATTCACCCTCCCCTCAGCCCCCTTAATTTGTCTGTAGCTGTCAGTCACACTCTGATGTGTGGACATCTAGGGCAATGTGTGTCCCTCAGGCAGCTTGTGTATACTTTGTCATGAGCTGCATTCTGAAGATCTCCAGTGACCTCTGAAGATGGAATATTCAGTGTGCAGATAACCCATCCTGGTCTCTTATGTCTAGTTTTTTAGAGTGATTATCGTTCTGTTTCCCCCATGTTTAAGTTTTTTTAAAAATTTTTTAGTGAGTTACTTATTTTTCACAGAGAAACCTTTTTGTCTGCCATTATTGCTGGTTTTAATACGTTGCCAGCAGCAATAACTTACTGCTTGTCACCATGGACATAGTCCGTTGTGCCACACCCCTAAGTCTTGTTGACTAAATGAGGTGTGGATTGGGATCTTCTGTCAGTAGTTGCTAGGTCACTTATTGCTTCTCTAAGGATTTGTAAGGAGTGAGAGTGTAAGTTTTGTTTAGGGATGCACCGAATCCAGGATTTGATTTGGGATTCGGTCTTTTTCAGCAGGATTCGGCCGAATCCTTCTGCCCGAAGGAGCAGGAAGGATTCTGGTTGGTATTTGGCCCAATCTTTTGTGAAGGATTAGGGGGTTCGGCAGAATAAAAAAAAAGCAGATTCAGTGCATCCCTGGTTTTGTTTCTTTCTTGGGACCAACCAGTACCAGGAAGTAGTAGTACCAGGAATTCACTTAAAGTGATACTGACTCTAAAAAATCTTAATTGGTGAATGTATGGGGCCCTCTGATGGGTCTACTCAACCAATATCTGTCTGGTATGAAAGCCCCCTTTGACGTGCTGTGTAGGTATGATGTGGTCCTTGCCTGATGGGCTTCTATTGGTTCCAGTGTATGATCTGATTCTTGACTCCAGGACCAAAGGTCAGATTAGCTCTGTTTGGCCCTGTGTATGAGTGGCCAAATCCATCTCAGATCTGCTTGTTTTCTGAAACCTGAAAAAGCTCATTGAGGGTTTTGGTTTTAATTTACTTATTACATTTTTATTCAGGATACATGGATGCTATGTATATTAAGAGTAGAAACCAGGCTGTGTTAAGTTTTTGTTAAAAATTTCCTCAGACTGGAATTTTAACTCCACAAATTGTGGAAAAAGTAAATTTAAATGCAAGATCTCCATTAACTAAAATGGACAATGCACACATTTTTAATAGGGGAGCAGTATTAGGAATAATTATTGCACTGATGAGGCTAAGCCCGTCCACCAACTACTGATTTCGAAAATGGACCAGCACACTGTTTCTTGAATATGTACATTTTTATTTATCCTTTTTACACTTTAAGTTTTACTGTTAAATTAGCTGCAAGTGTGCTATAGCTGCATTAGGAGAGCCCCACCTTGCTTTTCCTTCGCTGAGAGACACGGAGCATCCGCATTTCTGGAGATCGTGAATTATCTGTCACTGAATCTCTGTACAGGATCCAAGCCGCAAGAAGTAACGAGATATTGTTTTGCTCGCTTTGATATGTATGAGAGGGGATCTTCCTTCAGAGCGTCCCTTCGTTTAAGTAGTTTATCAAAGTGTGTCAGTCAGCAAGCTGTCAGTTTAATATCTGTATAGATTAGCACTATCTGAACAACTCCAGAAAACAAGATCACCTCACTGCCCTGCCTGGCTCTTCAAGAAATTGCTGTTTGCTGGCAGGCCTCCTGACAGGCAGACTTCTATTAATGTTAGGATGTGCACTCCAAGGAATAATGTGGGCTCATTTTATTGATGAACAGTATAGGTTAAACCTGCTTTATGAATGTATATGAATATATATATATATATATATATATATATATATATATATATATATATAATTTTTTATATATATAAACAGGAATATCACAGCACAATGGATTAGATCTCTTTAATAGCAAATACAGGCACACAATTCATTATCCTGAATGCTTGGGACCTCTGTTTTTCTGTACATAATAACCATGCCTTTATGTTATAAAATAATTTAAACATTAAACCCCATAGGATGATTTTGCTACTTATATTGAGTCATGCAACTTAGTTGCCATCAATATTATTGCAGAAAAAAATTATATTGTAATTTGGACCTTTTTCTATAATGCACTATACACTATTCTATACTTGGGATGCAAATCCACTATTTGGGATATGGCCAAATCCTTCATGAAAAATTTGGGCGAATGCCTAATTTGCATATACAAATTAGTGACAGGAAGGGAAAAAGTGGAAAAAAATGTACTTCCTTGTTTTGTGACAAAAAGTTAGATATTTCCCTTCCTGCCCCTAATTTGCATCTTCAAATTATGATTCTGTTTGGCCAGGTACAATGATTCGGCCTCAGGCCCAGACTGGCAATCTGTGGGGTCTGGCAAATGCCAGAGGGGCTGCTATAAGGTGCCATAGAAAGTCAGTATTTAGTGTGCTGGTGGGGCCTCTTTGTACTTGAAATGCCAGGGCATATTTTAATTCGTGTACAGACCTGTTTGACCTAATTCGAATCCTGGCCAAATGCCAATATCTCCTTAATGTCCTGTTGTGGATCTTGGTTCATGTGTGTCAGGGTTATGCACTTGGCACAAATGTACCGGGCAAAATATATGATTTTTAGTATTGAGAGCTAGCCACACTTTTTTGCTAGACTGGCCACCTAGAGGTGTGACAAACAGTGAGGTCAAGTGCTGCTTATAACTAGCATTGCAATTATGGAACCTGGTTTTAGAGGGTCAATCCTAGATACAAAGTTTCATATGACTAAATGAAGGGTCAAAAGGTTTGTGCCTTGATTTAATTTCCTTAAAGGGGTTGTTCCTTTGAGTTAACTTTTAGTATAATGTAGAAAGTGAAATTCTGAGGCAATTTGCAATTGGGTTTCATTTTTTATTGTTTGTTTGTGGTTTTATAGTTATTTAGCTCGCTAGTTTGCAGTGTCAGCAATTTGGTTTCTAGGGTACAAATTACCCTAGTAACCCTGCATTGATTTGAATAAGAGACTGGAATATGAATAGGAGAGGGACTGAATAGAATGATAAGTAATAAAAAGTGGCAAAAACAACACATTTGTAGACTTACAGAGCATTTGTTTTTTTAAATTGTGTCAGTGACCCCCATTTGAAAGCTGCAAAGAAACAGAAGAAAATTGCAAATCATTAAAAAACTATGAAAAATAAATGAAGACCAATTGAAAAGTTTCTTAGAATTGGCCCTTCTACAATATACTAAAAGTTAACTTGAAGGTGAACCACCCCTTTAAATATGTTTATTTGTTACTGATAGTTTTAATAATCTGTTCAGATGAAAAGCCTATTCATCTGTTAGAACAGCAGTCCCCAACCTTTTTTGCCCCATTGACCAGTGTTAAGCCTGAATTTTTTGCAAGGACTTCAGTAGGGGGTGTCAGTTTTGTGCAAAGCATTAAATTTGGGCACGCCAGAGTAAAATGTTGCACCCGCATCATTAAATTCGGGCGTGCCAGCGCCAAAATGTGTGTGCGCCACGTCAAATTTGGTGCATCCATCTCAAAATCAGTGCTTCTTCGTCAAATACGGACTCGGCTCACCAGCCCAGTAGTGGCCGGCAGCTGGGGACCCCTGTGTTAGAAAATTCAAGTATGACTCCAACACCAAATAGTGCCTGCAAGGAAGTTATAGTACATGGGGTGTCAAGTTTTAAAAGGTTGCTTATATACATACTGGAAAAATATAAATCAGAGTTCCTGTATATAATGGAATTCTATGACTAATGATATATCCTTTTATATTAGGATATGGTTAAGTTGAAATCTGTTGCAATGACTTCTTTGGTAATACATTTCCAGACAGCTAGAATGGGAATGTGGGGCAGATTGAAGGAACTTTGTGGTAGAAAAGCTTCTATTTTGGCCCAAAGCATGTTTAGGACTTCTGCATTTGGCTGCCTTGGCTACTAAGCAAGATTTTGCATGCATTAGACGAAAGTACTTTAGAAGCTATTCTGTAGTGGCTGTAGATCACTTTCATAGTTATGAAGCAAATATTTTCTCTGTTTAGCACAATGCAGTAAGCAGAAATACCCTGCAGATAATTTTCCCTTTCTCACAGAGAGAAACCAATGTATTTATGTTCTCCAATGTTCTTATTGGTGGCAGAAATGCAATGAATCCATTATAAGAGCTTTTAGAAAATAGCATTGTTTACTTGCCAGTAAGCACTGAGAAATCAGGCGTTCACTGCACGCTACCAAAGGACTTCAAACAATTGCAGACTGAAGCAAAAAGTGCATCTTCTATTATAAAATAGGCCACGGTAAGTTGCTTTGTCTGCAGTTCTGTTTTCCCTGTGGCCCAAGTTCATACAAGGCTGTCAGACAGCATGTGAAAGGGTGATGCTAATGCTATGGAGAGCTAAAAACTGTGACATAATTAGTACTAATTACATCCAGGGACACAGTGGATGTAAGGAGTTCTACTACACTGCAGTTTGGGTGATGAAATGGGTGAGCACATTCGCCACAACACTTCCAAATACATAGCAATAAGGTCATTGCGTTTAGGTCAAATCATAGTGCAATTTTTACATTGTCTAGTCCCCAAATTTCGGTAAAATGTTAATTTTGGTAAAGCTTGGTAGCACAAGCTAGATTTTCTGGAGTTGAGGGGAATTAGGCACTGTGTACAGGTAGGCTGCTCAATCACATGATCTTTGATGATCTCGAAGATAGAAATGACTGGGTCATTACTTTACATCCATTTTGCCCATGTGATCATGTAGGCTTTGTGCATTAAATACAGGTTTAGAGCAGAAAAGAAAATCACCTTCACCCAGTCACACATTCCTATTGTAAGTAAATATAGCATCTTTTTCAATTGTTCTTAATCTGGATTTGCCCTTCCACTCCCTGGCACAAACACCCTGATCGAATGGTGAGATATGAAAGTTAATTAATTAATGCTGTTCTAGACACTGGTTTTCCTTTTTTTGTAACCTTAGCATGTTAATATACCATGAACAAATATTGAATCAAAGATTAAAGGACCAGTAACATCAAAAAATTGTTTTAAAGTAATGAAAATATAATGCGGTTTTTGCTTCAGAAACACTTCTATTTTTTTTTTTAATAAATAAGCTGCTGTGTGGCCATGGGGAAGCTATTTAAAGGAGAAAGGCCCAAGTTACACAGAAGATAAGCTCTGTAAAACATAATGTTATCTGTTATCCATTACTAATCCTGTGCCATATAGCCATTTTTCAATTTACGCCATTGCTACTTAGCAGCTTGTTTATATGAACTATAGTAGTGTTTCTGAAGCAAACAGATCAGTTTTAACAGCACAGGGCAACACTACATGATATTTTCTTTACTTTAAAACACTTTCATTTTTTTGGTGTTACTGTTACTGTATTCAAGCAAATGCTATTTTTCTATCCTAGTATAAGAATTTCCTATGTGTGTCCTTAAAAGCTTACAGGGATCCCCATGTTTAAAAACTTGACTCTAATTATTTGTGCAATCTGCCATGAAATGCAAAAGAAGGCATAGTGCATCATTTACCAAATCGATATTGGTTATTTTGATATACCCACCAGTGACAACTTTGGCATTGTCAGACTGATGGACTAGCTAAATCATAGCTGTAGATAAAAGCAATGGAGGCTATGAAGTTGAATTCCCCATCGTGGTACATCCCAGCAGAATGTGAACCTTTTTAAGTGCAAATAAACACATTTGCTTCCAGCTCTGCGTGAGTCTTGTGTAGATTTGTGTTAGCGTGCGCTCTGCTCCAGCTGCAGCATTATCCCAGGCATAATGACTAGAGCATACATATGGCAGCACTAATCTTCAGTGTGAGGCTTGGGAGCATTGTGGATCCTTAAAACCACTTCAGTTGCCGTCTAGATCATCCCATTCAAACTAATGACTCCTCAAACCTTTGCTTAGGGTATTGTACTGAAAACAAAGCAAGTGTTTTCTGAGAAAATGTCTCTTCAGCTAAAAGTGTGCTGGTGTGGACAAGCTTACCCCCTTTAGCTGCCAGCTTTCTAAATTCAGAGAAATGTTTTAAAGATCCCATAAGGGCTTATTTCATGCAAACTTTCTATTTCTGTAATTATGTTAATGATGACAAGAAATGCTGACCCATTTTTTTTTAAATTTATAACACTAATCTTCATAAATTCATTGAAACAAGGACTTTTAATCTGTAAAGGATGCAAATGTACTTTTGTTATTGCTCTTCTTAACACAGACCATACAGTGAGTGATTTACCAGTGCAAAATCCCACATATGCTTGTTATGACAACGGGGAGGGACTCCCTCCAATTTGTGACAACAAAAGCAATTTATATTGCAATAGCAGTGCTTATTTATGGCACAATTGCTAAACCTTTGGCTGTTATGGCTTGTTATGCAGGCGAGTTTCCAAGATGTAGCAAGGTTTTCCTTCTTCGTGGTATGTCTTGCAAGCCAATATAAATGAATCCTTTTGTAACATGTAAACGCAATTATTTAGGATTAATTCAATTTCATGCAGTGCCTATTGTTGGGAAAACAACATTTCAGGCTTTTGTCTCTGCATTTATTTGCCTTTTCATTTTGTGCCTTGTAGTGTTTTGGCACCAGAACAAACCCCCATATTAACCATGGCCAAAAGGAAACAACAACATGGGATTTGTGGGGCGGGTTTTTGGTTCTGAGTGTTGAGCTAGAAAATACCCTTAAGTTGCAGGAAAATCATGCCTTTAAATTCTGTGAGATTCTTCTTTGTGTTACTGGCAACTGACCAGCTTGTAATGCTCTATTTTACTGATGTAATGGTATCATCTCATTCTTTTTTTTTTTTTTTCTTGAAACGTTTTGTTGTTCCTGAATAAGGAATGTCCTGCTGGCTTTGTCGCTATCTTTAAAGCTGTTATGGTTTTTATTTATTCATCATTCTGAATCTTGGATTTGCAAGCAATTTAAGGAAAACAAGTTGGTGTCAAGTACCTGTCCTTACTGGAAAAGGTTAAAGTGCCTGCCTTGAATTAAACATGGCTTGCTATTAGTTAGTAGCTGCAGTAGCCTTTGTGCAGTAGGCTGCACACTCACTCCATGAAGATCAATTCATTCCAAATCAAAATACATAGTAATGGCAGAGGCATGGAAGCACGCAATGTTTTTCATTTGGCAGCTGTTTTATTTGCTATTTCTACACAAGTTTTGTCACCCCATAGCTAATGAGCATGCAGCAAAAGAAATGTCAGTGTTGCTGCATATACAGCACAAGCAGCCCTTGTTTTGTTGCAGGAATTGTGGTGCAGTAAAGGCATTAAGTGACTTTTCAACACTTTTCAATGTTCATTTCAATTTAGTTCGCAAACCTCTCAAATCATAAACCAACTGCTTGTTTCATTGTCTGAAACTTGGACAACAGTTGGCATGGAAACTGTTCTGCATGTCTAAATTATACATAGATCAAAGAGCACGTGGCTGTATGCTTTGGATGGATCTTTTCTGCAGGTTAATTTAATACCAGGTGATTTGCAGGTTTATTGTTCAAATACTCACTGAAAGCATCTCAGGCACACTGCAATTTTGGCTCCTTATTCACAGTAATTACATAATCTGCAGATATTAATAAATTGTATTTTCAGCCCATATAGTAATAAGGAATTTGTGTGGCGCTGTTTTGGGTATGTCCAAATTTGATTTATTTTCTACCATTCTAGATAGTTCCTTGCTAGGGGAGATGCCACCATACTTGTCCTGTCAGGGAGTTTAGTAAATTTTATCTTGATCCAACAGTCTACACTTCATCAGAGGAGGAGGATGTAAATGATGAAATATATATATATATATATATATATATGTG
>CM044435.1:80457843-80508661 GCA_024363595.1 Xenopus borealis | reverse complement strand
CTCCTCTCCTCTGATAAAGTGTAGACTGTTGGATCAAGATAAAATTAACTAAACTCCCTGACAGGACATGTTTTGACCCTTGTGGTTTGAGACACCTAGGCCTGTTTGGCTATTCACTATTATGTGATTAAATACTTGACTCTTGGTCCTTTTTCTGTATTACTTATGTACTTTCATGGTGTTGCTAAAAGTCTTCTTTGGGACCAACACCTAATTTTGACTCGTGCTCATAATTATAATTACGGCAGCCTAAGGGTAGTGACACACGGGCAGATTTGGGGAGATTGCCTGGCAACTTTGGATAATGAAGTGCCGCGAGTGCAATACCGCTGGGGACATTTCATTCAAGCCGGCGGTAGGGAAGGCAGTTCGGGGAGATTGTCGCCCAGAAGAAGATATGATTAGTTGCCAGGCGTGTAAACCTCCCCGAACCTGGATGGGTGTCACTACCCTAACTGTTGACACAGTTGCATATCTGTGAATTTCTTGTCATAGTTTGAACAGTGCTACATTAAGTGTGTTTCATTGATAGATATTTATTAAACTCATCTTTGTATATATTTATTTCTCAGCAGGATAAGAACAAGAAACTTCGTCCTCTTTATGACATTCCATACATGTTTGAGGCCAGGGAATTTCTCCGGAAGAAGCTTATTGGTAAAAAGGTATGTTTCACCAAACAGGTTTCAGAATCTGTCCTCACTTCATTAAAGGGGACCTGTCGCCCCGACACACAAAGCTTTATAATATTTTTTTTTAAATTAAACACAAAACACAATTTTTTTTAAGTATTAAAACATTCATGCATTTTAGAACTTGTTTAAAAGTCTCAGCTGTCAATCATATATTGCCTGCCCCTCTTCTATGACTGAGGCTAGCAGTTACTTTCAATTTTCATTCTGCATTTATTAGATGTCACTGCATTGCTCACCTTTCACCTCCATGATCATCATCTAATTGTGCAGTGCATGGGCATGGATTTCAGAATATATCTGGTTTGTATCATTAGCATTTGGAACTGTTGGCAGTTATAAGATGCTGCCACTAGATGGCAGAAACAATAACTCTTACCTACACTGTATGTATAAGGCTCTCTTTCAAAAGTGATTTTAATTGAGCTTTCAGGCAACCAGTTTTTTTTTTTTTAGATTTGACTGTTTACAGCTACTTGGATAAAACACGAGGACTATATGGCATAATTGTCAGAATATATTGGTGCTCTGCTAGCCATAATAAAGAGATATTCTCTTCAGATAGACCTGTATTTGCTGGTTACATGGCTTAGTGCAGTCCAAGAGCCCTTTGCCTCTGTACCTATTTATCATTTCTATTTGTCATCACCTGTGATGATGCCCATAGCAACCAAGCAGATATTTGCTTTTTTCCAACTGCTAGCTGATTGTTGAAATCTAATTACTGATTGGATGCTATGGACCAGGCATTTACTGGCCATCTGTGGTTTCTGGCAAATGCCAGAGGGGCTGTCATAAGATGCCCTAGAAAGTCACTATTTAGTGGGCTGGTGGGGAGCTGATTGGGCTGCTGTGGATTGAAATGCCAGGGCAATTTTGACTCCCAGTCCATGCCTTCTATAGGCAACATCACCAGTGATGTTTTTCTCCAATATTTTTCACAGTGTGGTAAATAGGCCCCAAATTTGTGTTGGATTTTTAACTGTGACAAGGTGCAAAGAGCAGCGAATCGCCTGTTTGCAAGTGCTTAACAGATGGTTCCTAAGGTGAGCAATTGTTCAACCCTTTGGGCTTTTGTACTTGTCTGTGGGGTACCAGCAACAGGTTTTAGTTGTTTGAATAACACTATGCATTATAGATTATCAATTAGATAAATGAATTGAGCAACCCATCATTGCATTTATATACATCTGCTATAGTTTACCTAAATCAAGAGAACTACTAGAAAAATACAGCTGCAGCAGCTCATTGTTGCAAAAATGGAAAAGTTCATTAGTGATGTGTGGGCCAGCTGTCAAAAAAAATCTTCAGGTTGTTCCGTTCCACTCTCCCCCACCTGCAACTTGCGGTCTTCTGCCCCATCAATTTATAGACTCTCACCTGCCCTGCCCCTTTCGTGATATCGTCAGACAGGGGTCTTTAAATAGAGGGGCGGAGTGGGCTGGGCAGGGTTCAAGTTGGGACGGAGCTGTGCTGTAGTAGGTGGGTGAAGAAAGACACAACCCTCACATCACTACTGTAAATATGCATGTAGTATTCGCATTAACAGACATACATTGGAAACAACTGTTGGTTGTATAATGGGAGATGTATGTTGCCCACTATTAGTCTGAAATTGTGTGGTACAATGGCTTCAAGTAGCAGCAATTTTATACCAGAATGAACAGTTCTTTTATGTAACATTCAGCTATAGTAAATTAAAAGTATCTAGCTTTGAAAGGTTGTCAGTCATAGATTTAATAAGCTAATTAGTGTGGTCCTATAAGGGCTCAGTCTGTCACTGAAAAGTCAATTGTTTTTATTTTCCAAAGTGTAGGTCTAGTGCTGTTGAAATGGACTTTCTTAATAAAAGAAAATCTTACAAAATAATCAATGCTTTCAAATATGCAATCAGTTTTAAATTACTGGGGTCAATGTATTGGGTTGTTACTGAGACTTCTAGTCCGTATTCCAAAGATTAATGTATTACATCAAATCTAAAAGGGGCTTGGAGTTGTGAGTATTTTTTAGTAATAAGAAAACCATTTTCTTTGTTCTATGTACATTGGTTTCCTTATGTTGGAATTCATTTTACTCATTTATTCTAGTCTATAGTTATGCCACTAGTAAAGCTTTTAAAGTAAGTATAATGGGATTTTTGGACAGTCATTGCTTACCCAGTTAAGTAATCTCTATCTTATGTACATAGATAACCTTTTTAATTCCCAGGCTTGAAGCAATCTCTGTCAAATGGAGGGAGTGTTTTAGATAGGTATCTGTTAATTGGCCGTAGTGGATTCATATGGTAACATGGGTTTAGCATCTTCTCCATGGTAGGCAAGATATTTGTGTAAGTATGTATTTGTTTCCTTAGTTTACTTTTGACTATTGAGAGAACATCACATTTCAGCAAGCTACCTGCTAATGACTGCGTTACATGTTCATTGGATAGTCACTCTAAACTAGTTGCTGACCACATAATGTTTCATGCAAATAAATGAAAATACCCTTGTCATTTTTGTTGGAAAGACAATATAGACAATCAGCCACTAAAACATTGCCATTGGAACCATGGTGAAGAAAGCCCCTGGATAAGCATATTTGTAGTGCTCACTGTTCAACGTTTTGCATTGCTGACTGTAAATCTTTAAAAACCTGTCGGTGCTCCTATTAATGTGTTCCACTGTGTGCGCTTAGCTTTTCTCTGGTTGCCTGCATTATACAAAAACTTATGGTATTAGACTGTTTTATCAGTGACCGAGAAGTCAAGCGAGCATAGCTTTTGATGAATATCCTTCTGTAGCAGGGCATTCAAATTGCATTAGCAGCAAAGTACACAGTTTAGTTTCAGTCCTCAAATAATATATTGAGCTTTGCAACTGGAAAGCTGATTATAAGGCTAGATATATTTTTTACCCTTCTCTCTGGCCATTCTACAATTCATGCTTCATTTCACAGGTAATGTCATTGAGCCTTGCACCTAGACAGTAAGACTGTCCCCACTGACTCCTGTTCTGTGTCCTAAAATATGCAGCATTGTTGAACACAAGCTAGCATAATTATGTGTGTAGGTATCGTAGATTGTGTGCACTCCTAACTATGCTGCTGTAAGTGACACTGGACATTTAAATCCCACACTGGATAGCTTTTCAACTGGTTTTAATACTTACCTAAAACTGGCATTATGTCATACTAAGAGTTACAGGGTATATTTCCTTAAAGCAGTGATCCCCAACCTGTAGCTCGTGAGCAACATGTTGCTCTCCAACCCCTTGGATGTTGCTCCCAGTGGCCTTAAAGCAGGTGCTTATTTTTGAATTATTGGATTAGAGGCAAGTTTTGGTTGTATAAAAACCAGATGTCCTGCCTAACATTCTCTCCTGTAGGCTGCCAGTCCATATAGGGGTTACCAAAAAGCCAATCAGAGCTCTTATTTGACATCCACATGGACTTTTTCATGCTTGTGTTTCTCTCCAACTCTTTTTTAAATCTAAAGGTAGCTCACGAGCAAAAAAGGTTGGGGACCCCTGCCTTAAAGGAACAGTACTTTCTGTAACATAAATAAGTTAACTTAAGGTGAACCGCCCATAAAGCTGTTAAACCTAATGATTGTGGAACACCTCCATGATTTGCTAGATTCAGGCTGAAATCTTAAATATTGCGTTAAACGTTTTAGTGGTTGTGGGAAACCAGTTCAGCAGGACAGACAAAATGGTAGAAAAATTGCACATCTGACAATTTATTAAGCCTTACTGCTTAATAAAATATTGCTGAAGTGTTCAGAGCATATCTGCTCAAATACAAACAATTATTGAATAAGTATTATTTTTTATATAGGGCTAGTCCTGTCTTTATATAGAACTGGCTTTGTTTTTTCAGTTTTATAAATAAAATGATGCAAGACTCCACTTAAACAAGGAATATGGCCAGTACAAAAGCATATTATGAGCAAAAAGTTGAAAACAATGTATAATATGGTTAAACAGATCCCTGAACGAATAGTTTACTGCCTGAAAGGTTTTTGTATGCTTGTTTCATTTTTGGAAAACCCAAAAAAAAAGTCTTAAACACTTATCTAACCTGTATTTCAGTGGCTCATTTACAGAATCCATGTGTCTCCTTTACCAGTGAGAGTGGGAAAAATAAAATCCAGTCCTCTCATGTGAACAAATTAACAGCAATATTAAAGTAGAAGAAAAATTTCTTATGGTAGAGGTACATGTGGAGATTCAAGGCAGATTAGTTGCCTGACAATATTTGCCTCTTCTTTGGGCGACTTATCTCCCAGAAGTGACTAAAGCAAACAAAGCACTCAGAGTGCCATCTTCAATATGGGCATATCAGGGAGAGCTCCACTGATTTGGTGACATCGCCAAATGAGCGGATCTCTGTGTATAGCCACCTTTACACTAGGCCTGTGCTCATGTTGGCTGAATAGTTTACCAGTTCAGGTACTTCCAAAGAAGAACCATATTGTCCTTTTTTTCCTACATTTATGGATCCTGGTATGGCTCTGGGCCGTGTACATGTCCAGTAAAGAGAGCCTGCTTTTTGCTTCAAAATTCAGCTTTTCACTCTAATGTGCAGCAAAGGATTCCTAGGAGACAGAACATGATGTGGTGCTCCTACAGCCATACCCTGGGCTGCTGCAGTTTTTAAAGTTTTATGGCTGCTGCAGATTTTAACATTTTTAATCTGAAAATCATCTCCACCCACTCGTGTGTTCATTTGGCAGAGTTTTCCATTTAGGAATCTATTGCTTGTTTTGCATCATGGATTATACAGAATTGTGCAGAATACAGAAATGAGATCTGTGTATGGTACCCATTTTGCAGAAATATAATATCCTGAATTTTGAACCTTCCCATATACATGCATTTGTTGTTGCCATCTCAAATAGAAAGTGAAAGTGTTCAAAATTTTTTAAGATAACCCTGTAGCAGAGGATTCCTCATAATGGTTAGCAGATTGCAGATTTTGCAACTTTTATTACATTTGCTTGTTGAGTGTTTTGTTTCTAGAGTGTATTAACAGAAGCTGCAATCTTCCCTACATCGGCCCATCAGAATGACCACAGATGACTTCCCGGTAACGTGTCACCTTAATGCTTAGGTAATCAATGTTCCTCTGACAGTCAGAAGCCTGTGCTGCTTCACCTCATTGCACCCATTATTGCTAAACTGATTACCTCTTTAATTAACTGCATTTTACCCAATGGAAAATTTCTGGAGCCTTGCCAGAATCATCCATATTCAGAAAAGTGTCCACTGTGGAATTGAAAATGTGTTTATTTCCAATTAAGTGGCTTGCATTATAATGCAGATGCTTTCAGCAAGGTCCAGACTGGTTCCCGGCTCTGTGATAGTCTTTTGAAAAATTACACAAACTGAGCAAAAGAGCGGGCATAGTTAACTGGTGTAATTATTCTTCATTTTGCCAAGGCTATTGACACTGTAGACAGTACGATATTATAGAGCAAAGTATTGTGGGAAGTATGTTCCCAGCTGGCTTCATTACTCCATCAATGGGAATTGTTTAATCTAGCTCATTTTTTTAAAATAAATAATTGCAGCAATTCCTTATAATTTTATATGAAAGTGTTCTTTTATATAGATATGGCATGCCTTTTATCTTTTAAATCAGCATGCTGTTGTAGTTTTTACAAGGAAAGCTCTGTAATAGTTAAAGATGTATGCTTAATGCTATTGGTGTCCGTGTTTTAGTCCCCAATGACTTATTATGTTAGCTTTGTATATCATATAACATTATATCCATGCCAGAGTCAAACAGCTTCATTAGTCACATAAACTGAACGTGGAAGATAAGTTGTGTGTGTTTATATATTTTACATGAACACTAAAGCTGGCCATAGACGTAACAATTACGATCTTTCTCGGAAAAGATCTTTCCAAGAAAGATCGTTCGTTTCAACACACACGTGTAGAGCTGAATCGTCAAATATACAGGTATAAAACAATAGAATTCTACTTGTATCTGACGATTCAGCACTAACAATGGCCGATGTTCAGGGAGCTTTCAAAGGCATCCGATCAAAATTTTCCGTCCAGCCCGATCAACCAGCCGACCGATATTTTAATCTTCTGACGATATCGGTCGGCTCATTTCCCACCATACACGCACCGAATATCGTACGAAAATTCGTTTCGTACGATATTATCTGTGCGTCTATGGCCACCGTAAGGGCAGACTTACTAAATTCACATGAATGATTTGAAATTCGATCGAATTTTCAAAAAGATTCTAATTTGAATTTTCAAATATTTTTTGTGGCCACTTTGACAATCGAATTTAGAAAATTCGATCCAATTGAATGATTCGAATAATTCGAATAAAATTCTATTCGAATATTCGACAGTGAAATTACTTGCCCTTTAAATTTTATTTTTTTTTTAGATCGAATAAAAAAAAATTCGAACTATTTAAGTGTTCAATTGAAATTTTTTTGATTGATCGAATTGCGCTAAAACCCTTCAAATTCGATATTCGAATTTGAAGGGTTAAAATTCAACCACAATCCACTTGGTCGAATATGAGGTTTAATGCACCCTCAAATTTGACCAATAGTAAATCTGCCCCTAAATATTCATTCAAATTGGCCTAATCCACTTAGTTTTTGCTTGCCTATTGTGCACAAAATCAGCTGGACACACTTAGTAGTGAGACAGACCTTGATGTTTATTGAAGCTCTGTAGCTCTGTGTCAAATTCACGGGCAACTTACCTCTCTCGCTCATGGCTTCACTTCTCAGTGTCTACGAAAGGCCAGCTCTGCTACCATATATAGGGCACAAACCAGCTTAGTCTCCAGTATAATTGTTCACAGATATTCAACCTGTGTCTTTCCAGCTCTTGCCGAATCATCACTTCCATAATTTGAGTTACTTGGGAAACAGGAAAGCCACAAGCTGAAGGTCAATGTTTGGTTAGAAATTGTAAATGGAATAAATGTAGTTCAGCTGTAGGTCTGTTATTAAGCTGGACAGATAATAGGCAAATAAACCCTCATGTGAAGTTATAAGCAACTGTTTGTATGCCAAAATTATTAAAGCCAAAGCATAGGCTGCACCTCCATATGTATAATCAAAAACTTAATTAATGGCTATTAAAAAAAAAAAAAATACATAGGGACAAGTAGACGCATCATTGCCTAATGCATTTTAGAATCATCTAGTCCTTAGTCCTATGCTCAAAATTATTACACACTACATCAACTTTGACTTTGTAGAAGAGCCTACACATTGCCCAAAAGGACCAGCAAATGTTTCTACCATGGGAGGGCAATATTTTTTTCTTGTTGCCGGAATAATCTCACATTGATCAGACACCTAGGAGCACATTGTGTGTTCCACTAAAATTTGAGTTTTCAAGGTGTTTTGTTTTTTTTTTTTGGTCAAAAATACATTTTTTGGGTTAAAAGAAAAAATCTGAGAACACCTTCTAAAACCTGTCAAGGTCTCTGCAATGGCAGAAATCCCTTGAACCACTTAAAGATGTTAATAGCCCGAACCGTTGACCAGTTCGATCAATTTGAGTGTTTTCCTGTCAAAAACACAATTAATTTGAGGTTTAATTTGCGGATTCAAGTTTTTTACATTTGAGTTTTTTCTTAAATTAGAAACCATTAGAGTTGAGTTCATTCGCATTATAAAAAAAACTCTAAAATTGGACCTTTAACCCCCCTAGTCTGTGGTATGATAAATGCAAAGTTTGGCAAAAATAACATAAATGCAAGTTATACACTAAATGGCAGTGTGTTGGGAGTTTCCTTAAATGAGAAAGATCTTGGGGTTTTTATAAATAACAAATTATCTAATTCTGGGCAGTGTCATTATGTAGCTACTAAAGCAAAGAAAGTTCTGTTTTGCATAAAAAAGGGCATAAACTCAAGGGATGAAAATATAATTATGCCTCTTTATAGATCCCTAGTAAGGCCTCATCTGGAGTATGCAGTGCAGTTTTGGACTCCAGAGATGTGCAACTAAGCTGGTTAGAGGGATGAAAGACTTAAATTATGAGGTTAGACTGTCCAGGTTGGAAAAAAAGGTACTTGCGAGGGGACATGATTACAATTTCTAAATACCATTAGAGGACATTATAGACAAATAGCTGAGGACATTTTTACCCATAAAGAGGATCACTGCACCAGAGGCCACCCCTTCAGACTAGAAAAAAAGGACTTTCATTTGAAGTAGCGTAGGTGGTTCTTCACAGTGAGGTTGTGGAATGCACTGCCGAGTGATGTTGTGATGGCTGATTCTATTAATGCTCTTAAGAGGGGCTTGGATGATTTCTTAGACAGACATAATATCAAAGGTTATTGTCATACTAAACTCTATAGTTCGTATATGGCCATATATAATTTATGTGAAGGTATGGTGGGGTGTGTGTATGGATGCTGTTTTCATTTGGAGGGGTTGAACTTGATGGACTGTCTTTTTTTCAACCAAATTTAACAATGTAACTACTGTGATATGGACTGGAATGTTACTTTCTAAAGCCTTATTGATGGGATATTTTTCCTTGACTTTCACAAAGGTGTTGCTTAAGTTTTTAAGTAGTGCTTTTGCTCATAGCCTCCAGAACATCTACCTTCCTGTTCAAGGTTGTTACCAAAGAAATAATTAGGGGATCCCTTCCCTTTTATACACTAGGCAATTTAGGTAATACTCATAATATGCCTTGGACAGTGGGGATAGCTTCCTTTCTACAGGGCATGTTAGCTTCTTCCTGCATAGTTTTAAAATCTTATACAATAGCCTATTCTAAAACTGCAGCAATAAAAGCCAACTGTTGTAAGAGGCATTAGTCCCCAAGTTATTGAAGATATGTGAATTGCCTATCTCTGCCTTCCCGCCGGCTTGAATGCAAAAATCGTATATAGCGTATGGCAATCCCAGCGCTTCGTTTTCTGAAGTCACCAAAGTTGCCTCACAAGGAAACTTCAGGTGACTTTGGAATATGAATCGCCTCGAGTACCATCCCGCTGGCGGCTTTTCATTCAAGCCTGCGGGAAGGCAGTGGGAGGCAGTTCAGGGATATTGTCGTCCTGAATATGTGGTGATTAGTCGCCAGGTGACTAAATCTCCCCGAATCTGCCAGTGTGCCCCCACCCTTAGCAAATGCAAGTTACTGTAATTGTCTGATCCTTTCTTAAATTCTTACCAAATTTTTATCTCTGTAGCTATGTATAGAATTTTAAAATGCAAGAGAGCTGTTTGTGATTTGTAATTTAGTTCTTGGTTAAGGCACTGGCTTGGAATAAGGCTTAATATAAAAAAACATTTTTGGTTTATTTTCTTTCACAATCTCTGGCTTTCCAGTTGTGGCTGATCTATTGTCCTTATATAGTTATTAAAATATATTTATTATCATATACATATGTACATAAGTATCCCCGTTTATGAGGGTTCATTACGGAGAGTTCCATCAAAGTATACATTTATGCAATAACCATTATTCGTGAACATGACTGTAAAAATTCAGCTATGGTATTCCAATCAGATTGCTTTCAGTGTTCAATCTGCAGCTGGTTGAAAAAACCTACTCACTGCTTGGTTGCTATGGGTTACTGCCCAGGTGCAAATTTGCCCACTGTTTATAAATGAGCCCCAATGTGTGAATAAGATAAGTTCTAAATTAAGACTTTTAACATGCTAACATGTAGGATAGCATTACTCTGTGTACTTCTGAGAGATACCCACATGTTATCCTTCTGACTTTACTTTACACATTGTACAACATCCCAAATGTAATGTCACTTTGATGGGACTTTTTGTTCCACTGTCTTAAGTATATTGGTATAGGCCCCAATACCCTTAAATTTGATCACATCTCTCTATAGCAATCCAACAGCTAGACTCTAAATAAATAACTCCCTCTCAGAATGAATTGCCCATCAAAATGGCACCCAACAGGGATGCCCTCTCTCCCCCTTTTTTGTTTTAACCCTTGAACCTTTTCTTTCCAAAATTCATCATAACCCTAGCATGCACGGCATAACAATAGCAACTACACAATATAAAGTATGTGCTTACACTGATAATTTACTTTTTGCAATCACTCAACCGATTGTTCAAACATTGGTTTTGATTTACAATACATAATTCATAAGATTTAGGGTGCAAATCATTCTGGTTTCAACAAAGCTCACTTGAAAGTATGCAGTGTATTGTCTAACAAAAATTATATAAAATCCCATCTCACAATAAAACTGAAAATGTATTCAAAACGGTTTTTATAAAGCAACTTAAGGCAGCAGATTTTCCTTCCGTTTGGTTCACTGTGCATTCACTGCAAATTAGCATAGGTGTTCTGGTTAGCCCATGTAATATTTTTATTCATTTTTCTGTCTTCTGAAATCAGGTGCTGGTAAGTGACATGCTATATATGATATGGTGACAGCTTTCTCTGCTGTTCTCTGCTCTGTACAAGATTCCTCGAGGGAGTTTCACCGGTAGTGATTTAATTCACATTGACTATTGTTGACCTTGAAAAAAATCAGTGAGGCATAGAATTTATACCATCTTCTTGTCAGTCCTTCCTCAAAAAAAAAAAAAAGGCCAGAAATTTCTGCAGACCACTGTTAGATCTGCTACCTTTAAATCTGCTACCTTTAAATGCTACTTTTCCATTCCTGCTGTGACAGCTATGGCTTTTGTACTCGTGGGCACCTGAAACCATATTCATGATTGTGTTTATCTGCAGCCTTGTATTTTTTCCTGTGGGAAAATAGTTTGACCCTTTGTTCAAACTGTTGGTACATCCACTGCTGGCAGAGAATACTCCAACTTTATGGTTCTCATTGTACAAAAACCTTTTCCACATCATAAAGGGATTCTGCCATAATTTTTTTTGTGAAGTTTTTATGACGGAGTTACAACACTGTAAATTTCAAATACTGAATTCTATGATTTGAAATTCATTCTTGAATCAATAAATGTATTTTTTTTGTTGTAATAATGATTTGTAAGCACTAGGCAGCCATCGCAGGTCATTGTGCCTGATCCTGTTGTTTTAGAAAAAAAACAAGCTGTTTCTCTTACCCAGTGTAACTGGAAGAGTCTTGGTAAGACTTGAGTATTATTCTCCTATTACCACTAGGTGGGGTATGGGAGCATTTTTAACAAAGCTGGGAAACTAATCTGCCTAGCCCCAAGTCTGGGTGGGGGTGGTTTGCGTATGTGTAGATGTATATATTTATGTATATATTCTAGAAAAACCATGTTGTAAATTATAGTTCAGCAAGAACTATTGTTGGGAACTGACGCAAACTAGCAGATAAGATTCTTTCTTTGTATTTCCCTCATTGGTTCTAAGGGTGGTGGAACATGGGGAAATTAGTTGTCAATCTACAAATATTCTCTACTGTGGGTGACTAATCTCCCCAAATGCCTTCCTGCTGGAAAGAAAGCCCACATCTTGATTTTATTCATAAGTATTCCTGTTGGGTTAAAGGGATCCTGTCATGGGAAAACATGTTTTTTTCAAAACACATCTGTTAATAGTGCTACTCCAGCAGAATTCTGCAATAAAATTCATTTCTCAAAAGAGCAAACAGATTTTTTTATATTCAGTATTGAATTCTGACATGGGGCTAGACATTTTGTCAATTTCCCAGCTGCCTTTGGTCATGTGACTTTTTCAAAATGAAATATAAAAAAATCTGTTTGCTATTTTGAGAAATGGATTTCAATGCAGAATTCTGCTGGAGCAGCACTATTAGCTGATGCATTTTGGAAAAAATGTTTTTTTCCCATGACAGTATCCCTTAAAGTACTACGTCACTTCTGTTGTTTGTTCCAAGGCTGTGGGAATGCTAATGATATAATGAGGACACAGTTAATGTGCTGTGTAACTGCAATTCTCACCACCAACACCAAGAAAACTTGAGTTTATGAACAAAAGGCTATTAAAACAGTATTTAACCATTCCTAGAAGTATGCTGTAGACGTGGGCAATGTCTGTTTTTTTAGAAGGCTTATCTAATTTATTGCACCAGACTAGTAGCAAATCAGCTGTTCAATGTAATGACTCTGTCTCCATATACAAGTGCTAATATGATGCACATTATGCTCCTCTTTTTTTAAATTAAATACTTACACGTGGTACATGAACCTACAAGCTACTTCTGCAAGCCAGGAATGGATATATTCCTCTGTGTACATGGAAAAATCTGTCTTTGAAACACTTTAAGAAAATCTGCTTTTTTTTTTTTAATCGTATGTTTACGTTGCCTTGAGTGCCCCTGGGCAAATTTATCATAATGTATTTCATTTTGCCCACTGCCCTTTGGCACTTTCTGTACTTGAGCTGTCATTTTTGGAAACTGAGCACTTCAGTATATATTAAACAAGAATATAATTCAAACGAGGCAGATTGAAAGAACTGGAAATGTTGCCTTTCTCCATTAGATAAGGTTGAACTGGCTGACCCATTTGATGTTGCACTGTTTTCATGCCTTCCCTCTTGTCCTACTGTTCTTTTGTATAACCTCGAAGGCACTTGATGGTAAAAGAGATAACAAATCTACTAGTCTATTGAAAGGTTTACAAATTGCTAATGGTTACAATATATTCCTGAAAGAACAGTTAGCATTTTACTGCTCAGACTGCCAGTGTTCTTTTTACCATCTAGTACATTTTCTTTCATTCAGTAACAGATGATTTTGTTATATTAAGATGGTATTTGAACCAGCATGACTTTATTAAGCATAAGGTGTCACCATTAGTAAAAACTACACCAGCAGTGCTTCCTCATAGGTAATCCTTTTCCTTAAAGGTCCTCTTTGTGTGCACACCACTGTATGGCCAGTGCGTTCTTAGTCCATCATAATGTAAGTACACACAGTCTGTAGGGAATAGAATGCATAGAATGAAAGATGTTTTTTTTTTTTTTAATTCAAGAGCGCAAAAGTCTGGTTCGGCGTGGTTAAATGCTTTCTTCTATCCAAAGAGCAGTTGATCATTTACTGAAATGTAAATGTAAATGTAAAAGTTTTTTCCTATGACTTTTTGAGAATACATTCTACTGCCTGCAGGTCTCTAATAAAGGATTTATTTATATATACAAAACAGTCTTAAATGTACACACTGGCTTGAAACAGCAGCTGGAACCATGTCACATGATAACTATTAAACACAATCGCTAATTACCCATACCACGTTAAATGCTTTCCATTACCCATACCATAGTTCATTATACAAACATCAGTTTAAAACCTGGATACACTATATCCTATAGTTCATCTATCAGTCTAATAACAATTCATTCTACAAACACATTAAAAATTAAAAACAAGACACCTAGTAACTTTATATTCTCTGTCTAATTGCTCAAAATCACATGGCATAGAATGAAGGGGCTGTTCACCCTCCAGCGTGATACAAGGAGCAACACTTGCAATTGGTTTTAATTTTCTAAATTCTTATTAATCAATAAGTCCTGTGAGTGCAAATCTTTTTTCATTGAGTATTGACAATTTGTTGCCCTACACCCAGGCATTTTGATCATCTTCATAGAGAATGCTGGCAACTCGTGGAAATATATATATTTATATTTACTTAAAGGATATATTCACCTGATATATGAACCACTTGTGCTGTATTGATGTAGAAAGTCTTCTGCTCTCTCATTCATGTGTTGGTCACATGGTTGCTTGGGGTATGGTTTGTTCTTGTTAGCTTGTGCGCTGTAAAAATTTATTTTATTAATCTGGCAACAAATCTGGCTGGAATAAGGTTACAAAAGAAACGTTGGGTTTTGTTCAAATAGTTATCCTTTTGTTAAAGTATAATGATGTTTAAATCTAGTTTTGAAATGCTGTTTCAGGATAACAGCTCATGACCTGCCTCCTAGGCTGGTTTTTTACCTCTTTCCCCCTTACTTTGCTAGTTGAACTGAATGTGCAATACTGTCCTGATAGGGAATCTGCCAGTGGACCCAGCCGGTCCTAGTGGCCCATAGTATGACCATTTTAGTCAACTTTTATTTCAGCCGTAGCGAGCAATCACACCATAGAGAGCCACAGACTGCTCCTAGAGAAACACAGTATGATCTCTCCTGACTTAGTGATACTTATAGATTTATAGTAAAGGACAAACTGCCTGGTGGACCTATGGTTTTCTGCTGCAGTATGTCTCCTCAACACTGAAAATGCAACAGGTAATGTTTGAGGGGGTTGCAGTGCAGCTGTTGGGTAAGAGTAGAATAAATCCTTATAACATGGTATGTTTACTGACTGCGATTTATAGTACTGTTGAAGTAGGATGTTTGCATTGAATACCATTATGCCCCTTACTTGACACAATATGCTTTTTATATAAGTACATAGCAAATTAATTTGCTTTTTACTTTCTTTAAACTTAGCAATCAACACAGTAAGCTTATTTTAATACACAAATCCTCCTGATTTTATCAAGTTCTTTACTTAGCCAGCTGTTGCAAGGAGCTGACAGAGTTATAAAACAGCGCTTCTCAGCGGGACACATCTATGGATGGAGTTTTTACATCCATCTTCAATGAGTCTTTGGCTCAGTCTGTGGTCCCTAATTGTTTTAAAAAATCTATTATTGTCCCAATAGCAAAGAATAAGCCTTCAGGCTTGACTGATAACCGGCCTTTTGCATTAACATTGATGGTTATGAAAGTGTTTGACAGTCTTATTAAGAATGTTATTACATCGGTCATCCCTAGTAATGTTGACCCACTACAATTTGCTTATCGCTCAAATAGATCAACAGAGGATGCTATTTCTTATGTTTCACATTCTACTCTCAACCATGTGGACATGAAACATGGAAATTATGTGAGGTTACTATTTATTGATTTATAGTTAAGCTTTTAACTCAATAGTTCCGTATAGGTTGTTCACTAAGTTAATAGATCTGAGACTAAATAGTCCCTTGTGTGCCTGGGTTTTTAATTTTTTAATGGAAAGCTCACAGGTGGTGAGAGTTGGTCGTTGTGCTTCTAATACTATCTTACTAAATACAGGTGCTCCACAAGGATGTGTACAAAGTCCTTTGCTCTATACTATATACACATAATTGTGTGGCTATAAACAACTCTAATCCCATCATAACATTTTCTGATGACACAGTAGTGCAGGGCTTCATCTTAACTAATGATGAGTCGACTTTTAAAGCAGAGGTGGAGAATCTAGTATCATGGTGTTAAGAGAATAGTCTTCATTTGAACGTCCTCGAAAGTAAGGAGTTGGTGGTGGACTTTAGTAGGAAACAGCAGAAGTCTTACTCCACTTTACTACTGGTGGGACTGCAGTAGAGAGGGTGAGTGTAAGGAGATGTAGTATTAGAGCATTCCTAATTAAAGGTAGAACTCATCCTAGTAATTATCTAAAATATTTTGTTTGTCCTTGATTAGATAGGTATGCTTTGTGCATATAAACATCCATGGACACAGGGACTAGGCCCAAGTGGTGATTGTGTTCTAGTGACACCATACAAAATGAAGTCTGACACTTCTATCAGCAAAATGTGTTGTAGGCATTCAGCCAGCAGTATATTAAAACACACCAGAAGACCCATTATCAAAGCCTCCCTTTCCTCTGCCTTATAAATGCAGGGAGGCATATACATTACCATCATGCAAAATGGTTGAAACCTGACTTTTCTGCCACTTTCATTCTTTTTTTTTTTATATGCTTTGTGCCACTTCTCCAACATGACTGGTTTACTCTAATCCCTCCGTGGGTTGGAAGCGACATCTTCTGGCAGATTTACAAAAGAGAATATAGTACTTTTGCAGCAATACTTCTCTTCTGTAGTGCCTGTATCATGTTTGCAGCATTGGCCAATAATCATGTATGCAATAGAGCACACAAGCAAATGTCGGTCACTTCAGCTGAAAATTGGTCACACCAAAACACTTGATTGACTTGTATGTATCTAGCGAATGGCTTGACTAACTTCCTTAGGAACTCAAACCAGACACACAGCAATAGAATAGTTAACTGCAAAATTAGTTTCCAGTTTTACATAGATTCTATTAGAAAAGACAATGCTTGTAGTCTTGAAAGTGCCCTTCATATGCTTAGTAAATTGATAATTTGATACACATTGCTGCTAACTGCATAGTATGGTCAATAACCTATTATACCTATATAATACACAAGAGCAATGAGTATCCCATAAATTCTATCCTTACGCTTAGTTATGTCATCGGCTAGCATCGGAGCTTAGTGATATAATTTCTGCCACATGACTCACTGAAAAGTGTATTATAATGAAGTACCTACTGTTGCAAAATATGAGGATATTAGAAGTCACTTTGTAGTTCCATGACTTGTATAAAAGACACTCTGCATTCAGCCTAGTGCTTTTATATGGTCATGGAACTTTTTAATAACTTATAACATCCATATATTTTGTAATAGGGGTACTTTTTTCACTATATATTATATCTAATACAAGGCAAATACCTCCAGCACATTTACAGTGCTTTGCCCCCCCCATAGAGTTTACGCTCTGAGTTCCTTATCACATTCACAACCACATTAGTCCATTCATTTCTCTATTGCAGTGATCCCCAACCAGTAGCTTGCGAGCAACATGTTGCTCTCCAACCCCTTGGAAGTTGCTCCCAGTGGCCTCAAAGCAGGTGCTTATTTTTTAATTATTGGCTTAGAGGCAAGTTTTGGTTGCATAAAAAACAGATGTCCTGCCAAACATTCTCTCCTGTAGGCTGCCAGTCCATATAGGGCAGTGATCCCCAACCAGTAGCTCGCGAGCAACATGTTGCTCTCCAAGCCCTTGGATGTTGCTCCCAGTGGCCTCAAAGCAGGTGCTTATTTTTGAATTACTGGCTTAGAGGCAAGTTTTGGTTGAATAAAAAACAGATGTCCTGCCAAACATTCTCTCCTGTAGGCTGCCAGTCCATATAGGAGCTATCAAAAAGCCAATCAGAGCTCTTATTTAACATCCACATGGACTTTTTCATGCTTGTGTTGCTCTCCAACTCTTTTTTAAATTTAAATGTGGCTCACGAGCAAAAAAGGTTGGGGACCCCTGCTCTATTGGCTCTTTTACTTCATATTTACATTAGTATTTTACATTTTTTACATTAGTTTACGCTCCCTATCCTAAATTAAATAAAATCTAGTCATCGGAATATGATCTCCACAATCCAAAATCATGCCATGTGTTTGAGGTATGTAATCTTCGTATCCATATTCTTAGTATGGTCTTTATGAACATTCAGCTGTAGATTAAGTCCTCTTTCTGAGATGGCCTGTTGTGGAAATAAGAGAGCAGTTAGCTGACATCCTACTGCAGTAATCTTCCAATCTTTGTACTGTATAATAAACATACCTGTGGGATTTCTGTCCCACATCACTATTAGAAGTTAAGAGCCAGAGATGGCCCTGCAACTTTATAGTGTCAAAGAACTTTTAGAATTGGTTCAAAGAACTGTAAAATTGCCATACCTTTCACCGTTCTTTTCAGTAATGTTCTTTTAAGTATCATAAAAACAAGGTCAATTTTTTTTGTCTTTTTGTTAATTATAATTTTCACTTATTTGTAAAAGATTAGAGGTGCAATTTGCAGATGTAGACTGCTAAAAACATTCTACAATAGTTTTTTAATTAGGTACATTCAGTTGTGTTTGAGCTAGTCCTAAATGCTCATTCATAACTGACATTGCAGCTGTATATTCCAGTTGAAAACTACAGGGTGTGGAGATTTCTAAAGATGTAAATTAAATCCACAATCAAAGGTGTGCATTTATTCACTTGCAGCTTGCTTCAAGCTCTCCTCTAGTCTGAAGCAAGGCTTATACTGCTTCCACCCATCAGGGTTTGATAGAACCCTCTCTGCATGCAAACATTAGCCACATTGATGAGATTATAAAGTAAGTCAACCTCCATAAATATAGTTGGTCACTTGGGTGCTTTTTGTATTATTGCTGTATATGTGGAAAATAAAACCGAAATTTTCAAAAGTTAATTAAGCATTACTCATTAACAGCTTAATTAAAAACCATAATTTTAGTAGCTCAGTGGAGATTTTGAGGGGGAAAACACATATTTGCTATTTATTAAAACTGATTTTAACAACATTTATCAGTTGTAGCGTGTAGAGGGAATGCTGAGCTGCTAGTGCTCTGACGGCTAACACACTGTTGACCAAGAGTAGTTTTTTCCCTACCACAAAAGAAGATTTAATATACAGAAAATACTTGTAGGTCAGGTTTCAAGAAAAAACCTACCATTTATGTGTTTGAGCCCAGCTTTGTCTGTCTTTGCGGCAGTCTGAGTGTTAATACAGTGCCTTGCCCAGTTCTGGCATTACCCATGGGGTACATCTAACATGAAGGGTCTTTCAATTTGCCTGACAGCTGGTTGCAGTGTGAAAAAAAAGAGTATCCCAATAAGAGCTGAATTGTAGCTGGTTGTGTGATCTTAATAAAGAGATGAAGAAATGTGGAATAGGTTTATTGAAATAGCAGAAAGTGATTGAGCATAATGTGTCTGCAGCTCAAGGAAAATGCTTTTCCCCAGGAAAGTCTAATATATAATCCCAAAATGAAATTGGTGGAAAATGCCTGGGATGCCTCTAGTTTATCCAGTATGCATTTTTATCTGTTTTTTTTTCTATGCAGTACGCTCTTTAAAGAAAAAGATGTAATCTTCTTTTTTATCATCAATCTCCAGCATGTTCCTTCAAAAGGCTTGTTACAGTTTCTCAGCCTTTCTAGCAAACTGCCCCCTCTACACCATAGAATGGTAAAACTGCATTGATTTGCTGTTCCTTGTGCAATTCATTTTTCCTCTACTGCCACATGAACTTTTGGCCAGTCCAAGAAAATGCCATTTATCTGCACAATTCAGAGAAAGTATTTTTCACCAGTGGAAGTGAGGGCTATTTTTACTAAACCTCTGCCAAGAACAGTAATTACTAGCAGAGATGTATTAGTGGGTCCTGATGTCCATTCTACTTGCCATGCTGCTCTACACTGCTGTGTGCATCTCCTTTGCACTGTTTTAATAGAGAAGGAAGCGTCATAAATTACACTAGGCATCCTTGTAACATTTGCTTAGTATTTCCAAGAGATTCAATCTCTTCCCATTAGAAAACCGCTTTGAGGAAAAGAACTATAAATGTCCCTAGTTGGTATACTTTGTATTACTATCAGTAGGAATCATAATTTTTTTAGAGCATTTTCATAAAAAAATAAGGTTTGTGTAGCCCATCTACATGCATTAACCACTAGAGCTTCTTAGACTCTGCCAGTGATATTTTGAAATTCCCAGAAAAAAACTTAAATATTTAAGATTTTTCACTTTCGCATGAAGAAGGAAATAGGGTACTGTATGTAAAATTGTGCTGGCCCATACCGTTTATGGGTTGCTACTATTAAAATCTGCGATCATGAAATACATCAGCTTTGTTGGTTTCCTTAAGTTCATTTGTTTAGACTGTAAACCCAAAATAGGGTTACCATAGTCTCTCCTTTTAATGAGCTGTGGTGAAGGGCTAATACCGATGCATTATTTTGTACAGTTTGCAGACAACTTTAGTTGCAGAGTGTGCCTAGGGTACATGACAGCTGATGCACAGGTATTGCTGCCTTGCAGCACTGGTTTCCTAGGTTCAGTTGCAGCCAGGCAGGGCCGGGCCAAGGTACTTTGGCACCCTAGACAAGGGGTTCAATCAGTGCCCCCCCCACACCCCCATTATGTATGACCATTTCCCACCTATTCACTTTTTCTTAAATAAAGATACCTTATAACACATTAATGAATCAAACTGTACGTGTGCCAGCCAGCAGCACCCAAAAAAATTAACCCAATCTGTACCTGTCAGCAGCACCCAAAATTTTGCTCCCAATCTGTACCTGTGCCAGCCAGTAGCCCAAATATTGTCCCCAATCTGTCACCAGCCATTGCCTCCCAAGTCTGTACCTGTGCCACCAACCATTGCCCCCTAAGTCTGTACTTGTGCCACCAGCTGGCCCCCTAAGACTGTAACTGTGCCACCAGCATTGCCCCCTAAGTCTACCTGTGCCACAAGTCTGTTCCAGCCATTGCCCCCAAGTCTGTACCTGTGCCATCAGCCACCCCCCCCCAAGCCTGTACCTGTGCCATCAGCCTGTGCCAGAGCAGCAGCAAAAATATTGCCCCAGATCTGTGCCAGGCAAAGGGCAAGCAAGAGGGTGGTGGGGACTGAAGTAGAGCAGAATGCTGCTGCTGGAGACAGGGGCAAAGTTAAAACTTAAAGAAATAAAAAAAACATTTCCCTTCTAAAGTGCACCCCCCTAAAACTGCACCCTAGGCGGCCGCCTACTCTGCCTACCCCTAGTTCCGGCCCTGCAGCCAGGGCACTATCTGCAAGTAGTTTGTACATTATCCCCATGTCTGTGGGTTTCCTCTGGGTATTCTGGTCCCCCCCTACTCTTCAAAGCCATACAGACAGGTAAATTAAGACCTGATAAAATTGGCCCTACTCTGTGTGAATGTGATAGGGAGCTTAAATTAAACTGCAATGGGGCAGAGACTGAATAAAATCATGAATAATCTTCAAAGAGATTCTTTTAAACGATTCAGATTTTTAAAACTGATTTCCTTTTTATCTGTAACATAACACTGCCTTGTACATGAATGGAAATAAGATATAATTAATCCTTTTTGGAGGCAAAACAAATTTCGAGGGCGAATGCTTATCGAATAGTTTTAGGCTATTTTTACTTCGCTATTCGATTTCTCGATAAAATCGTACGATCGCATACCGATTGTTCGATTTCACAAAAAAAATCATGAAATTTCCTCCGATCATTTGAAAAATTTGTACGATTAGAACTATCGAGGTGTTCGATCGTACGAATGGTATTCAAGCAGGTGATAGAAAAAAGCCTATGGGGGGGATTCCCATACGCTTCTATTGCTATTCGGTAGGTTCAATCTGGCGAGTAGAATAAAATTTTAAGTTAAAGGGATCCTGTCTTGGGAAATATTTTTTTTTCCAAAATACATCAGTTAATAGTGCTGTTCCAGAAGAATTCTGCATTGAAATCAATTTCTCAAAATAGCAAACAGATTTTTTTTTTATATTTCTCTTTGACATCTGACATGGGGCTAGACATATTGTCAATTTCCCAGCTGCCCCATGACTTTGAGAAGGGAAAACAGCCTGCCAGAAAGCAGTTCCCTCCTAAAGTGCTGGCACAAGTCACATGACCAGGGGCAGCTGGGAAATTGACAAAATGGCTAGCCCCGTGTCAGATTTCAAAACTGAATATAAAAAAATCTGTTTGCTCTTTTGAGAAATGGATATCGGTGCAGAAGTCTACTGAAGCAGCACTATTAACTAAAAAAAAAAAACATGTTTTCCCATGACAGTTTCCCTTTAAAGTACTTAGATCATCGAATGGTTGAATTATCGAATATCTGATCATTTGATCTATTCGATATGCTAGAGTTTTGCGTATTTGATAATCAAAGTATCCAAATTTGCATATTCGAATGTCCGATAGAATCATACAATCGGAATTCGATCAAATTCGATCGAACTTCGAATTATTCACGTGAATTTTGTAAATCTGCCCTTTAGTGTTTAAATGATTTTTTTTGTAGACTTAAGTATAGTTCCAAATTATGGGATTCCAGAAAACCCCAGTTCCCAAACATTGTGGCTAACAGGCTCTATACCTGTAAAGGATCTGTATAATGCACTGTAATGTAGCTTGATCTTGGTAGTTCACTGAACCGCTAGTGCAGTATATGTTGAATTTGGTAGCACGGCCTCCCCCGCCCCATCCTCTTTATACTTCGATCACACAAATTGGTGCAACAGCTGACAGATACCCTGGAAATACCAAATTTAATCTTGTTTGTAGCCCTGCATTTAACAGAGATAAAATTAAAAGGGTCATATTGGGGGTTTAATGATTGTGTTAAAGAAGCAAGTCACTCTGGGATTATGATTTCCTGCTCCACAGAACTGTGACTTTCAATCCTCTCCCTTACAGTAAGCAGGATAGCATGGGAGGACTTGTATAGCATTATGTGGTGCTTGAAAGCTGTCATTCTCCTCTTCTTGGCTTGATAAGTGTGAGAGATGTCGGAGAGAGAGGGAACACAGCACAGTGAGGCTCACAGGCTGCGATTATTGTAGAAACCTTTATCCTTCCTGCTGAATTCACCGATAGAACATTTTGCACGTAGTTACTGATCTCCAACGCTCGTTAGGTTTTCTGTATGCTTTTGCATTTCTCAGTTTTCGAGCTCCTAACAAAAATCAAACAATTTGCATGTAAATTGCCTAGAACTGGAAAGAAATAATGACTAGGTGTCCCTGTTTTAGCATCCCTTTTTTTTCTCACTGCAAACATTTTTTTAATAAAACTGTGCGATGAGATATTATTTTTCGGTGACATCCAGCATGTTCCTCAAGAGCAGCCATGTCCAAATGGCAGCCTTTCCATAGCTGAAATGCAGCCTTTCGAAATCCTGCTTTCAATCAAATACTATGGGTTGTACTGCAAGTTGTTTTATTGTTGTACGTTTACATGTTGGCTATTCTTTCTGTTGGGCAGGGCTTTCTAACCGTTACAGTTAGCAGTTCTGGATAGGGACATGTTATAGGGTTTCTTTTGGAGTCTAGTCTGTCCCTATGCTCTCTATTATATTTAATACAAGTAAGTGGACTTCAGTTGTGTTTCTGCCACAAAGAGAAACTTGCATCATTGTAATTGTGCTGATAGTGTAATCTCCTCCATCTGCTGGTGCTTCCTTGTAGTCTGCTTTATTTAAATTAATATGGCCCATGAAATAGAATTGATAGCCCTTTGTAAGAAATGCATTTTTAAACACTTTCCTATATTTTGCTACACAGTTCATATTCTATATTTTTTCTCTTCTTCTCTTCAGGTTAATGTGAATGTAGATTATATCCGTTCAGCAAGTGCAGCAACTGAAACGGTCCCAGCATTTCCTGAGCGCACCTGTGCCACAGTCACCATTGGAGGAATGTAAGTACACTAAGGCCCTAGTGTGTGTCATCCACCAATTTTTCTAGGCAATGTGCAATAATGGATGGACCGTTGCTATAACCAGTTTCCTACTCCCATTCAGATCTGGACTGGGAGTCAAAAATATGCCCTGGTTTTTAATACATAGAGGCCCAATCAGCCCACATGGAGGCCCAAACAGCCCCCACCAGCCCACTAAATAATGGCCTTCTATGGCACCTTATAGCAGCCCTTCTGGTATTTGCCTGAACCCTCAGATTGCCAGTCCGGGCCTGCTCCCATTCTACCAACCCTTACTAAATTATTTATACAAAGTCTTGATTTCTGATTTGTATTTATGAGCATATTTATGTGACTGTGAAATTTATTGATCAAATTAGCAAGGATGTTTACAAATTAATGGCTGTTTTTTAATGGCATGAGGAAGGAGAAGTCTTGGCAGTAATTGGGGGTTCAGGCATTTTCTAATGGCAAGTCTGATAGTTAATCATTACCTCTTAGGCCTTTGGGACACGGGCAGCAGTCTCTTGTCCTCCTCTTGTCTGTAAAAGCCCTTACAAGAATATGAAATATCATTAAAGTACTACCAAGTATATGCAAAGCCACTAAATATATTGAAATACAAGAGAGGCATATTGCAATACTAAAAGCACTGATGGTAGGGATGAAGACCATGTTTGGGCTAGGGTGTGGCAGACTTTATGATGCCCATGGCTAGATAACAGCTAAAACAGTGTGAGGAGAGCACCGCTGGTAATGTTGGGAGGAACTGAATGCTAGAATAACACTAATGAAGAGGGTGAATCGTTTTAAAAGTAGCTTTCATGTTGTTTTTTATGTTAAACCAGAACAAAATATGTTTTCCCCCTCAAAGCGATTATCTTAGCCCCTTATTGTTCTCTTTGTATACTGCCTTCCTTGGGCAATTACATTTTATGGCTTAAAATACCTTCTTCAACTCACATTTTAACTGAGGTTAATTCTAGTTTGTCAGCCAGTTCTACTGGCTTTTGCTAGTGCTACCTAAAATTAAATTTATCCAAGTTAGATAATGGCCTGCCAACAACACTTCTCTGAAAATAAATTCATAAAGCAAACTGGGTTTTGGTTATCTTTAATTATGCCCTCTCACCATTCCTATTATCCAGTCAATAACTACATTGTGTCTTTCCTCAAGGAACATTTAAAAAAAAAAAAAATTGGGCAACATGCCACTATTAGGTGCTACATTGAGTTTTTTAAAGGCAAAGTCGTAATTATGCCTTAGCCACAACCCTGCATAACTGTGCATGTGAAATCCGGACTTATACTCACTGCTTTTCCAGCTATAAATGCCGTTCTCATCTTAATGCCTGGCAGGTTGCTTCCTCATGTCCTTGCAGTGTCACATTTCCAGAGAAAGGTTTGATTTCCTCTGTTCCTGGAAGTGTTTTGTTAATTTGTCATGGGTGCCTCTCTGTTGCAGCTAGTCTTGGAAAGATCCCAAAGTGCTCTTGGCCATACTCTTTTTGTCTAGGAGAAGGTCCTTTATGAGATGAGCGGGCTGTATCCTAGAAGCTGCTAAGCGAACTGGAACTTAGAAATTGCCCTTATCTGCCAGCAACATACAAACTGAGACATGCTGACAAAGGCAATTCTCCAGAAGGATTAACACAGACTGGTGGATTCCCTGCTATCTAACTCCTTAAAATGCTGTAAAATACATCCACCAGCATTTGTAAGCAGTAATATTGAGAATCAGAACGTTTTAAAGCTTACCTACTTTCTTTGCAAAAGCAAGTAAAATACCTTATTTTTATGCCTGATTGTGCTGATTCTCCTTCCATGTAGAAGTGTGGGTGGGGAAATCCAACTTTTGTGTGCACTTTTCACACTTATAATATGCTGCAAAGTAATTAGTCTGCTTTGCCTAGTGATTTGGATTCCAACCCCCACTTTTAATTAAAAATCCAAGGGACATCTATATTCCTGAATGAATTACTTCTTTCAACAATTGTAGGCAACTATGTCTTCTGCCATTGAGAGAGCAGAAGGTATATGGGCTTGGGTCTTAGAGAAGCCATCAGAGTGCCCCATGCTACCTAATCATTGTGCACCCAAGCAGTCAACCACTAGTGAACAGCACCAGAAATCTAAGGCCACATTGTTTTATACCATCCCAGAAATCAGTGTGGTGACTTGGGTGATGCCTAGTTGAACTCCAGCAGCACAGTATTAACAGAAGGAGCAGAGGTTTTTGTGTTGTCCCCTGTCATGCTGCACAGTGGGGGGGAATTAATGCAATTGTGAAAAATAAGGCCGTCAATTTGAGCCTATTTTATGCAATTTGCCCTGCACTTTGTAAATGAGGCTCTGTGCCTGGAAAAGTTGCCGCACCAGTCAGAGGCACCCTTTATTGAGCCCCCCCCCCCCCAGCACATTAATAGTGTAATGGACACTCTTCTTTACCTTTAAAAAAGGAAAGTTATGCTTTTTGGGTCTTGAAGCTTCTTTGCTTTCCATAGATTCTCTTGAATGCAGAGGTACTTTACCTAGTTTTTTTTATTACTTTGCAAAGGAAAGTGAGCTTGCATTGCACTGTGTTCTTTAAAGGGAGAGGTGGAAAACTCATGCCTGCAAACAGTGATAAATGCTTATCAAAAAAGTATTTTTTATATTTATTATTGGAAACTCAGTGTTTTCTACATACACCCAGCTGAATGAGCTCATGTATATTTTCCCTTTAATGCTATGTGCTGAATGAAATGGTAAATGTTTGAAGTACGGAATTAAATGCAATAGCTGCTATACCTTGTGAAAATATGTAGCCATAAATATATATATATATATATATATATATATATATATATATATATATATATATATATATAAATTAAGATGTCTGCACAGAAAATAAGCGTGTCCCTCAGGTTGTACCCTAGTGTTACTTTTGCCATATTAATCATTAAATCATTTCCAGCATTTTGTTTGACTCCAGAACACACTGGGCACAGTTTTTTTGTGTTATTTGGATACAGTATTGATTAATTAAAGGGAACTGGTGTGTTGATTCGTAACTCTGGCCTCTTAGTGGCTTCCTTTAATGAAAAACCTTTCTTAATTTGAGAGCCCAAGTAGAGTTCCTTTCACAGAGTTGCTCTAGATGAGATGACATGCAATGTTGGTGCTTATCAGTTGCAATTCTATTTTGATCCAATAATTTTGTTGAACAATGAGACTTGTCTAGTTCACCCAATTGCATTGCTTCTGCTGTGTAACCTTTGACATTGTTTGATCCTTGGCTTTAACCCTTACTAGATGTCAATTTCATGATCCCAGTGACCTTACAATAAAGTACAATTTGTATTTCCCTGGAGCCCATCACCTTTAACCTTTTGAGAACATTTTTTTTCTCCTACATCCCTGAAATGATTTTGCCCTAATCTATTGTGCCTGTTTAATATTAGCACAGGTTCAGAAGGTTGATATCATGGATATTACATCCTAGCCAAGTGTTGGCTGGCTTTGTCACTCTTAATAGTTTGTTAAAAATAAAGCTTAATTCTTAATAGCCTTGCTATGGGAGCATGCGGCTAGTGCTGCCTTTTGGTGTAATATGACTTGGGGTAAAACTGGATTTGCACAGCCCCACTATTTATGGAAATTAGCACTGTCCAACCTACAGCCCTTGAGCAACTACCGCTGACTTTGTTGATTTTAGATGTACCAGAAGTCTACAGTAAAATTCTATTGTACTGTGTAAGAGAGCATTTACTATTACTAGCAATTCTACCACTACTTATACCACACTTTTATTGCTGCCTGAAATCTTCTCTTTGACTTGGTTACACCAAGTTTGACGTGGTGTCAATACTGTTGTTAATGAATGTATTTGGGCAATATAAAAGAGAATATGTACTTTTACAGTTACTGCTGCCACTTATTTTAGATGCTGAGGGACTTGTGTCCCTTAATATTAGACCCTAAGCGTTGGGTTTATGGCAGTTGCTCTTATTAGCACCCCTCAAGCTCTACATGTAGAAGAAAGGCTAATATATTGCAGATGTGTACAAATATTTTCAAGGATGGGACCACAAACAAGACTGTGGTTTTGTTTACACACAAAAACACATTTGTTCTTTGTAGATGCATTTTTAAATGCATGCAAGTGTTTTGACAGCTCAGTCTCTTATTTGCGTCAAACGCTTAAAAATGCATCACTGCGTCTGGGGAAATAAAATGAAACATGACAGCTTAAAAGCATATCTAAATCCTCATGGGGGCAACATTATAGATGAAAATGGGATCAATTAAGTCATGCTCATAGAGGCACTCAGAAGTGCAACTCAAAAGCACCTATCGGTATGGCTAATGTCAGATCAGGTGTTTAGCCACCAACAGAGACAACACGTATATTTCCGATGCACATTTGTGTGTATTTGGGCAGATGCCCTTTCTGTCACTGCTAACAGACAGTGGAAGCCATCAGGCTATTATTAGCCTAAAGGCACATTTTCTAGTACTGTACCACCATTCCACACTAAATGAGTGTTTCTATGTTCTTCATCAAATGCTATATGTTTAGTTAATATTTTATATGAAGTATGATTGATTTTCTCCTTACTTCATTTGTATAGAGGGACTGTGCATACTCTTGTGAATTTAGAATGTAGCAAAACGTTCAGTCTGTGATTCAGCATTTGTTGACATGCTGGCTGCAAGTGTCAGTACCTATCACTGTGCACCTCCACATCTTGTTGATCGCTGTTTGCTGTGGGACATAATTAGCTATATTATACTACGGTGGCCTGGAGGAATTAACATTCTTTGCATCTTTGTTCTGCCAATTAAATCAGCATAAAAAATGCTGCTGTTTTATAATAACTGCATGAATCATGTCTAAACATATTTATATAAATTGTGAAATACTATTTGGATAAGCACTGCCTTTAACAAAATGTTTGGTAAGATGCTAGCAGGAAAGCTGTGGCCTGCTTGAGTCTTCATGTACCTATATTACAAACTCTTTGCTAGCAGACAATCATTTAGTACACTTAGGCCTTGTGAGTTCCCTTTGCTTTGAAATCTGTTTAAGGTAAAATAGCGGAGTTTTATAAATACCTTGTTAACATTTACCTGTACTTTATTGAATGAAAACTTTACTGCTTTGTGTCCCAGCAGACATTTGCATGTCCTTTTTCCCATTAGGATGAGCTCACAAGACAAATGGAGTTGCTTTTATCTGCAAAGCAACTGTCAACCATCTAAGAAGAATTTAGCATTCACATGAGTGAGGTAGCGATCACTTGCTTACCCCTATAAGATAACACATCGTTTGGTGGCCAAAGGCATTAAGGATTGTTGGAGACCCCAACATTCAACTTTACACTTAGATTTTGGAGAAACAGTAAAAGATAAATAATGGAAAGTAATTGAAAAAAAGCCTTTATTTATGGAGAACAATCTGAAAACCACCGAACAGAAAAAGTGTTTGGAAGGTGAACAACCCCTTTAACTGCCTCCTAGCAATCAACACCTGGATGATTCAAGGCCATCTCAAACTGAAACTCAAAACATGTCACTTTATTATATACAATATTGCCAAAATCTATCCACAACTATTTACAAGCAGAGCTGAGGTGCATGTATGCTCTCATCCTGTTTCAAATAAACTACTACCCAAACTCATATTATGGCTTCTCATACAAGAAATAGCTTACAAATGCCTTCTCATAACCTTCAAAGCCCTTCATTCCTCTGAACTTCTCATCTGCACCTCTTCCCTTGTTGCTCCAAACATTCCTTGCTGACTCCTCCATCCCTCTCAGAGCAACCTCTTGGTCACATCCCCCACTATTACTTTTTCCTGCCTTAAACCTTTCTGTCTTGCTGCTCCATACATTTGGAATGCCATCCTTGTTTACTTGATGCGTTCAACTGCGTTCTCTGTTACAGTCAGCCTATTTTAGAGATGCTGACACCTGAAATTAAACTTTTTTTTTACATCTATTATAATAACTGGCTTTGAAAGCTACTTCTAACTTTGCCATAATGTATTTGCATGATGCTTTTAAATTACCTGTCTGATCCCCCATGTTCCTGTATGAGGAAACTGCCATATTTGTGCAGCAGGCATCTGTTATCATTACAAACTGTAACTAAAGCTGGCCATAGACGCAAAGATTTTTGAAAGATCCAATGGTTATCTTGAGACCATGATTGTCTCAAAACGATCGTTTAATGTCAGATGTGTCCATCAACTAAAAAGACCATTTCAGGCGATATTGCCAGCAAAACTGAAGGGTCGCAGCCTGCTTTGCCCTGCAAACATATGTAGATTGCATGGGGACCGATAAAGATTTTCTAACCTGGCCGATCAATCTTCAGACCAATGTCGGACGAAAAATCGTAAGATGAACGATCGTTTGTATCCCACTAACCGCACGATAATTTGACAGATTGGTCGGACTTCACCAAAATCGGTCGTTCGGGAGCGAAAGATCGTTGCGTCTATGGGGAGCTTAACAGGCTGAGATGGGACAGCCAGGTTGGCAAATTCAGAGTCTCAGAGAGTCAGGCTTAGGAACTTCAACTAACAATTATATACAAAAACAAAGCTCTCAGCCAAAAATGATTACCATGACCTATAGGTAACATGTAATGTACATTTATATGTTAAAATTAATTTTTTAGTGTCAATCACTTTTTTAAGTAGCTTGTGCTGAGCAACAGTATCAATCAATGTACAAAACTGTAACAGTTAAGAGAGCCAGAGTCCTGTATTCAGTTCGGAATTTAGTTAATCCAAGCCTTTTTCAGCAGTATTTGAATTGCAAGTGCTGAGATAAATCAGAACCCTTAGAAACATGTGACTTTAGGGTACATCATTGAGATCGGGCCCCCTCCTGTGTTAGTCACACACATTTTTGTGAAAGTTAGCTTGAAATATTGAAACCTTAAGGTTAACATCTCTAAAGGAGAATGCAGCCCCTTTAATTAAATACCCATACCCTAAATAGACCCCCCTCCCTCTTCCTCCCAGCCTACCTGGTACCTTGGGCAAATGCCCCTAATATATATATATATATATATATGTGTTTACATACAGTTCAGGACAATCTGGACTGTATATAATGCTTTTACCCAGCACCCTCAGCAACATAAGACTGGCTCTTGAGTACAAACGTTTCATCATATATACAATATATATATAAAATTAAATTTATTAAAATGAATAGTTCTCTTGTTGGTGATATAAATTGTGTTGCATTCATTCTGAAGGTAAAGATTTAATGTCTGTGCAGGCTGCAATGCGGAACTTTTTTTTTTTTTTGCAAATAAAATTCAGATTTCTTCTGTCTGTGTCCCTGAGTACTCTCTATACTTTGGAGGGTTTTATATAGATTAATTATGAGAAATAATCTTTTTGACATTTTGGATTTTTACAATGAACATCTCTTGCTGAGGGTTATATTCCATATCTTGTTAATGCTGGGTCCAAATAGATACATGCTATAGCTATAGATTAGATTTCTTAGAACTCAGAGCGGATATGCTGTAAACTGTAACCTAAAAAAAGGCCGTTTTCATTCCTGACCACCCGCTGCATGTTTCTCTAGTCTTTATGCCAGCATCAGTGTGTGTTTTATTGACTTTTCAGTGTGTGTTTTATTGCTGGTCTTTATGATCTATTGTTTTGATTAATTACACCACATATAGGGCAAGTTACACAATTTTTGCTGTCAAAATTGTCTTGGATAGAAAAGCTTCATGTTAGTCTGTGGGCAAGATATGTATTGGATATACGTGCTCCTATTGTCCAAAAAAGTAGATGTCTTCTTGACATTGCCTCACTTATGCTCTTTGTTCTCACTCTTAACAGCAAACCAATCAAGTTCAACAGTTTTTTCTTCAAGCTCAAAAGTCTGTTCCAGTAAAATGTTTTCCCTAAATGTTTCTTGATCGTACCATGTACAGTGCATTATGGGGAGTGACGAGTGTATGAGATGGGGAAACAATCCAGTGATTGCAAAGCAAGGTTCCCCAGGGAGGTAAATTATTTTATAGGTACTGCGTAACATTTGCTTATATAGTTACCAAGCATGATTATAATTCAAGCATTTATCTTTTGTGCATTGTTTACTTTGCTTGGGTACGGGCAGGACTTCCATACTAATTAGCTGTTGATAAGAGCATGCATATTAGATAAATATACAAGATTTCAAATATTGAATTATTTCCAACATGAATTGCCTGCATTCAAGGATATTCATATATTGGTTATTTGTGAATCTTATTGGCTTCCATAAGAGGGCTTTTTTTGTGCAATCTGTGAGAAAATAAAGTGACAGACAGTGAGATACTGGAGCTGTGACAGAAACTAAGGAATGTGAGTGTGTGGATTATTGCAGGATGCAGACTGGCAGGTACAGTAACACACATACTGACAGATACAGTAACTATGAAACAGGAGATTGATAGATAGGAGTTGACAGTGATGGAGAAATTGAACTACAAACAGGCAGTACTAGGAGGATAAAAATGCAAAAGCAAAATGATTGAAAGTGAAAACCTAGACTGTCAAAGCAAGGTTTCAACAAAAATGTCATGTGGAGGAGGTGCTTACATAAAGTGGCAGCAACAAAGCTAAATTGGTCTTAGCACATGTAGACATTTAGCTGTGCTGATCTAGATAAGATATATTTAGTTTTCCACAGTCCCCATGGGGAATCACTCCACCCCTTCCTTTGGCTAAAACCTGCAAACATAGATGAAAGTCCAAAGACATTTGTGTAACAATTATTTGTGATTTGCAAACTTCTGGTGACACATGTATCCAATAGTTTTGTGCCTCACCTTAGGGCTGTATTCTGCAGCCACATACAGATATTTATTGGCTTTTCCCTGGCATCAGAAACTGGTCCGATAAGTACACAAGCAGGCTTGCTTAATGTAGTTGTGAATGCTCAATCTGCCTTTGCTAAAATCGTCTGTACAAGCCTTCTGCAAGATTCAGATGAAGTGTTCAGCCAAAAATAATCCAAAACTGAAAATCATCTGCCTTTAAAGCTCAGCATGACTGAAAGACAACTTTGTCAGCGCATTGTGCAATTTACTCAAATTTCAATGTGAAAATTGAGAATTTGTTCATTAATCTGGCAAATATGGCATTCCTATATTAAGGTCATAGCAATACACACTTTCCCCCTAATACTCAATGTAGATTAAAAGGCTAACTTCACAATCATTAAAATATCCTGTTATTGACTAGATAGATAAATCCATGCTTGAAGTTCAACTGCCTGTACAGTTTTGTGGCATTTTGTTTTTTCAACAGCACTAGGTGTTCACATCATTTCTAACACCAGTGAAGCTTACAGTCTAATATCAATAAAGCATGCACATATATTAGTCATTATGGTCTATTTAATAGATGTTTAATTAGCCTACTAGTTTGTTTGGGTTGTGGGAGCTCATCAACTAACCAAGAGGCAGTTCAGTGTATTGTTGCACTTAAGCCTACAGAATAATTTATGCTTTTGTCCAACTGCTCTGAGGCATATGGGAATTAGTAAGTGCAATCAGTTCAATACCATGGCTACATTCCTTCATTTCCAGTCAAATGTGTAAGCACAGTTAGAACCAGATCTATCTACTCCTCTGGATCGTTTAGATGAATGTGCAGTATTGTGTATCTACATCATATTAATCGCTGACCTATTAACATAGCACTGTTGTAGAGCATTATGGCACCTGTGAAAATTAGTAAGCATGAATGAATTTGTGAGTGCTGCTCCAAGGATCTTGACTTTTGATTGTTAGATATTTTTAAATAGGTGTTTTATTGTGCTCTCTTTAGCTGTGCCTGGATCTACAGATTAGGCACCTCTATCTAGAATGTTTTATGAAAGGTATTATTTAACATCACCTGTAAAAGGAACAGTATACACAGGCGCAATAGGGCCATTTAATTCTTTTATTGCCCTGCTTGGTCTCCTTTATTTTGTGAACCTGACATTTTTGCCAAAAGTCCCTGTACTCCTTAACGCCTTGTTTAATGTTACCACATGCCTTCTGCCCACATAATATATTGAAGAAATACAGATTTTAGTTTCATTAGAATTCTTCTTGGCTTCTGCATCTTTCCTAGTGTGCAAGGTGAAGGTTAATAAGTGTGTGTGTATCTGAGATTTGAAATGCATGTCAACTATTTAATAGTGGCATATAAAACTGAGAAGCCCTGAATAGTGAGGTAAGTGTTTCCAATTTATAATCTTGCATCTTCCTGTTAATATTAGGAAACCATAAGCCTAAACATTGCTTATTAATTGCTTTTCTGTACAGATTATTGATTTAGCACTTTTCCCACTCCCTTCCTTGAACTGCAATATTCATTATTCATTCAGAGCTTGTCTATTTGTTTCAAAGTTATGGTGCTGGAATAAATGCAATTTGGTTTTAAACAATGCCAATTCGTTATTTGGGCAACATACTGTAAATATATTCTAAATGTATAATGTATTAAATTTTTGCGTTCATAGCTAGAACTGAATTGCTTGTCTTTTTCCTCACTCATTCCTATTTAAATGAAGATCAAAAGAATAAGCATTTCTTTCTGAATGTTTGGTTTAAAGGAGAACTAAAACCTAAAACTTAATATGCTAAAAAAGTCACATTTTATATACTGAACTTATTGCACCAGCCTCAGTTTCAGCTTGTCAATTTCACTAATGATCCTGTACCTCAAACTTGTCACAGGGGATCACAATCTTGGAAAGTTTCTGTGACACTCACATGCTCATTGGGCTCTGAGCAGCTGTTGAGAAGCTAAGCTTAGGGGTCATAGCAAATTATCAAGCAGAAAATGAGGTTGGTCCGTAATATAAGCTGATGCTGCAAGGCTGATTATTAGATGCTAATGCTAATTGCACTGGTTTTTGTGCTGCCATGTAGTTATTTTCTGTATTCATTACTAATGAGCCTTATATTGTGACATTTCTATTCTATCTGTACTGTATATTGTGAGTGGGTCCCTAAGCTCAGTAACTGACCGCAGCACAGACCATGTGCAGTCAGGGCTGCCATTAGAAATCATGGGGCCCCGTACAACTAAATTTTCGCCAGCCCCAACCCAGATCCCGCCCACTCCATACCACAGTTAAAACACTACACAGACATCAGCTCTAATAAAGGTAACCCCCCCCACAAGTTATAAAAAGCTATTGATGGGGTCAGGGCCCCCTTATAAGCAGGGTTGGACTGGGTTTGGATTTCGGAGAGCCTCCCAATAACCAGTCCGACCCTGCTTATAAGGGCACCAGGGCCCCAATAAAAGTTAAAACAAACAGTTGGTGATCATGCCCCCCCCTAGAAGTTTAAAAAAAATGGTGCCAGGCCCCTCCCCAATAAGTTAAAAAAAAATTAGGCCCCCAGAGAATATTTAAAAAAATATATATTTTTTTTAAAAATTGGTGGCAGGGGCCTATAGAATATCAAAATAATACATTGATGGCCAGGGGATTAAAAAAACAAACAAAAAAAAAAAAACACACATTGAACTCGTTGCTTCAAGGGGTTGTCCACCTTCGAGTTAACTTTTAGTATAATGTAGAAATTGATATTCTGAGACAATTTGCGATTGGTTTTCATTTTTTATTATTTGTGGTTTTATAGTTATTTAGCTTTTTATTCAGCAGCTCTCTAATTTGCAGTGTCAGCAATTTGTTTTCTAGGGTACAAATTACCCTAGCAACCATGCATTGATTTGAATAAGAGACTGGAATATGAACAGGAGAGGGACTGAATAGAATAAGTAATAAAAAGTAACAATAACAATACATTTGTAGCCTTACAGAGCATTTGTTTTTAGATGGTGTCAGTGACACCCTTTTGAAAGCTGCAAAGAAACAGAAGAAAATTGCAGATCATTAAAAAACTATGAAAAATAAATAATGAAGACCAATTGAAAAGTTTCTTAGAATTTTCCCTTCTACAATATAGTAAAAGTTAACTTGAAGGTGAACCACCCCTTTCAGGACTTCAACTTTGCCTTCTTTCTTGACTTTCGGGTTTTTTCACCACTTCAGGACTTCAATCTCTGCTGTTTTCATGACATTGGGTCTTTTGCTGCTTCAGGACTTAAATTTCAACTGTTTTTGTGACTTTAGGTCTTTTCGCCACTTTGGGGTCTTTTTGCCACTTCGGGTCTTTTCACCGTTTCGGGACTTCATGAGAGACATTGGCGGGCCTGTGTGCAGTGAATCAGCAGGAAAGAAGATGGGGAGCTACTGGGGGCATCTTTGGATGCACAGATCTTTACTGCTAAAGGGCTGTGGTTGCCTTGGGCTTGTACTGAAGCCCAAAACATAATGTACATTTATAGCCTACTTCTTTAGTAAGGCTTTAGTTGTAAATAGGGTTGGATCGATTTGTGGGTGTAGGTCAGTGGTGTAAGTAGAGGAAGCAGACCCAGCAGGGGTCTGCACTGTGGGGTCTGCTTCCTCTGTAGCTAATAAAAAAATTCTCTCCTCCCAGTCGCGCTCTTTTACCAGCAAGGAAAGGGCAGTGGGTGGAGTTAGGCGGGATGTGGGTGAGACCGGACATGGGTGGGATGGTGTTCGGAGTGCGCTGGGCCCCTCTAAGATTTATTTTGCAGGGGGACCAGGCGCTCTCTAGTTACACCACTGGGTGTAGGTTATACTGTGTATCATAGGTATAACCAAACAGAATAAAATTATACACATTCTTTTTCACATCAAGTTTTAAAAAATGCCCTCATAATTATCAGAGGTGTGCTCCTGAGGTAATCCTGTTACTTTCCATTGTATTTTAGTGAAAAGTAATAATGAAAGTTGATGGCACTTTGAATTATTTTGCTAAAATGTATCTTAATTGTCATGTATAATACTATAGCCTAAACTGTCATTTGCTCACTGACCCAGTTTAAGCATTAACACTTTTCGAATTAATAAAAATGTGATACATTCTCTCAGAGAATTGAAGATTTGCATACAGAAATTGGAATGGAGGCTAACACATATCCTCCATCTATTGTAATGTTAAACACTGCGTTGCCTGCTTTTTTAAATGGACAAAGAGGGGGCGAAGTTGGCATTGTGGATTGCCTTTAAAAGTAGGAAAATTAAAAGTGTCAATTGTAGGCATTTAGTGGTTAGTGTATTACTGGCCAGAGCAGGCTCTAGGCTGGTGTATTTTAGTTTGATATTGCTAATATGCAACATATGCAATCTGTTGCTAAAGCAGCGTTTTTTTTATCTTCCTCTGCTTAGAATCATGAAAAGTAATGTTTCATTTCAAAATGAAAAGACCGAACAGTGGGAGATGTGCAGTAAAACTACACTGCTGGGCATAAAGTGATAAATGATACAGCTGCTTTTTTGTTTAATCCTGCTTTTTCCTTGAGATGCTCCCCTAGTGTGGAAATGTTGGAGCATTCTACTGCACATTATACATAGGAAATAGAGCTCAAAATTGCATCCACTGCACCATGTCGCTTCCATCAGAGTCCTCTCTCCGCATACCTGAAGGTTAAATGGAGCTTAACGTGTTAAACATTCTTAACTGATTGCAATAATGTACAGCAGATACATATCTATATATCAGTCTATATCTCCTTCCTAGAGTTGTCAATACCTCTTTATTTTGTAAGCCATTACGGACAGGCACAATTTATATACTGCCCTCCATTAATTAAGTGGTAAATCAAAGGTTAGCAATTAGTAGAACTTGAAAACAGAAGGATGTAAGGAACCAAAAAATACTGCAAGTCTTTAACCTTTCCATGTGATCCCTTGTATCAGTTGATTTAGTGAGTCAGCCTGGCAGAGGTCATGGCAAACCTATACGATTTAGTCAATTTCTACATATGTACAATTTTCTATAGCAGCTACTCTCATAGCTTGAAGATTTGAATGGTTAGTTGAAGTTTCAACATTTGCCAATTCACAGGAGACAGATTGTATATGCAATGTGCCCTGCTTAAAAAGTCTCTAGTCCCCCCAAGTCTATTCTATTTTGAGTTTTGTATCCAGGGCTGCCATTGGAGATCACAGGGGTCCTGTACAGCAACATTTTTGGGACCCCCTGGGCCTGCCCACCAAGGCCCCACCCACTGCACACCACACCCACTCCACACCACAGTTAAAAGGGCGCACAAACATCAGAGCTAAAAAAGGTAACCCCCCCCCCACTCACAAGTTATAAAAAGCTATTGATGGGCCCCCGTTAAAAAAAACAGTGGCGCCAGGGCCTCCTTAAAAAATTTTTTTTTAAATTGGTGGTCAGGGCCCTCCTGTAAGTTTAAAAAAAAAAAAAAAAAGAAATAATTGGTGCCAGGGCCCCCCTTACAAGTTAAAAAAAAAAAAAAAAAAATATGGGGCCCCCTAAAATATATATGTATAAAAAAAAAACTACAACCTTGGTTGCCAGGGGATTAAAAAAAACAAAACAAAAAAACCCACATTGGTGTCAGTAGTGCTGTTTTAGTGACTTTGGGTCTTTCCGCTGCTTCAGGACTTTGTCTGTTCGGCACTTCCACATTGAGCCTGTTCGGGACTTCATAAGGAGTGGCACGGCTTCGGAGCTGTCAAGGGGGTCCGGCTCTTCGAAAGTCCAGCACTGCCAGGCCCCCCTTCAGGCTCGGTCCCGGGACACTTGTCCCCCCCTGATGGCGGCCCGGTTTGCATCCATAGAATTAACCAAGAAACTTATTTGCTCATTTTGATAATCCTATTTGGCCATATAAGACAAGTATTTCCCTTTTAATTAAAAAAATGGGCAATTTCTAGTATTTTGTCCTTATTTGCACAATTTTTAATAAATACAGTCTAATTAATGCAATATTTTGGTTAAACTCTTAAAGTATTTTACGATTAAAGTACTATTTGTAAGTGTTGGTTTCCAAACCTATTCGCTTAGGTTTCACTTGCTGTCAGTGATGGTCCGTTTAAAGGAGAATTCAATCCCTCGGGCACTAACCTCCTCCCCCCCGCCCTACCTCTCCCGGTGAGCAAATCCGTGCAGGTACCCCGCTGCAATCTTCTTTAGCAATGTCGTCTTCCTGGATCCGTCAGCGCTTGGCAGCACACGCGCAGTAGGACGCATTTGCAGGTTTGTACTACTGCACATGCGCCAAAAGTTAATGAAGTAAGCTGATTGAACTTTTGGCATGTGCAGTAGTACAAACCGGCAAATGCGTCCTACTGCGAATGTGCGGCCAAGCGCCAACGGATCCAGTAAGAAGACATTGCTGATGAAGATGGCGCCCGGGAACCTGCACGGAGGGGTAAGTAGCCACTTTGGGGCATTTGCCCGCGGGGAGAGGTAGGCCGGGGGGAGGAGGGAGGGTGGCCTAAGGGTGGTGGGGGGAGGAGGTAAGCACCCGAAGGATTGATTTCCCCTTTAAGGAACTGTGCATCATGCACATGATTATTTTCTTTGATTTTCTTTGTACTTGTGAATGGTATATACAGGTACAAGATCTGTTATCCAAAATGCTTGGGACCTGGGTATTTCTGGATAACAGATCTTTACATAATTTGGATCTTTATGTATTACGCTTACTAGAAAATCCTGTACACATTAAATAAACCCAATAGGCTGGTTTTACCTCCAATAAGGATTAATTAGTTTGGCTCAAGTACAATGTACGGTTTTTTTTATTACATAGAAAAAGGAAATAATTAAAAAATTTTTTGATAAAATGTCTATGGGAGACAGCCTTTCCATATTTTAGAGCTTTCTAGATAATTGGTTTCCAAATAAAGGATCCCATACCTTTATTAATACATATATACCAGACCAAGCTACTGTGTTTGGTGTCCCTGTTTGGCCCTCTTTGTCCTACTCTCAAGCCCACTTCCTTGGGTGCACCTGAACTCCTGGGAATTGTTGTACCTAACCTGATATAAGACCGTTGTTAAATTGTTCTAGTTGCAAATTATGAATTCTGCTGTTCATAAAAACATTGTTCTTCTATGCTAATGACATACCTTTGCTAAGCACTACTACTTAATTACAGTGCACTGTACAGTAGTAACCCTGAATAGCCTGCTAAAGCACACGTGGTGCTTCATTTTCCGCGGTCACCCAAAGTTGCCTCACGAGGAAACATGCTTTATCGCAGGCTACTTTTCATTATAGCGGCCGGGAAGACGCGCGAAGGCAGTTCAGGGAGATTGTCGCCCCGAAAGAAGAGGTGATTAGTCGCCAGGCGACTAAATCTCCCGAATCTGTCTGTCTATCCCAAACCTTAACAATGCATTTTTCTTGCCACTTAAATAAAAAAAAAATGGAATTTGCATACTTAATGAATAGGTAATGTCCTAATTATCCAAGTATTTTTATACGTTTAGTTGATACATTTGTTTATGTTGATAAATTTATCCCTGTCCCTGCTGAGCAGAATCCCCGAGCTTCATTACAGGCAGCTGTTCTAAAGGGGTACAATAGTTGCTGATGTGCCACAGATGCTGGTGAGAAATGGATCAACTAATGTATTGGTTTTGAATCTGCAACTGGATAACTGAGATGACAAGGCATTAAACTTTAAATTCTGGAAAAATGGTAAAACAGAAAGCAGCTGAAAAGTCTTCTGTCGAACAGTCTGAAAACAACTAAACTAAAATAGTTGAAAGTTGAATAGTTGAAAGTTTAATAACCATGTGAATATACATTTTAGGACTTGTTTACAAGCCTTAAAGGGATTCTGTTTTTATGATGTAGTTTTTATTTCTCAGTTGCACTGTTTATACTGCATATAATTTATTCTACAATAGAAAATCTAATTCCTGAACCAGCAAGTGTATTTTTTTTTTTTTAGTTGTAATATTGGTGTGTAGGCAGCCATCTCCAGTCATTTTGCCTGGTCGTGTGCTTTCAGAAAGAGCCAGCACTTTAAGATAGAACTGCTTTCTGGCAGGCTGTTTCTCCTACTCAATGTAACTGAATGTGTTTCAGTGGGACCTGGATTTTTACTACTGGGTACTGTTCTCAGATCTACCAGGCAGCTGTTATCTGGTTACCTTCCCTTTGTTCTGTTGGGGGCGGAACGGAAAGGGGAGGGACAGATGGTATCACTCCAACATGCAGTACAGCAGTAATAAGTGACTGAATTTTATCAGAGCACAAGTCACATGACTGGGCACCTGGGAAACTGACAATATGCCTGGCACCTTGTCAAATTTCAAAATAAAATATAAAAAAATCTGCTCTTTTGAGAGATGGATTTCATTGCAGAATTCTGCTGGAGCAACACTTTTTTAACTTTTTTTCCCATGACTGTATCCTGTTATGTTAGTTTGCCACACTCCAGTGTTCCCTCACTGGCACTTAAGGAATCAATGTAATTTTGATGCAGGGCACTTTAAGTGATAATGTCATGTCTTAGAAAAATTTAACCTAATTACATCCAATTCATGAATTCTTTTCAGGGTTATGCTTATTTTTATATTTTTATATTTTGGGACTTTTGCCATAAACGACTCAAATTCTAAATAGAATCTATAGCTTATTTGTGGTGTAACTGGATCAAGTATTATGATCTACATTAGCTTTGCAACATCACATAAATTTGACATTGTCAGGGAAGATTTACCCTGCTCTTTTATTTTACTGGGGGACTTCAGAAATCAAATTCCCAATTCAGAACATCTTGTATGGAAGCAATTATATTTTGCTCCCAGTATAAGGGGAGGAGGAAACATTGAAAAAATGTGGTCAGTCGTTAAGTGAGAGAGTACTATGGGGTACCCATGTAAAATATTTCTTATGCAAAGTACAGGGATCCGAATTAAAAACTACAAGCGTTAAGTGATTGCATATTTGAAATAAGGTTTCGTAGCATAGTTGCTGTAGCTGTTAGTTGAACGTTTTTGACATTCGTCCAAACGTCTATGCTACTTAGGTTCTCTGGCAGCATGTTTTAAAATGCAAACATACATAACCCAAGCTAAAAGCTTTTAAATATTGGCCAAAATCAAATTAGTCTTTCCTGGTTCACATGGACAATCACTTGAAGAATATTAATAGAGTCCTTCACCTCTATTCACCACTGTGATCGCCCTAAGTTTTATAGTGAAGATGCTTATCCTGCACATTTCAGAGGCAGTGGTCCTGTGGAGACGTGACAGGTAGTGTAACCAATATGCACAGATCATGTCTATATCTAGTTGAGTGCTGGCGGCAGTTAAATCTAATGTCTCACCAAGCAGCTTTGGAGAGTGATCCTGTGTGAACTCTTATGTGTTTGCCAGTGTCATATATCCTAATGAAGTGTTAAAATTGTATTTTAATGAATGACAAGCCAGCTATTATACTACAGGTTTCTATATAGAAATGTTTTTGTGCCAAAAACTTAAATCTGTTTCTCCAAGTTGATAAATAAGAAAACTGTATCTTTGTTAAATAAGTAGAAATATGAAGATGTTTCTCTCTGTTTTCAGTTATTGCCCTCTTATAAAGTAACGTGCAGCATTAAAAGCATATGCAATTCAAGATCTCACTTCATTCTTTAAATATCATTTATAAAGGGTATACTTATCTGTACTCTGGCAATTCTTACGCCACAGGGTAGGCACAACCTGAAAAACCATTAAGGGAGAGGCACTCCTATTCCTGGAATTTTCCTTTGATTGTTTCTGGCTGTGATGATTAGTTATCATTCTTAAAGTGCAAGACAGGGAGATTCCTAACTCATGTAATTTTTTGCTCTTTAATACTAAGCTTTTCATATTGCTATTAGAAACTCATCGAAACAGCTCTATAATAGTGGCCAATGAATAGGTTTCAACAGTAACTGTGTCAGCATAAAATACTGTAAAATGTGCTCTAGCTTTTCCGTGTGGTTGCTATACAGAGCCTTTCATTACATATGAAAAGGTGCTACTATGTAGGGAGAGTGCATTCATTCTTTTGTAGCAGCTAATAGTTTAGTTCGGGCAAGACTGAAGATTTTCAATGCAGAGTATGCAGGTCTATTCACTAACATTTTTAACACATTTAAATTTATATGCACAAACTGCAAACACAAATCAAAGGTTGCAAATCAGAGAATTTTTAGAAATGCTGCCTGGTAGTACAGAATTTAAAATGTATTTTATGTCTTTTTTAGGGCTTACACGTTGAAGGAAACTGAAATATATGTACAGATGGAGTCACTTGGATTTGTAAGTTAAATGCGTTGTGACTAAGGGCTAATTTAAGAAACTGTGTTATCTAACGTCATATTAACTCATTTAATGCATTTAACCTTTTCATTAGCATACCAAAGCACTATTGTTTTCAATGGTGAACTCTTTAATTGGATGGGATGCTGTGACACAATATTCTGTGCTAAGTGGGATAAATGAGATAGATGAGTTAAGTCACGACGCATTTAACACACAATCCAAAGTGACTGCATCTGTATATGTATTGTATAATATATATATATATATATATATATATATATATATTCTATCATATTATAGGTAGAAACTAGTTATAGAAATGCCTAAAGAAATACTAGAATTTTCTTTTTTAAATGTTCTTTTATTAAGCTACCAGAGAATATAAATACAGACAAAATGAGGTATTGTTTGTACAGGCTGCCATTTTTACACTAAAGTTTAACATAAGGGGTGTCTTTTGTCAAATCACAGAAGTGCAATGCTATGCTGTAATCGATGCATACTGTCTTGAAAGTCAACATGCCACCCCCATCTCCATACAACCACCTGTAGAGAGGACCAAGCAGTAAACGTCATGTTAGTTTAAAGTCGGCACCCAAAGGAACCCAGTTTGGGTGCTCCTACATTGGCTTCAATGTCCATATTCGAATTCTTAATGAATCCAATGAGAAATTTTTGGACTGGCCAGACCAGCAAAGATGTAGTTGGTCAGATTGTATACGTAGAAATGTATCCACCAATGTAGCAAATTAGAAAAAGTTAGTTTAGAAGGTGAAAAATGAATGGCAGTATTGGAAAAATTGTTAAAAATACAAAATTGAAAGCAACAGAAAAGAAAAAAAATGTTTACTCAAACCAACTCAATGAGTAAACTATTTGGAAAGAGAACAACTCATTTTAAAGACACTAAGGGGCAGATTAACTAAGGGTTGAATTTGAGGGTTAAAAAAACCCTCAAACTCGACCATCGAATTTAAAGGGAATTAGAATCGAATATTTACTATATTCGAATTCAAAGGATTTTACTGCAATTTGATTGATGAACGATCGAATAGTAAATATTCAATCGAATGAAAAAATCGTTAAAACGAATTCGGTAGGTTTAATCTGGCGAACTAGGCAGTCAAATAAAAAAGTAAAGGGCAATTAATTCGACTGTTGAATATTCGAATAGAATTTTATTCAAATTATTTGCATCTTTCAATACGATTGAATTTTTAAAATTCGATGGTCGAAATGGCCTTCAACAATATTCCACAATTCGAATTTGAATCTTTTTGAAAATTTGATAGAATTTCAAATCATTCATGTGAATTTGAAAACTCTGCCCCTAATTGTTGTGTTCCAATAAAAATGTATGTGTGTCATGGTAAACTACAATGTATTGTGTATATAAGGACTTTAAATAAACATAACCATACATTTTGCGTTTAGCGGGGCGTGTTTCTCCAAGCATAATAATTTAAAGAACAAGTAAACCTTTTTTTTTTCTATCTGTAAATTTGCTCTACACAGCCCCCCAGATTAATGTACCTTAGTCCCTGCTGCAAGTCTGCTCTGGTTTCTGTGTTATCAGCAGCTTGTTTCCCCTTCTTCCTGGTGCAGAGTGAAGCCCCGCCCCATAGCTTACTGAACTGACCTTATCTCTTGGACTAGTCCTGGAGATCATTTGCATACTATGACATAGCAGAGACCAGTGTGTGCAGCACCTTTTGCTTGGGGAAACTAGCTTACTAATGCACACACTGTCTCCCTCTTCCTCTCTATTGTGGAACAGCAGCAAATGGACTGCTCAGTAAACTAAGGGGCTGGGCTTCACTCTGCACCAGGAAGAAGGGGAAACAAGCTGCTGATAACACAGAAACCAGAGCAGACTTGCAGCAGGGACTAAGGTACATTAATCTGGGGGGCTGTTTAGAGCAAATTTACAGAAAGAAAAAGAAAAACATTTACTTTTCCTTTAAACAGACCATTATGTGGACTGAAGGACAAGATTATAAATCCAATATGCAATTTTTTTTATCTGCAGTTTCTGTGCATCCCCCTGAATGTGATAAAAAAGGCAGGCTTTATTTTTTCTCAGCTGAAACATCCCTCTTTTATTCATGTTACAAATGTCAGAAAAAAACATTTTGGTGGGGGAAATATGTAAAGGTTTCTGGGCATTTAACAAATTAAATTTACATGCATTTAAGGCAAACTGTAGACAATAAAATTCTTAACATATCTGTGCATAGTCTGCAATAAAAAAACACTCAGCCAGCAGCTGTTTTCATGTCAGTGTTTTGTCACTGGTAAAGACTTAAATACCCCATTTTGTTTTTACTACTGCAGGCTGCTTAATGGAAGCATTTCTTTTCATAAATGGCCACTTGCCACACACACTATATTATCTCTCTCTAAAGGATGTGTTTTGTGCTTATCCTCTAAAGGTTTCAGTCATGCAATAGCAATATGCTGTAAAGTGTAGAAAATGTAGTGTAACAAAGGCTGTGCAGGAGAGGCAGGGGCGTTGCTTTTAAATTTTAGACACGCATGTTGCAGGGTACAATTACAGTACTTTTTCTTACTGGTAAATATATCCATGCAAATTTATTCTGAGATACCAGATCTCATTATGTAAAAAACAGAGCTCAGGTTACACTAAGGGACTACTATGAATGGTGCAAACTAAAGATGAATCCAAAACATGGCACTCCGCTGGCAGCCAATAGATATGTGCTCAAGTGCTCAGACATAGTACCCAAGGGGATTGCTTTCCATGCAAGTGTTTTGACTGGTATACTTATTTGTGTTAAAGTGAAATCTAATCAGGCAAGGGGTACCCAAGCATGGCTAATAGTAGGAAATGTATTAATGACATTTGAGTCTTGGGGCCAATATTCAAAATGCAGAAAATACGTTATGGAGTCTGGGTTTATATAAATTTGTATGATCCTATTTATATATAAACTGCTCCATGGATGCTCACATGAATGGCTCCTTATCTGCATGTGAGACCTATAAAACGGTCATGAATAGGATCAGTTATATTTTCCCTAACGTTCGGTGGATGGACATTAAACCTTATTTACAGTAATCCTAAACAGTAAGCCATGCAGGCACCACTCATTACATTCAAAGAATATCATTCCTTCCTATCTACGCTTCATGAATATAGATAATTAGGAGTCGTGCATGTATTCAGTAGGTGTGCATGCATGTGAATACTGTATGTATGTGTTTTAAACGTTTGTATTCATCAAATTAAAACTCCTTCACAAAAGATGCAGCAGAATACTAAACCATATTGGACCCTTTTCTTGAATATTGAAATTTGTTGTCTGGAAATTTTAAAGTCAAATTATTTTTAATGGTTCACCATAACCCCCTACAAAAACAACAATTTAGGTTTTACCCAAATTCTTAATCAGCGCTTCCTTTGTGTGTATGTATGTTCATATTAAGTAAAAGAAAGCACTCCAATTTGATATTTTTTGTTTACTTAAGAATATTGGACTGGAGAGCTGTAATTGATGAAATAGCTCATTTATAAAAACCTGCACCCAAGCTGTATTGAATTCTGGACAATTTTTCCCCAAACGTTTATAATTTTTTCAGGTAAAAATAAGTTTCTGTGTTTTTAGCCCAGTGGGAAGTATTCATTGATATGTGCCCTTTAATAGCAATGCAATTATTTCTACTCATAACTATTAATGAAATTATAGATCAGAGTAAGAATTGACAATGAGAATCCATTTTTGGCACTGGTGACAATCCTAAGGGAAAATTAATTGTTTGCCTTTTAATTTGACTTTTAGTATAATGTAGAGTGTTATTCTGAGACAGTTTGCAATTGGGTTTTCATTATTTATTATTTGTGGGCTTCGTTATTTAACTTATTCAGCAACTCTCTAGTTTGCAATTTCAGCAATCTGGTTGCTATGGACCAAATAACCCTAGCAACCATGCATTGCTATGAAAAAGAATATGAATAGGAGCGGGCATGGATAGAAAGATGAGTAATACTATGTAGCAATAATAAATGTGTATATCCTTATATCCTTACAGTGCATTTGTATTTAGATGCAGTCAGTGACCCCCATTTGACAGTCTGAAGGCAAATTGCTTAGAGAAAAAAAAAATATATATAATGAAGACCAATTTAAAAGTTGCTCAGAATTGGCCATTCTATAGCATACTGAAAGTTAACTTAAAGGTGAACCGCCCCTTTAAGAAATAAATGGACTTGTAGACACAGTGACTTTATCCAAAAACAAACTTCTAGTTGCATTGCGTTCATTGTATTGAAAGCTGCATTGCTTTAGAACAATATTCAAACATCTGCGCCCTGTGGGGCTACACAAAGGAAGGAAGGGAATTCAAGCCAGTAGGTGAACTGCAACAATATTTTTAGGGCAGCAGGGAATATCGAGTGTATTACGCAGAAGAAGAATCTAAACTCCGGGTAAATTCCACAGATGGCTGCATGTACTGTTGGGAAGACATTTTACTAGATTTAAGGGTTGTTAAAACTCTCTACCTTATTTAGAAGTAGAAACGCTGCTGCTGAAATACTATATTGCTTACCTTTTTAATCAGGCAATTTAGAAGTTCCTTAGAGGCTGGGGCCAATTTCATTTAAAAATTGAAAGGGCAGAGAGCTGCGAAATGGGACAAAGTGGACCACGTGTGTTCCCTAAAATATTGTGAAATGCCTTCTGTAGACTTCAGTTTACATTTTTCAGTCGTAATAAACTTTATTTGACACAAGGGGTCATGAGTGTGCAGATTTGCCAGTTTCTGCTATTCAGTTCCTAATTGCAGGCAGCTGATTTATATCCTATAACTGTGCTATAATGTGGAGGTCTTAACGATGATGAAGTTGGCCCCTAGAACTGGCCAAGGGCCCCTCTACCTCATTCTAATGCAGGTTAACCACTGGCCATTTGTTTCCTTGATTATGGTGATTGTTACATATTACCGCCATGGAACATAGCATGCAATATATGTACATTGTGACTACTAATTATACATACCCTGGCAGAATTTATGATTTCTTAACCATCTTTCAGAGAATAGTAATAACACAAAAACTTTTTTCACTTATTGTTAATGGTTGGCTGAAGCCATTTATTGTCAAATAACGGTGTTTACTTTTTTAAAATCATAATCACTACACAAACTACCCAAATGACCCTGAACAAAAATTTACATACCCCAGTTCTTAATACCATGTATTGCCCCCTTTAACATCTAGACAACTTGAAGTGGTAGCTGTGGATGAGGCTGCCCATTCTTCCTGGCAAAAAGCCTTGAGTTCCCGTATATTCTTGGGCTGTCTTGTATGAACTGCACATTTGAGGTCTCTCCAGAGTGGCTCAATGATATTGAGGTCAGGAGACTGAGATGGCCACTCCAGAATTTTCAATTTATTTTTCTGTAGCCAATGACAGGTCGACTTGGCCTTGTGTTTTGGATCATTGTCATGTTGGAATGTCCAAGTATGTCCCATGCGCAGCTTCCGGGCTGATGAGTGCAAATTTTCCAGTATTTTTATTTCACCTGAAGGTATTTTTCCTTGCATCCCAAACAATGTTTCTGGCAGTTGTGGCTGAAATTTTAGTTGGTCTACCTGACTGTGGCTTGGTTTTAAAAGAACCGCTCATTTTCCACTTCTTAATTAGAGTTTGAACACTGCTGATTGACATTCTCAATTCCTTTGATATATATATATGTATATGTGTGTGTATCTGTATATCTCAGAGCAACATGTTCAAAGAAACAGATCTCAGCAGCAGAAATATAACAAGGGGAGCATGCCTTGTGGGGGGTGAAGGAGATTAAGAAACAGCCCCTAACATTTTCTTCAGTTACATCTGTATGTGGCTCTACACAGGGAAAAGAATGTATTGCCTGAAATGCTGTCTCATGTGCAATAACTGACTTCTGCAGTTTAAATGAATGGAAGAGGCATGGGGGCATTACCCGGTGTTTCCCCACTGGCAGAGGATCCAGCATGCATTCCACCAACTGTATCTTCAAAGGTGTTTCTGAGTTGCATATGTATGTGGTTATAATACCTGCTATAGCTAATTTTAGTTCTTAAGCCATGGCAAGCTATATGTTTTGTGGTGCTGATTCTGGACTCCTGTTTAGTATGACCGTAATAGCTTGGACCAGTGATTTTCAACCTTGTGCCTCCAGCTGTTAAGGAACTACAAGTCCCACAATGCAATGACAGTCTGACAGCCACAGTCAGGCAAATGCATTGTGGGACTTGTAGTTTCTTAACAGCTGGAGGCACAAGGTTGAAAATCACTGGCTTGGACAACAGATTATTTTTAATACCCATTAGTATGATAACAGACTGCTTTTATAGGTACTAAAATTATACTGGTTATTCACTTTTTTTAAGCATCAAATTTTAGGTGTGCGCCAAATCCTGCTCTCTGTTTAGAATCCAGGCAAATCCTAGCCCTTTTCTTTGTTGCAGGATTTGATTTTATCATTTGTCTGAATGCTTTGCTGAGTCCTAATGTAATTCATGTGCAGCCTGTGACCCTCGCTTTGTCTTAAAGTACAATTCTCGGGGAAGCCAACCTTCAAAAGCCAAAAAAAGTTAGCTTCCTAGTGTACGCAGTTAGATTAGATCAAGGCAAATCTGTTACACTGCAGCATACATGATGTATGTACAGAAGGGTATGAGATGTTGGAACATGCTCAGAAAATGTAGTTACTGTTGCAAAGTGACATTTCTTTTTTGCAGTGTAATGAGAAAGACAGAGACCAACATACACAGGTATAGCAAATTGAATTTCTTCACAGTATCTTTCAAGTGGGGAAGATTTTTCACTGAAAGCTTCTTTATAAGCAATTGTACTAAGACCTAATTGTGTATTTTTATTCCCCCTTCAATTTCTACTGTATGTGCGGTAACACAGGCAGGATTATGTATCATTTATGCATTAAAGCAAGTGCAAATCTCTTGAACCACCATCAGCTTCCTTTCACTCTAATGGAAATGTACCCTATGTTCTTAGCACCATGTGATGTGTTAGGGCTCTTCCAGACGAGGAGATTGCAGGGAGATTTGTTGCCTGCATTTTCTAGCGATTTTCAAAAGCGCCACGTGTGAATAGGCGCAGGCGACTTTACACTTTAGCGGGCGCAAGACTGGGGGAAGAGATTCAGGGAGATTTGTTGCCCCAAACACGCGGCGATTTGTCGCAGGTAGCAAATCTCCCTGCAATCTTCTCGTCTGGAAGAGCCCTTAAGGTGGCCATAGAAGCCACTTTGGATTGTGCATTTTACACAGTATGACTTAACTCAGACATCCCATTTAACTCATCACAGAATATTGTGTCACAGCATCCCATCCAATTAAAGAGTTCACCATTGAAAACAATGGTGGTTTGGTATCCTAATGAAAAGGTTAAATGCATTAAATGAGTTAAGATAACTTTAGATAACACAGTTTCTTCAATTAATCCTGAGTCACGAAGCATTTAACTTACAAATCCAAGTGGCTGCATCTGTATATCTATATAGATATCTATCTCTATCTATCTAGATATATAACTATCTATGTATCTACTACAAAAAGGTCCGCACTCAGGACTATTATTGTATTAATTAATTATAATTTATTGGCACTACACTCAGGCAAATTCAAGCAACTTTATTGAGAGTGCTGGCAACCTTTGGACTTATACATACACATACAAAAGGTCCTCTGCACTCAACCCATTATCAGTAAATTTAAGCCTAATATTTTTAAAAGATCGTTTTGAAGACAACTTTCCCTTGTTTGTTGTAGTATATAAATATGTATATCTGTGTGTATATCTATATCTATATATATATATAAACGGCACTCACGATATTGAAGTCCAGCTTGCCTGGGTGCAGTCCTGGGGAATAGCTATCTATGTATATCGAGGAAGTCCGCACTCTCAGGGCTTAAAATATTTCAGAACTTTATTTCATTCAACGT
>CM044435.1:80368641-80456128 GCA_024363595.1 Xenopus borealis | reverse complement strand
ATATATATATATATATATATATATATATATAACTTTGATATTCTACTTTAATCTAACTGTACAGACTGGGTCTGTAGGATGGAGGCAGAAAAGTAATGTCCTTTTGCCTCTTACACTCATTGAAAAACTCAACATTGTTTTGAAAATAGGGATGTTAAATATTGCTAAACAAGGGGTGTTAAATTGCCACTTCCTGACTTTATTGCAGAGAGCGGGATTCGCCTGACTGCCTTTTAATGGTTTCCAATAGACCATTACGTCTATTTCCAAGAGGGCTGTCGACTTCTAGAGGAAGATATGTCAAGTTTGAAATCTGTGTGTTTTTTTCCTGACTGTAAGAGAAAGCTCAGCAATCTGCCCCCATCCCCAAGCAAGGATTTCATAATGTGCATGAAAATTGCTGTAGAGACAGGTTTGAGAGGGTTATTTCTGTACAGAAATATAGAGAGTAAGCTATCAGGGGATTGAACCCAGGCCCACACGGATTCTGCCCAGGTGCCTCTGGAAGCTGATCCATCACTAACTAGGCTTTATTAGCTCTGTTGCTGGAAGCTGCACTGTCTGCTACTTTGTGTGAGAAATTGCTGAGCAAAGTTACTTAAAAAATAAAAAATGTGTGGCCCTAAACACTTGCACCTAAACCCAATCAACTGATATCTGCGCTATAGAATTCCACACTCTGCAGTTTTTGTAATATTCGTTAATGACATGCTGCAATGAAACCATAAAGACATTCCCTCTAATTTGACCAAATATTTTCCTAAAATTTTAAAGTGTGTATAATCATGTAAACATTATATAACCCAATAGGCTGGTTTTGCTTCCAATAAGGATTAATTATATCTTAGTGTGGATCAAGCACAAGGAACTGTTACTGTTAATATTACAGAGAAAAAAGGCAATCATTTTTAAAAATCTGTATTTGATTATAAGGGAGTCTGGAGGTGTAGGATATGACCATTCTGTAATTCAGAACTTATCCGAAAAGCGTAAAATTACAGGAAAGCTATCTCTTGAAGGATCCCTTAAAGGAACATCATTAACACCAAAAAATGAACGTGCCTTAAAGTAATGAAAATATATATTTATATTATAATCCGGTGGGAGGGTACTAACATTCATATCACCTAGTGGTTAATACTTCTCCTTTAATTTTTTTAAACTGCCATACCTGCTGGCTTTATTATCAACAGGTAAGTGGCAGAAACTGAGGTGTAGAACAAAGTAATCATTTGTGAAAGCTCTAAATGACAGCAACTATATACAGGCTACTGTACCTGTAACCATAATGTTTTCAATAAGCAACTACATACATCATATACAAAATTTAGAGTGGGTCGTAAAATGAAGATGCATTAGATAATAGACCATAATTAGGTAATGTTTTACCCCTAAATTGGCATAAAAAATGTATCTGCTGAAAAAGAATTTATCCTGCCATGTATCCTGGGTGATTATGCATGAAATGTCCACTATATACTGCCATGTATTCTTGTGGTAGTATAAATGGAAATGACTGATATTTGTCATGGGGTATAACGTGTAATTAGCACTACATTTTTACGTCCGTATTGTTTGGGGGCATTGTATGTGGATTGACTCTGTATTTATGCTGCTTGCATCTGGGTTATTCTACATGGAACAGTATGTAGGTTACTATGTACACAATGAAAATGCCTTTATGAGCTTCCCCAAACCAAAAAATGACTACGCTATCTATGTTATGATGTGGTTTTAATAACCTGAACCATACATCCCAACATTTGAAAAATAGAAATCAGGATAAATAGATCTACCATGACCATTGTATGGCCAAATTCCCTGAATTCCATTTTACAAAATCTGGCAGGTTATGGAAAGCTGGAACACATTTCTGGGGGCTTTGGTTATACAGAACTATTCATTTACCTTGGTTGTATAGTTAACTGTCCAGGTGTCGTAACAAGTGGGGGCCTCTCCTCATTGATGGGTTCCATGAGCGGAGGTGAAATACAAAAACAGGTTCAAACCAAAAATGTAAAGTTTTTTGTCCTCCACAAGCAATCGCAACCAGGGCTCTCTCCTTCCCTCAAAGTATTTGAACAGATTCCCAAAGGGAGATGTTGCTGACTGTACCTCAAAGGCAAGAGGAAACAAAAAACAAAAAGACGAAAAAAATCTAGTGTAGTATTTAAGTGAATCGAAATTTCACCCAAAAGTGCAAGCAGTATGTTACACTATCAGTGTGTTAGGCATATATCCATAAAGTGACTTTTTACTTGTGTATAACTTTAATTAAAAATCACCATCTGTCACCATCAAACAGTGTGCACGTGTAGTAAAGGGAATTATAGAGTTAATCTACTCGTTACCCACACAGTATCGGATCTGTTTCCGATTATACTCACCAGCGTTTAAGAGTAGTATAGCATTTATCTCAAGCTTAAATCGTTCCGGAAAGCTGGAACACATTTCTGGGGGCTTTGGGTTATACAGAACTATTCATTTACCTTGGTTGTATAGTTAACTGTCCAGGTGTCGTAACAAGTGGGAGCCTCTCCTCATTGATGGGTTCCATGAGCGGAGGTGTTTGTGGTTACAACTACGATGGCAGCTAATGCCAGACCAACATCTGTTAAGCTGCCTGAATGTTTACCATATGAAATAGAATGCTGATCTTCATAGAGCAAAGTCATGCTGTAAAAGGGGAATGTGACCCTGAAACTTAGTCTGCTCAACCCCAAGATCTGTTTCTCTGGTCATGAATCTGAATTTTCTTCTAAATCTTCAAATTCGATTGAATTAAATTTGTCACCATACTAAAGTTAAATTAATATAAAAGTCATATGAAGCCCTCTGTGTACAAAATGCTTCATGGGCAGCACATCTACAATGTGACTACCACATGACTAAGACTGATCTTCATGGTGCAGGTTAATTTGTTCCCAATACAACTGACCTAAGTGTTAACTGTTTTATGCTTAACATTTGGGTTAAATTCTGATGCAAGATATAAATACATTTTTCCTAATTTGCAAACCGTGCCAAATGAGAAGCATGGCTTGTGTCAGGTGATTAGAGACACGCTCATTACAGGGAAGGTGTTAATTATTGGCGACTTGTAACAGTTTGTTATGCTTACACATTCTCCCTTTCCAGTTATGAATTAGCCATTCATTTCCCCGTGTGTAATTGCAGGAGAATTACAGATGCACTCAGTGAAGGGGAATTTATGAATTTGTTTAAAGCAGCATAGTGTAATCAGTGCCAAGTTAATGCACTTCGCCAGGGCTAAACGTTTAATTGGCATATGGGCTTTCTTAAGGTAGTATTCCCTACCCCCATCTTACTGTAAGTGATACAGTCTAGGGTACAGCCGCTTTTCAGCATCCGTTTGTCCTTGATAAAAGCAATGTCACTTCACCTTTTTATTGCCAAGGGCCTTGGTACAATTTTCTTAGTACCCAAACATGCATCTTCATTGTTCTTTAAGTTGAAGCTAGATACTATATAAAAAACACAGTAGAACTATGTTATTGCTAGAAATTTTAAGTTTAAAGATTATGCTCAGTAGAAGCCCCAGCACAGCATTATACCAATGTGATCTGTCCAGTCTTGTGATATCCCAAAGGCACCTTCATTAGGACATAATCGCTCAAAAGGAGTGGTATCTCCCTTGCCGATTGCTGGCCTCAACCCAGTTGTTTCATCAGGAGTCATTGTGGCCTACCCATTTTTCTGATTTTTTTTTTCCTGCTTAACTTGAGATTTTCTATGTTGATCCTGTTATATAAGTCTATAACCATGGCTCCTATATTCCAATATGCAGAGGCTGGAGACCTTGTTCAGGAACATCTCATATTGATTTGTGTGTGGAGTAGTATACGAATAAGGGTTGCTAAGGGGTCAGTGGCAAACTCCCCTTGGGATTCCTAAACTGGAGAAACTATTGTCACACTGACAGAACAACTAATTTATAGAACTACATAAAAGATATTCTGTACAAAGAGAAACTATACGTAAGATTCCTTTTATAAAGGTGAACTTTTCCCCCTAAAATATTTTCTCTTAAGACAAAAACACAATAAGGGAATGCAATGTTTTAAAATGTACTTAAAGCAAATCTGAGGCTATCCTGTAGTTTCCTATTGTTTATTTGATGAGCAGACTGTCAAGCCAGAAATCGAATTGTAAATAGTTTATTTTTGTCCATTGTTAGTATGGTAATTATGCGGCACTCATTAGTCAGTCACACAACAGAGGAGGTTGATGCTGAGCTCCAGGCGCAGGATTGGAAAAAAGATGTTAAAAGACAAAAAATTTTAATATGTAAAGCTTTATTAAGAAAACAAGAATCCTCTTGACGTTTTCCTGGAGTCTGTTAGCTCTCTTGTGGCTAGTCCACCAATATAAGGGCACCTTGACACAGAATTAAGAATCTGGTTACTGTGTATTGAATCATTGATCACTGGTGGCTCTACACACTTTCACAGATGCATGGACCTACCGGTACCATTGCAGTACTATAATGCATTCTGTACTGCTTGCACATGGACCAGTAGAATGTTATCTTTATATATAATGCATTTTAATATATAGACACATCTTGTCACTGTCATTCCTGTTTAATGATTTTATTTGCCAATGTTGGTAGTTGCATGGTGCATTCGTAAATGAAAAAGTGATGAGGATGAGCAACTTGTTGGCCTGCCAGCCTAAAGAAATAGAATGTAGCCATGAACATATATTGGTGCTAGTACTCTCAGTCCTGCCTTTGGGACAATTAGAGTGTCTGCCATTGTATGATTACTTTGTGGTTAATTTGTACACATGGCTGATTCAGAATCTTTGAGATACTGCCTCTACCCATTCAATGTATTTGTGTCTGCATGATAGCAGGCGGTAGTTGGTGGCCACTGACATTTCTCTGCCAGTGAATTACCAGCAATTTGAGCCTAAAACATATTTCTGTGAGCAGTCTCCCTTAAGCATCCAAATAACTGAGCCCTTATTTAGCTCCCCTGCAGGCAGGCCTGGCTGGAAATCTGTGGGTTCTGGCAAATGCCAGAGGGGCTGCTGTACGATGCCATAGGAAGTCACTATTTAGTGGGTTGATTGAAGGCTGTTTGGGCCTCTATGTATTTGAAATGGCTGGGCCTATTTTGACTCCCTGTAAAAAAAAGGGTTGCCACCTGGCCGGTATTTTACTGGCCTGGCCGGTATTTTTGATGGCTGATCCCAATGTTATTAATAGGAAAAAAGATAAATATATAGGAATCCCAGTATTTGTTTTTAAAGAAAAGGTGGCAACCCTTCTAGTCCAGGGCTGCCTGCAGGCTTACAGACACTTGGGGTATTCAATTCTGCAGAAAGGATTTTATTATCTTCTTTATACAGCCTACCAGGCTTTGGAATTCTTCAGGTGCCTACAGGCACTTGCACAGTACTGTACATAATTAAGCTAAAAGTATTGCCTGTATTGTAAAATACCCGTTATCATACCTCCCAACATTTTGGATAGAAATAGAGAGGGACGGAAAACTTGGTGTGAGTAGCACGGCAAAGTATTTTTGACCATGCCAATTTTTCTGACCCCCTAATTTACAAAGTTTGGCAGGTTATGAAAGTTTGAACATATTTGTGTTTTTTTTCAGTTATTAGTTTTGATAATGAAGGTGAATTGCCCTTTAAGCTGTGGGTCTAACTTTTCCCAAGTGACCTGTTCTCTTAAATTGTTACACTTAATAGATATTGTTAGAGTATCTTATCTGAACCTTCTGGTAGTTCTGTGTTCTCTGCCAAAAGCCAATTAAGTTAGAAACTTTGTTGCTATTTCTGGCTGTTCAGTGCAGAGGAAAAATGGGACTTTCCAGTACAAATGAGGGATTGCAGGTTGAGTTGTCAAAAGTGGGACTGTCACTCTAAAAACAGGACAGTTGGGAGGTATGGGTCATGTGGACACCCAAAGCTATATTTTTCTCATAATATTTTTGGGGGTGCTCTTACACCCACTTACATGACACATCCATTTAAACAGTTCCTGTGCTCTTCCAGTCATTGCAGTAATTATGATACATGGGGGCATCGTGAGTAGAATGGGATTTAGGCAATAATTGCTCATTGCTGAGTGAAGCATAATGGCTTCCTGCTATTTCATATAATTTAAAGCCATAGGCAGCTTTTTATTAAAATTCCACCAATATCCTCTTGGGAGTGGAGATTTCCTGCCCCTATGACTAGTCATGTTTGGTTAAATATATGTAGAAGAAAGCATTGGACAGACACCTGCTGTGGTGATGGACTGCAGCTAGATTGATGAGGTGACACAGCAGAATTTTCAAGATCAAGAACCTCTTCCCCAGACACCGCATCATGGCATGCCCTGTCACTCTCCTCTCCAGACTCCTGGATGGTTCGTCCAGTACAAGTTTGATAAAAGGCCGCATGGCCTGAAACGTCGCTGTGATGCCCACATAAGTACTAATAAAGACTTTTTAACTGGAAGAAGAGTTGGATGGTGCTGTTTAAAAGATTTTTTTTCCATATATTATTACCCAAGGAAAGTGGCCCTGCGTGACCGTGCACCCCAGATACCTGAGGCAAGAATCGATGTGCTGACTACTTTCTGCAATTGAATTTGTCCAGTACATCGGGCAAGGATTGGGTCTCTCATGTCACTAATTTAGATAGGGCGCTAGTGACAGGTGATTAAGAAGTGGAGGTAGTAGTGGTGGATAATCTCCTAAGGGATTGCTTTCATCTAAGAAATCGGCAACAGTGCATCCTCCCATAACTGGTAAAGGGTCTTGCTGTATAGGCATAGGGATTGGTACTGGATTCTCAGGGGTCTCGCTGGGGACCTTGGATGGTGATGAGGCACATGGTTCCACTAGTGTACAGTAAGGACTGGACCAACATCTTGGGGAAACACCGGGGGCAGTCCGCTTTAAAATTTTGTAGCCCATCAGGTAATTCTAGGCCACACTAACCACAATAAGAGATCCTGGTTAGGGACCTCCGAATCCAGCCAGCCATCCCACCAGGAGTTAAAATCTTTGATGGTGGAGGGTTGTGTTTCTGGTCGGATTGAGTCTTCCCAAGTGCTACGTTCTGCAGCCGCGGGGGTAACTGCGGACGCCTTTCCTTCCTCAGCTGAGGAGGTCGATGCTGCAAGACCGTGGTGGTGGTGATTGGCACTGGGAATGGAGAAAAATAGAGGAGCAGCAGTCTGCCTTTTTCTATTGACCAGGAAAATGAACAGGACTGCCTTTTGCCTATCGGGTCCAGCAGCCTCTGCTTGCTAACCTCATTCATGGGGTTCCCTGGTCCCCGACTTGATCTCTAAAGGTACAGGTTTCCTTTAGGCATGTGGCTTTACTGGGCCTTGGTGTACCCAGGCTCAATGGGACACAAGCCAAAGAGGAAGAGGCCAATCCCTACACACACACTATAAGGCAGTGTGGCAGGAAGTTGTCATTACACCTCTTGGCCAATAACTAGTGGTGTAAATACGTAAATGGATACATAGGCTTCTGCCTAGTAACTAAGGAATAAAGAATGGTAGGGATTTAACTTTATAGGGGCATGGCAATCCTATAGGTCCCTTCAGAAGGAACGTAAGAAACAGGAAAGAATGGAACCCCTGCTCAGCATAGTATACTGTATGTTTTACATACATTTTTGTGTAGTGCCCAAGTTTACCATCATTATTACTGCAAATTTAGTTGTCTCTTAACCACGTAATTCTACCATGGGGTCCAAATTTCAACAAATTTCTACGTATTATCCTGTACATGTGCTGATAGCTGTTCCATTGTATATATAGTATTTATTTTGTTTAAAGTTAGTTGCCTAGGTACATCGGGGGACAACCAATCTATAGTTAATAGTTTATATGAAAGATCCTCTCTTGCTATATTCTCTGAAACTTTCTTGGTTGCTGTCCAAACTGTATTCCATCCATCTCTAGGAATTATTGTTGGTAAATCTTTCCCCCATGCCGATCAGTATGCTGGAGTAGTTTGGAAAGTATTTGCAACCATCTGCATGTAAAGTGTTGATATCAAGACTTTAGTAAGTGGGGATTTTTCGCAAATAGTTTCAAAGTGCATTCTTTAGATGGCATATTTTGAATTAAGTCTTGTATAAAATGTCATACTTGAGCATAGGAATACAATTCACAGTCGGCAAAGTCATATGCAAATTGCAAAAGTTTTAAGGACTTCATATGGTAGGGACCCAAAAGGGTCTGTTTGGTATTCATTTTGTGTCCATTTTTCAAAAAGTTGCACTTGTAGTCCTGGTAAGAACGAAGGGTTACCAACAATTAGGTTTGCATAATGAATAGCAGTATTTGCAAGTCCCATATTCGTAATGACTGTTGTATTATTAAGTTATGAATTGTAAATTTGTTTTTCTTTGTGATCTGCCCACAATAAATTTAGTTAGCAGATAGCAATCCCACACTGTAGCAGATGGTGGGAGTTTCCATTTAACCAACTCTCCAATGTCTGCTGCTTTATAATATAGTATCAAATTTGGAGTCCCTAGACCTCCTGGTTTTCGATATAGTACCTGACTTGATACACTTGGTTTCCTATAATGCCAGATATGTTAATACTTTTTGTAAATATCTATATATATAAAATATATTTTAATGGAACAGCAAGTGGTAATACCCAAAAATAATAGAGCAGTTTTCGTAACCAAGTCGCTTTAATTGTGCATATGTGCCCTAGCCATGAAATTGAGTAACGTTTCCAACATTCCAATAATTTCTGCAAGTACCTGACTAAAGTTAACTTTGTAAAGTTGGGAGTACCTAGGGCAAATTAATTTTTAATGTGCTACTATGTGAAGCATGTCATAGCTTGAAATTGGGCCTACTCTCTGTTAGTCCCATGGATGTTATGTTTGACCATCTCCTAATAATGCTCAGCGTTTTAGGGTGCATTATTATCACATCATATGGTGTATAAGATGTAAAAGAATGGCAGACTTCTAAAATATTTCTAAAGCCATCCGCTATTTCAATAGCTACTCCAATTTCAGTTAGATTAATGTTCCATGCTGTGCTGGAGTTCACCCCAATATTATATACTTAGGGCATATGTAGTAACTTGGGTAAAGGTTTTTTAATTGGTTACAATGAGTTACTTCAATAGATAATCCATTTGTCTAATGCGGTTAGACTGCTGAATTGATTGTACCTGTTGGTGTGGATTAGGTTACACTTTTGCCCATATTGCTACATAAGTTCTGTAGCCCCATTTGTTAAACATTCATCGTGGCCAGTGTACTTGTTGATGTTCTGTTTCCTGTGTGTTGAGCATACCATTGTGTAAAGTGTTGCATACATTTAGATATAAGCTCTTATATGCAAGTACATATCCAATAAGTAACCTCTTCCTGCTCTGGCTTTGACACTGTACGGTTAGACAATGTTTTTGGTGGCCTTCTATGCATCACATCTCATCTGCATCCAAAGCTGCTCAGTAATTATGGGACATTGGTACACAGGAATTTCTTCATTTTCAGAGTGATAGAGCTGGAGGGAGTGCAGAGATGTGCAACTAAACTGGTTAGAGGGATGGGAGACTTGAATTATGAGGGGAGACTGTCCAGGTTGGGGTTGTTTTCTCTGGGAAAAAAGGCGCTTGCGAGGGGACATGATTACACTTTACAAATACATTAAAGGACATTATAGACAAAATCAGGGGACCTTTTTACCCATAAAGAGGATCACCGCACCAGAGGCCACCCCTTCAGACTAGAAGAAAAGGACTTTCATTTGAAGCAGCGTAATTGGTTCTTCACAGTGAGGACAGTGAGGTTGTGGAATGCACTGCCGGGTGATGTTGTGATGGCTGATTTTGTTGATGCTTTACTTTTACTGTTAGTGTAGCAATGGGCATATATGGTTTGTGTGAAAGAGTGGAGGGGTGTGTGTATGCTGGGTTTTAATTTGGAGAGGTTGAACTTGCATAGTTACATAGTTAAATTGGTTTGAAAAAAGACAGTTCAAGTTCAACCCCTCCAAATTAAACACACACATACTCCACTCTTTCACACAAACCATATATGCCCATAGCTGTACTAACTGTAGAGTTTAGTATCAAAATAGCCTTTTGATTTGATGGATTTTGTCTTTTTTCAACCCAATTTAACTATGAAACTCTGTATAAAGCATCCATTCCATAGTGTAAATCTGTTTCTCTCTATTGAAAAAAACAACACACACCAAACAAAAACGAGCAGGAATGCAAGCAAGTTACTGCCGTGATTGGTTAGCTCACAAGTATGTGCTGGGTTATGTGACTGCAGTGATTGCTATGGTTACCTGTAATACAAAAGATGTATATGTGTAGCTTCCTAATTTAGGTTTTGGGGGTGGGATGGGAAGCTTCCTACTGAACCACCCTAGCTTTTTGTAATAGCCCTTGAATTAGTGTTTTCAGTTGCTAAAATTTTCTTGTTTAATTTGAATTTAAGAGCTTGAATATATTTTAATCTTGATTAATTATGGGGATTGGATGAGATTCACTGGACTTGCCATATTCTTGAAGCCTGTGCCGCATTGACAGATAATTACCCATCAATTTTCAATTCAATTTACAGAGTAAGCTTTAGGAAAAGCATCAGGTGACCTTTCATTCTTGTAAAACTGTATTACAGCTGAATTCCTTCTCATATCCCCCTAAATGCTGTTTATTATTATTATTGTGTATTAATTCTTATTCATTCTTTTTTTTTTCTATTGAGTGCAAAGCAGGTGTTCTTTGTAATGCTAGATGAGTCATATCTGTATTCATGAAATGCTGCACCTAAGATTTATTTGTATTGTTGGACAACCAATGAGCAGTAAGGCCTGCACAAGTTTTCTCAACTTTTTTATTTTTTACATTTTCTGTTTTTACGTAAACAAGGTGGTTTTGATGTGGACTGTTGTTGTTAGAGAGGTAAAAAGATCACATTTGAGCTTTATACTGCTTGGCTATGGCAACTTTTGGTTTTAACAACACTCTTAAACAGGTCCAGACTGGCAATCTGTGGGTTCCAGCAAATGCCAGAGTGGCTACTATAAGGTGCAATAGAAAGTCAGTATTTAGTGGGCTGGTGGGGGCTGTGTGGGCCTCTATGATGGCTGACTGGGCCTCTGTGTACTTGACATGCCAGGGCCTATTTTGGCTCTCAGTCCATTGGTCATAAGTGTCTGATCTTCAGCTCTGATGGATTAGTTTAACCGGTGGAACCTCCTTTAGCACCAATAACCTCCACCCCACCTTTCTTATAACTCATCCATCACTAACTTGTCTGTGCCCTCTAATATTTCTCGATATGATTTTTAATCTATTGTACTCTCTAGTAGCAGGCTGTCCTGACCCGCAGCAAAGCTACTCCAAATCATGATGCACCTTCCTCATTCTTCACAACTGGGATTAGGTCTTGGTGCTGGTCTGCCTTAGAATTTATTGAACACAGTCCAAGACATTGCTGATAATATTTAATTTTTTCAAATATGAGACGTGGAACAATCTTCCTGTAGATCAATGGCATTCTCCGTGGGCCTCCAAGCCATTTCTGAAATGTTATCTCAATGAGATTATTGATTTCAATAGTCTTTTGGAGAAGTTATTGGACCAGAGGTTCACATACTTTAAACTTTTTTCACTTTCAACCTAACTGAAAATTTAAACAGTGTCCAGTATAATTGTTTTTATTAGCTGATTGTCGTTGGCTTTTATTATGTTTAATTAAATAATTTGTTATGGCACATTTTGTTTACTGTGATTGTTCAAACATAAACTGCATCAAAGTACAGTACCTTTAACTGCTAGCAGATGCTTACCATTAAAGTTTGAGTTGTTGCTGACTATGGTATTCCAGAGTAGAAAGTAAATGCTGAGGATCTTTCATGACTCAATCAGTTCACTCTTGTGTGCCCTAAGAAGTGCACTTTCACCTAGGGTTCTGGCAAGATTTTGACTAAAGAATACCCAGTTTGTAGTTTACCTTGCACTAGTGTGCTTGGCATATTTAATCACAAGGTGATGGAACTATGTGAATCACCCAAGTAAACCTGGCTGTAGGCATGTCATACTGATTGTTCATTTGTTTTGTGCTTCCTAGGGAAAGCAGTTTAGCTTTCTTGCTTTATTAGATGACATGAAATATGCAGAAGCTACACTTGATCTGCTTACACAACAATGCTGAATCTTTAGTTATGTGGATGAATACAATTGTTTAACAATTTATTTAAATTCTGGGAAGTTATTTTCATTGTATTAATTTAGCTTTTAGCATGTAATTTGCTAAGCAAATTTGCTAAAATACACAGTGCCGCCATAATGTAGTAAACAGCTCAGCCTGTATTTTCAAGTGGTTTATTGTGTGAAGCAAGATGTGTTCCCTTGCCTAGAGAGGCATAAAGAGATTTTTTTAATTTTCTGCCCATTGGTTTTTAGCTGTCTTCTTTGTACTACTTCAGTAAGTTTCAGTCCAAACACAGTGGAAGCCTTTGACTCTAGAAGCAACTAAGAGCAGCACATCTTCCTCTTGAATCCTGCTTGATACCTAATTGTACAAATATTGCTTAGAGTTTGGAGTCATAATGTACTTCTGATTTATAGCTGTCTTTTTTTTTTTTCTCTACAAAGTAATTTCTTCCGCCTGTACCAGCTCTTTTTCTCTTAACAAAAGGTAAAGGACAAAGAAAGTGTAGAATAGAATAAGGCTAGAAATGCTGTATTTTGTATACTAAACATAAACATGAACTTACTGCACCACAAGCCTAATCAAACAAATTTTTTATGCTTTCAAAGTTGGCCACAGGGGGGCTGTCATCTTGTAACTTTGTTATACATCTTTGTCTGACACTGGCACTGCACATGCTCAGTGTGGTCTGTGCTGCTTAGGGATCATCCTAAATGATCAAAATACAAAGTTGTTTGAGTTCTGCATGGCTGGTAAGTAAGGCAGGGGCTCCCCCTGCTGTTCATAAGTATGATTGTTTCCCTGCCAGAAGTTAGGGACCGTCTGACAATTCCTATCCACAGCACTAAAAGAAGGGAGAATTTCACTGCATACAACCAGGTTTCTTATAAAAACGGTACACATTTTTTAATTAAAGTATATTGGAGATAGATTTCTTTTTCATTAAAGAAAGTAAAAATGGGATTTTACTTCTTTGCCTTTTTTTGCCCTTTAAGGCACAGGTTTCCTTTTTGCACGCTGCACCTTCCCAGTTCATATGTGGACCTCTTTTTCTGCCAGCTTAAATGTGGACGGATTTGAACAAATAAAACTGCTAAATGTCAATGCACAACTGGAATAATTACTTTTGCTCTGTGAACCTTCTGCTATGGTCACAACACAACAAATTAAAACATGCATTGCAGTAATAGTCATAGCATTTACCAAGCGCTGCATTCATCTGCACAGTGACCATTTGTTTGCAAATTATCTTTAGCAGGGCATTAATGTCTCAGATTAAGGATTGAAATGCCACATTTGCATGCGCAGCCTTTCTTAGCAGTAATTACGACTTGTTTATGAATGTATTGTACTGCACCATTCATTGGCCATAGAAAATTCAATTTGCATATTACCTGGACAGGAGAAGTACTGAAGGAGCTCTTCACATATCTATCATTTGAAAGACAGTCAAGGTCTGGATTATTCCATATAATCGATCTGAAATATTCATCCTCCCACACATCTTAATACTGCACCTTGCTGTTTTACAGAAGACATGAAAACCTCTTATCCAATGTCACCAAGTCTTCTAATCATGGTTGTATTCCTGGGATTATTATGCTTTGATACCTATTTTGTACTTATGCATTTTATAGTATTTGAAAAGACTGTCAAATAACAATAGAGCTTTCCCCTTTATTATCCTACATATGTTCTCAAACATCAGTCTACAATAACTGTTAACTCTTCTTGGGGTTCTTGATTGCTGGCCTCTAACAAAATGTCATATGTTGCTTGGATCATTTCTTTCAATACAGGGATATCTTTTTATACTTCTATATTTGACATTTGTGTGATGTTCATTCTTTTCTATTTTTACATTTCACGCAGATCAGCTGCCCTCTGGTTTTGTGAAATTGCTGATGACATTTTCTTGGCCCTTCAACCCTCAAAGCAGCTCTCTTTTGTCAAACAATAATGCTATAAATGCTGTATTTTGTTTACTAAACATAAACAAGAACTTAATGCACCAGAAGCCTAGTTAAACAAATGATTTATGCTTTCAAAGTTGGCCACAGGGGGTCACCATCTTGTAACTTTGTTAAACATCTTTGCAAGACCAAGACTATGCACATGCTCAATGTGGTTTGCACTGCTTAGGGATCGTCATAAATTATCAAAGCAGCACAAGGTAAATAAATGCCAGAAGCCGATACAGCAAGATTAATAATTAGAATATGCAGACGGCAGTCCTGTGTTATGTAATGTAGATTTTTTGGAAAACTAATCCTCCAAATAGAATCCCAGTTTATCTGTTGAAATCTGGCTCCATGAAATATGTACCTGCCACTGGAGTTGGAAACAGAGGATGTAAATGCAAAAAATAAAATCCCATTTTTATTTTAACTGAAGAAGAAACCTATACCCAATAATAAATCTGTGCCGTTTTTATAAGAAACTGTATGCAGTGAAATTCTCCTTTAATTTACTTGCTGTTCTACATTGAAACAAACAAAGCTGCTCAAGTTTTGGGAAGTAAGGTGGGGGCTCCCCCTGCTGTTTGAAAGTGTGATCCTTTCAATGCAGAGCAGTAAGGTGTTGTCTGAAGTTTCTTATTCACAGCAAGTAAATGCAGGCTATATTTCAATGCATACAGTCAGGTTTCATATAAAAACGGTAAATATTTTTTAATGAAAGTATATTGGAGATGGGTTTCTTTTTCATTAAAGAAAGTAAAAATGGGATTTTTTTTTTTTAGTTTCCTTACCCTTAACTTGATAGGGGGTTCTGTTCAATCTGTTGCATAGTCAGTGGCACATAGAGGATTACTTGACATTTGTGCAATACACTTTTACACCCTCAAATATACCGCAGCCATTGACCAATGAGCAAGTGCTAACTGCTGAAGATTTTCAGATCTTTGCCAAAGTTTCAATAGAATCTTTTGGTGGTGTTAGCCACAATGTTGCCATGCCTTTGAGCAATAAACTTAATGCAAGTGCAAAAACCAAAAAAAATATTTTTGTATATTATACCCCCTCAAGATAACCCAGTTATGATTGGGCATTCCAATGTTCCTGAACTGGAAGTTCAATGGCAGTTGGTCTTTTTCACCTGCTAATGTTGTCCCTGAAGTGAAGGTTTAATACCTATGTCCTTGCTACTTTTTAGAGAGTGCTATTTAAATTTTTTGTTAGTGTGTTAGGCAATGTACTGTTGGTTCTTAATTTTTGTTTTTTTTGGTTGTCTAAACCCTTTTCAGTTTATTCTGCTTCTCTCTAGCCTGAAATAAAAAAAGCAACAATAGCCTGAAAACATACATTTGTATGATGGTAGCTTTTTTATTGCTTATTTTTTTATAGGTCTCTCCTATGCACACCTATATCACATTTCTGGTAATACATGGGACCTAACCGCAAAGATAGGTTTTATACACTGTACATATTTGTCTTACAGAAACATTGCAGAAGCTCTTGTAAGCAAAGGCCTTGCCACTGTGATCCGTTACAGACAGGATGATGACCAGAGATCCTCTCATTATGATGAGTTACTAGCAGCAGAAGCCCGGTAAGTGGCCACTTTATATGGAAATTAGATTTTTATCTACAGAATATGACATAGCCCTATAGACAAACTATTTCATTGTTATGGGCACATGACTACAATGGGAGATGTGGAATACCATTAACCTTGGCTAAGATGTTTTCTATGGACAATCCTTGTATGCTATATTATTATGATATCTATAAAAAGCCTAGATGTTTGTGTTTTTTTTATTTTTCTTTATTTAGCAATTGTCAGAAATATTTCACATAGAAAGTGCTAAACAATGTTAACAAATGATCGTGAGGCAATCATACAATATTATAAGTGCTAATATTGTTCCAACTTACAACTTTAATAAAATAACAATAAAACAGGAAAAACAAAAAAAACCCCCAAAACATTCAGAATACTCATGGAAAAGTTATTTCTCTCTAGACAACTAGGATTAAGCATCATTATTTGGGGCAACATTAGTGTTTGCATTACTGAGCTTTTGGTAGTTTTCCCTTGGATCCCATATTTGTTTGTGGGATTCTAATGAGTCAGCTAGCAGAGATAACAAATAATGCAATGAGTGTATATGATCGATTCTAGATCTTGTTTGACCAATTGACAGTTGAGTTGGAGATAGCCAATTTTCGCCAGCGCTACGCAAATTCACTAAAGTGCGAAGTTACGCTCAGGTCGGCGAACGGTAGCGTAGTTGCGCTAGTGTTACTTCGCCAGGCAAAGCGCATTTCTGCTAGCGATGCCTAATTTGCATACGGCATGAATTTCAGTATGATAGAAGTATATGTTACAGCCATTACATTGCACTACACAAGCCCAGGAAACCTTTAATAAATTATATAAAGTTGTCCTATTGCCCTACATGTGCCCCCTGTATAGTTGTGTTGCCATATGTTAGGAAATGTAGGGGGAAGGAGGGTAACCCCCCAAAAAAAATTTTGCTCTCTTTCAGACTTATAACCCTAGAAAGGTAAAATACGGGACTTTTTTTTTATTCAAGCTCTTATCTATTGTATTGAACTTCGCCGGGTCAAGTTCAGTAAAAGGGTCATCTTAGTGACTTTGCCTAATTACGATCCTTCGTCAGTGCACAACTTCACCTGGCATAGGGGTGCGAAGTTGCGCTAGTCTACTTCGCTAGCAAAAATTCGCCACAGTCGGTATTAGTAAATTTGTGAAGTTACGAATTGACGTCACGCTGGCGAATTATCGCTAGCGTTAGACGCTTTACGCTTTAGTGAATTTCCCCCTTTGAGGGGAGTCCTAAAAGTGCCATTTCTGGGTTTGGCTCAAGTTTTGTGTCAAAGATTTGTGAGGCTATTCGAAACGTTTTATTTCACTGTCGACAAGTCCACCAAACATGAAAATATGTTCCTCTCTCAGAGCAGTTTCTGAAACATCTGTCTGAACTGTTAGGTGAGTATTTTTGCTTCTGAATTCTGAAAACATCTCATGGCTACTTTATAAGCCTTTCCTTATGCTGATGTTGGGGGAAATATGTCGAATCGAATCCCAAATCTTTGTCCATTTAGATGGAGATATTTGTATAGAGAGGTCTTTTTCCCATGCTTGTACTGTATGTATGTTGGTTTATAATTAGGTGGTGAGTCAACCAGCAAAGAGTAGACTTGAGATATTGCTCTGAATGTGTAATTTGGATTTTTGCAGCGAGTCTAGATGCTTTTTATGGACAATGTCTGAAAGGAGTTTAAAAAAAAAAATCACCCAGTAGGGTTATGCAATGAGTATGCAGATTGCTTTGTTTGCAAAACAGTAGATGCTTTTTAATGTGTTTAGGGAAATATGAGAACTATTATGTATACATTTATTTCAAATGATGGCAAAGGCTACCTTTGGCTACAGTTGAGGAACATTCTTACACTGGCAATTTTCCCATTACAGATGTATTTTAATACTTCATCCTTAACGCACAACGCTTTTAATTATGAGCTTGGTTTTTAGCTAGAAACGGTTTCAAGTTTGAAGTGGAAATGTGACCGGTACACAAGACCCTATTTTTTATGCCTATAAACACATAATTTAAGTGTGTGTGTGCGTGCTTATATACCTTAGGAACAGGTAGATAACTTTTCTTGGGTTGGATTTACTTGTGCCATCTTCAAATCCATGCGTCAGTGCTCACTTTGTCAGCTAGTCCAAGCTACTTCTCTTCCAGAGACACACAGGGATAGTTTCAGACAAACGTGATTGTTTTTTTTTAGTGACATGGCAGCTTTAGTCTTTTGTATTCCATTCACTATACAGCAGAGGCATTTTTTTTCTCAGGAATATAGCAATAAGTTGTAAATCTGGAGATTCCCTCAGTGTGCCCCCGTCAGTATACTTTATCAAGTTGTATTGCCCGCAAAATGTAAAATTTGCAGTGCATCATTGTGATCTTTGCTGTTTTTATTTTTCCTCTTTCAGTATGATACGTGATGTACTTAAACTGTGAATTAGTAGCTGCAATTTGTTTAACTATAGCAAATAGCTGAATAATTTTTAGTGCAATAGAACTTAGTTACTGTGCCTTATAGCACTTATCATGCTCCTCTGACTTGTTTTGATGTTTTTGATCACTAGAAATATCTCATCGTGTTCTCAGTAGAACATATACATAAACAAGATGGATTACATTGACAGAAGAACTGTTACATGGAGGCAACACTAATCTAGCACATATTTTATTTCATCAGCCTGTCTCTTTTTATTTCCTTTAGTAAAAAAAAACAAAAAACTGTGCATGGTTGGTAACCTTTTTAAAACACTTCCTATTTTAAACTAGGAAACAACAAATATTGACCGTTTTCAGCTGTTTCTGTTATTTGTTTTTCATCATGTCCCTGTCGAAGCTCAGTAAGTTTGGTTGCTATAACAATTCAATATAATACTAGATAATTTCTTAACTGCCACTTGTGAGCATGGTTCCCAATGGGAGAGTATTTTGTATATTAACCAGCGACCAACTTTTACTAATCTTTAAACTGTAATTTTTAGGAATATGAAATATTTGTACTGTTTGATATAACTACTTCCTTGTTATATAAATGCCAGAGCTTTAACCTTAGCAGCCAGATAGGATTGTACATTTCAGAGCCTCATACATTATGGAAAACTTGAGCACAAGCAAAATTGCCCTTCTGTTGCCTGAAAATGCCCTCTGGCAATTTCACTATGGTTGGCCAAGGGCCTGAAAACATTCTGCAGCATTTAGGAATTAACTAAACTAAACTCTACTGAAATTAGCTACTATGGCTGTGCTGATTGATACCCTGGGACTCCATTCTGTCTAGGCCCTCCTTCTGGAATACAGTTCATAAAATGAACTTCAGGTTTATTCATAAGGAATATAGACTACATTGCTGGTGTCTTTATTATTTATTTTTTTCTTTGCTGCTAACACACCTGGACAGCCTGTTCTCAGGGAAAATACACATGTGCATTATCAGCATTTCTTTTTTCCAATTATTTGTGCTTTATGATCCAACTGTTTGTTACTTAGATATCTATTCATTGCTGTGTTGCATTCAATTCTGGCACTTTCTGCAATGCCTGGATGCTAAAATGTAATAAATATAAAAAAATGTCCGGAGACTTTTCCACATCTATTAGGGAAGCTAATGTTTAGTTGATCTCTATTTTGAACATTTAATCTTGATTTGGATTCCGTAAAATTTGTGTTAGATGAATGAAGCCAGCGGGGCACTCAATCTGTTCATAATTTGGCTTGATTAAGGAAACTCTGGGGATCTCATACCTTCCTTTTTCTGCCGTTTTCCTTCCTTTTTTGACAGTTTTTATATCTTCATGCACACAGTTTAATTTAATATTTCCTCCGCTGCATGTTTCAGATATACATTTTTGCTTGGTTTCACATTGTTTAATAGAGGCATCTAACCTATTTTATTTTCTCTAAACCAGTACAATGAGTACTATTTTGTTTGTAAAATATAGGGAAAAGGAGTGCCTCTAAAAAGGACTTTCTTAAACTGTTCTATGAATGGATACAGTCCTATGAAAAAGTTTGGAAAGCCCTTTCAGTCTGCATAATAATTTACTCCACTTTAAAAAAAAAAAAAAACAAAAAAAAAAAAACAGTAGTATGTCTTTCATTTCCCAGTAACATGAGTGCTGGGGTTTTTTTCTGAACAAAGATTTTTTGTGAAACAGTATAATTTTTATGAAATTAAATCAAATGGGAAAAACTGACTGGAAAAATTTGGGTACCCTTGTAATTTTGCTAATTTGAATGCATGAACTTCTCAATACTGATTACTGGCAATACCAAATTGGTGGTATTAGCTTGTTAAGCCTTGAACTTCATAGACAGGTATGTACAATCATGAGAAAAGGTACAGTATTTAAGGTGACCAATTGCAAGTTGTGCTTCTGTTTGACTCTCCTCTGAAGAATGACAGCATGGGATCCTCAAAGCAACTCTCAAAAGATCTGAAAACAGATTCTTCAGTATTATGGTTTAGGAGAAGGCTACAAAAAGCTATCTCAGAGGTCTGTCCATTTCAACTGTAAGGAATGTAATCAGGAAATGAAAGGCCACAGGCACAGTTGCTGTAAAACCCAGGTCCGACAGGCCAAAGAAAATGACAGGATGCATAGAATTATGAAAATGGTTAGACAACCCAAAGATCACCTCCAAAGACCTGCAAGAACATTTTGCTGCAGATGGTTTATCTACACATCATTCTACAATTCAGCCCAATTTGCAAAAAGCTGTGTGGCTGGGTGATGAGAGAGAAGCCCATTTTGCACTTATGCTTGTATGCTAAAGCTCATTTAGACAAGCCACAGTCATTTGGGAACAAAGTGCTTTGGACTGATGAGACAAAAATTAGTTATTTGGTCATAATAAAAAGCACTTTAAAAAAAACATGCCACCTACTGTCAAATTTGGTGGAGGTTCCATCATGCTGTGGGACTGTGTGGCTAGTTCAGGGACCGAGGGGCCCTTTTTAATGTTGAGGGTTAGATTAATTCCAATAAGACAATGACCCTAAACACACTTTGAAATCTATATAGGCATTTATGCACAGGGAGAAGTACAATATTCTGGAATGTCCATCAGTCTCCCGACTTGAATATTGCTGAAAATCTATGGGATGATTTGAAACCATCAAATTGAACTAAAACTGGAGAGATATAGTATGGACGAATGGTCCAAAATACCGCCATCCAGAATCCAGACACTCATCAATGGAGTTGTCTAGCTTACATTTGTAAAAAGAGGCTCAAATAAGTATTGATGTAATATGTGTTGGGGTGCCCAAATTTATGCACCTGTCAAATTTTGATGCATATTGCATGGTTTCTGTTAATCCAATAAACTGTCACTGCTGAAATATTACTGTCTCAATAAGGCATGTGTTATAGTCAAAGGAAGTTGCTATTTTGAATTCTCAACTAATGATAAACAAAACACCCAAACTTTTTCATATGACTTTACTTGTAAACTACTTATCATATATGTGAACAGTTTCCATTATGCATTTTATTCCCTATCAATGCATTGGCCATTATTGCCAACTGTTTAAAAGAATATGGGTAGCTCTTTAGTCACATTAAATTGCATGTTTGTCACGTGTGTGTGTCACCCTTGTAACTACTTCATTGTTGTATCAATGGTCTGCTTCATCCAAAAGTAGCAGTTAAATTTGCCCCCCAATTTTGATTTCTGCATCACAGAAAATGTTAGAAATCGAGAAAAAAAAAATGCCCTATCAATGCAGGGGACCCTTGCAGGCCACACAAGCAACATTTTGCTCCTGCAATTAAAGACTTGCACAGAGAGTTTGACAAGTCAGCAGAACTTTTGAGGGTTGTTTTTTTTTTTTTTTTACATGGAAATTGTATGTGGAGTCTGCAGTTCATTCGCCAGCACTATGCTATGGGACAGCCCCTTGGTGGTTTAGTTCATTTTAACTTCAGATGGAGGAACACAGGTATTTCTAGGGACTTGTACATTATTTATTGTATTTCTGAGGAAAATTGTTGCATAGGCCACATAGCCATGGAATATATTTGAAGTTCCCCTACATTATTCATGTGGGTATACTCTTTAATAGTGCAATTCTGTTAAGTGTATTGGTGATTATTAGTAGTGGCAGGAAAGGATGGTGTCTTGCTCCTTAAAAGTCACTTGTCATTCATAGTAGCAGCCTATGTGTCATTGTTCCATGCTGCAGAGCCTCATGCAATCCCGGCTTTTAAAAAGTAATCATCAGAGTTGTTTCTGATGAGTTATTGTTTCCAAGGCAACCAGTGAGAAGGCCAAGCACTTTTTTTTCTGTTTTAAATGGCATGTATGGTTTTCATGATAATGATGTCGTTTTATTGGCAGACGTCAGATTGAATTGGGTACTCATCCAGAACATAAATGTGACATTTTTTGGTCTGGGCACATTTAAATGCAGTTTACTATCTAATGAAAGGTAACAATAAAGGAATTCTAATAAAAATGTTTTTAATCCTCACCTGCTGTAGTGTGCTTTTACCTCTCGTTTTTCTGTACTAGGCTACAATAAAAGTGTGCACAATACACATGCACCATTATGTACAGTCAGCATGTCTTGAGATTGCCATTCCACAAAATAAGCATTAGATATATTCCATCCACCAATAGGACACAAATTTGTTGTTGGCATATGTGCTGCACGGCAATTCAAAGGGAGACCTGACTAAGTTGGGGCCTGGAAACCATATCTACTACTATGTAAAGAGTTGATACAACCCATGTTTTTTTCTTTAAAATATGTGGACATCAACACTGAATCTTCAGCCAGTATATGAAGAAAAAATTATGCAGTTGATACAATGACTTTTTGACTTTGTAGTGATTTATTCAACACGTTAACATGTGCCATTTAATTCTGTGGCAAAAATTACACCCTTGTGTACACCCTTGGCTCCAATAGCTAGTATTGCTCCATTAGTCAAAAAACACTTTAAATAAGACATTCCTATAAATGTCTACCAGTCTCTAACATCAACTAGGATAGTTTTTTCAGCTGTCCCCTTGTTTTTTTTTTTTGCATGCACAGCATCTCCATGGGATTTAGATCTGAACTGAACTTTGACTTGGCCATTCCAGAACCCATCATTTTATTTTTTATTTGATTGCAGGGGTTTGTTTGAATGTTTTGGGTTATTGTCAAGTGGCAGTCCACTTTCTGTTGATTGTAAACTTCCCATAAAATTTCTACCTGCATTATTGTGGTGGGGTTTGGGTCCTTATGCCGACTGAGTTTATCCCCAAAAAAATTTTCTGGTAATGTGTCTAAATAACTCTGCCTCATAGGTACTAATTTAACCTTGATTTTAATTTGAGGTGTTTGAGGGAGTGATAATTATAGGGGTTTAGAATAGATACTATTCCACTTGCAGAGTTGCATTTATGTTTGTTACACAGTGGACTGCAAAATGTTAACTGTCCATGATATTTTTAGAGTTGCTTTTGGACACTGTATTTCCAATAGTGGCTTGCCATAGCATTGATAGTTCTTAAATATTGATCCAATATATTTTTACTAAATGTTTCTGTATTGCTGTAGATGGAACGGTCAGACTGTTTCATACTGGGTGCATAAAACAACAAATTGGAGTTGCCTTATTGCTTGTCTAAGTCAATGACTCAATTACTCAATCTCTACGGCCCCTGAATGCTCCTGTTCACTTATGCCTTATGGTGAATAGAGAATGCCTGGCTGAGGCGAGTTATGTCTCCTACCATATGTTTAAATGAAAGTAATCAAAGAAGCGATTCTGTGTGAGCAGCACAATAAGATATTCACAGATAAATGGTTTTGCAGTTAGGTATATGCTCCTTTAAATTAAAAGCATACTGCTTCTTTTTCATGTATCGCATAAAGTGGAATTTATTTTCATTTGGAGTGGCCACAATGAATGATAGGTCACTGTATATGTGAAGGGCACTTCCTCAAGGTTGTTTGGATTTTTATTTGTCTGGAGATTACAGCTGCAATCACCTCTTCTGTGTATCAAATAAAAGGAGCTTTATCAAATACTTAATCTCCTTGACTTGCATAATTAAAAAGATAAAGAGCAGATATATATTCATATGCAGTCAGTGATTCTGCAGTATATCAGATCCACAAGTACCTTATTCAAGCATAAAAGCTTCATTTTGTATGATCTGGATTTCTTCAGCTACATTGGGTCAAGCGTATTGAATTGCTAGATAACATTAGCAGGTAGAATTTAATCCTACAGTTTATTACAATTTCATATCTATCCCCAAAAACAAACTGATCCTTTGTTCCCCCTTGAGATGAATCAAGCTGACCTTGGTGTGGAGCGATGATTCAGAGCCGTATGTTACACTTTTCATTCTATCTGCGAGGCTTTGCTCATATGCATCAGTCTTGGTTCAGTGCTTCACTTCGCTATGAGCACATCATGTCAGTTCTAAGCAATTCAGTAACTAACACTGGGATTTAGCCAGTGGTCTCACAGTTTATTATGTAGAAGCCTTGCTGGAACTCTTTGGGGACTCGTTTACAAGCACTGAGCTAATTAGCCACATGCAGTACTGATAACAACCAATCAGCTATTACATTTGATTGGTCTAGTTTACTGCAGCTAGAACAGCTGATTGGGTTACTGCATACAAACATGGCTCTGTACTGAGCCATTTCATAAGTGGTGGTGTAAAAATGATCAGCCTTTGTGTCACATCAGTTTAGACATGGAATTTTTGTGTGTACATGATTGTGCCAAATGGGCTTTTCATTGCAACTCATTTAAATTCACAACAGCTTGATAGAAACTGCTGCATACAAGACTGACCTAAAGTTAGACAACAGATGTTTGTTAGGAGTTGCATTTGTATACACTTTTGATATTGGAACATATTCTGTGGCCAATGGGGAACCATACATATGTTTATGTAATGCAATAAGTAAAGCCTCTGTGAAAATGAAGGATGGAAGACAGAGGACTCCAAACAGTGCCATCAGTCACTCTATTGTCATTGCTGTCATGATTTAATGTGATACACATGGTTTGACCATTAAGATTCCCCCACCAAACCGCAACAGGTTGAGCAGTTTTATTGCTCATATATGCATGCTATTAGGGCCCATACACACAGGCTTTTTTTGTGTGTATTATACATGTTTGAGTGCCCCTAAGGGCATGAACTAATTGATACCATTTTATGTTGCCTGCTTGAACTTAAAAAAAAGACATTTTAGCAAAATAGCATTTCATTGTGCTTTTTTAAAAGCAACATGCATTTCTTATATTACAAAAGCAATGTATACATTTTAATTCACACTGCATGCATTTCAATGGACAAAGTCAAACTTCTGTGTATGAGCCCATCTTCTTTGGGAGCCTTCAAAGTTCATAATGACAAATTAGGTTTCTCCAAAAGACATTTTTAGTTACTAGTGTTACCTGACATGCACATGGGAAAATATAATATAATCCCTCTTCAGTTGTGCAAGTGCTTCCAACACACGTTTCTTTATATAAGACTTTGCCCTTAGATTTTATTCTACATACCCATGACCCCACTGCTTTACAGCTACCAAGGTGGTAGCAATTTTTCATATTTTTAGTGAAATATCAAAGGCTGTTTAGTTTCCCAACTATGAGTTGGGAAGTTTGGTTGTTTCTAGAAACCTTTATCCAGATAGCTCTTAATTACAGGAAGGACATCTGCCATACAGGCCATAGAGACATACGGTATGATGATTCAATTTACAGATCTCTTATGTTGAAATCCACTGGCCTCAAACTTTCAAGACATTACTATACCTGTATTTATTCTGCCACTTCCTTTGCCACTGTAGTTTACTGTCACATTTCCGAGTAATAATCATTTGAGTGCACTTGCAGGGCCCAGGAGACTCTAATCAAGGAGCAGATTAAGTTGTAGGCTGCTTTAGTGTGATATACAAATTTTACTGGAAATGTGGCAATGCACAATTTTCATGGTGTGGCGCCCCTTCTTCAGATGAATCCAGGATATTAACCATTCAGCTCAATAAAAGGGGCATTTCTTGAATTTTTTTTATTTAAATGTCCTTATTGGATATTCCAACATGTCGCCTAATATAGTTCCGCTAAGATTATCTGGTCACTTCCTGTAAAAATTTGGCATTTCTGAGTTTTAATGCCGATCTTTTAAGATGGTAATTGCAAGGCAAAAGTCTAGGCTGTTGGTTTTGGGTTTCTTGGTGTTACATTTTTCAGCTATTTTAAAGGCCCCTGAAAGTACTTTACCAATGCCCTTAAATCAATGGTTTTAATTTTAATATGCTACCTTCCAGTTTCAAGCAAAGAAAGAAAGGGCAAGGATAGAGAGAATAAATCTTATTTGATTTTTTATGTTTACTAGTGTACAGTCTGGAGGCAGCTCTGACAGGGCATCAGACTTCTGTGACACACCAGTACTGGCATGAACCCATAGAAAAAGCTTTAAAACACAAGTGTTTTCCTTACCATGGAGTGCAGGAATTAACAGAATTACTAATTTGTGGCCTGCGGAGCATTTTTGTTGGTTGCTGGCTCTGATAAAAGGCTAGAAATTCTGGCTGCTGCTGTGTGCCAGAATCTGTAGCCTTTGTTGTGCATCTGATAGAGGGTTTGAGACTTTACCCTCCAGGTCCAGATAGACATTAGGTGTCTAACATACAGTGCACACCCAGTATGAATGTGCAAAGAACCATATTATGTTTTATTTCCATGGCTTTCTTCTTAATGCTACCCACTGATTATATTTGGAGGCTGATGAAAGTTGCTGGTCTAATCTCTAAGCTTCAGTTATTGATGAACAGCTGAATATTTTTAGCAGTCACTCTCTTTTGTTGCTGAGGCACATACATGGACAGTGTATAAGACAATAAGGGGCATGGATTTTCTATTTCAGCTGTTTTAGTCATTTGCAGAAGTAGATATCTAATATTGATGTTGATTATGCTCAAGGATGTTTACAGTCCATTGGTGCTCGAGGCTCCTGGTCTATGTGCCTATCTTTCCCCCAAATATAATGGTTGATTTTCAGTACTCTCTTTATACAGCTGTTATTAGATAACCACAATGTGCAACCAAATATGCACTTAACATTTATAAATGAGAAACTTGGTTTGGTATTCTACAGGTGTATCTTCATATTGAGAAAATAAGCAAAACATGAGAGGCTTCAAGGGCTAGGGTAACAGGATTACTCGACCTTTCTTTCCTTCCTTCCTTATAGCTGGTAGATACAAGCAAAACATATTCATGGGGTCCTGGAACATGGGGTCTATTGTCTCTAGGGCATTCCCCATATTGTACCTAGTTTTAAGCAGACACACATTCAGTACACACTATATTGTATCTTTTCATAGTGTCCAACTAAAGAATTATGGAGTTTTCAATCCTGTTTCTGCTTGCATAGTTAGAATATATACTTATTTATCAGACAGCCTTTCAAAGCCTAAGCACATATGCATACAGTCAGCACCTATACTCTTCTCTAAAATAAACTGTGCCTATGTAGTGAGCATTAGAGCAGACAGAACTGGCTGGGTTAATCAATGGGGTTGATTTGGGAAGTTGCTCCAAACATTTACCCAGTAGCACACTGACGCAGATGCGTTCTATGAAAAGAGGCACAGCATGGCCCCATCATTTCCTCTGCAACCTTGGCCATTAAGCCCAGCACAGCACAGAGGGTGGGGGACTCTGAGAACAGTGATGTTTCATCCTTAATAAAAAGAGCTGCATACAATAGCTTCTACACCAACAGGTGGTTGAAGATTGGAGCAAAGAGCAGGGCTATTTTTACAGCAACGTGCTGAGCTGAAATCCAAACAGGCTGCTGACTTTAGGATGGCACGGCTAAAATATTGACAGGTTGATGTTTCTCATTGTCCCATCCTTCCCATAAATACCATGACAAGTTCTCATTCTGGATCCCTTTTTAATATTCACACTTTGGTCTGTGCAGCCCCTTTCCATTTAGATAGATGTTTTTAATGTATAGTTATTACTTTCAACTTCATGGCAAATGGGTGTTAATGTCAGATCAGTAGCTTTCTGTAATTTGTTTGCCCATTCTAATTGCCCAGCCTCACTTGCTCTGCTTTCTCTGGAAAGCCATGCTCTTTACACCTGAAAGATAATGTTTTCCATTAACACCAAAAGCTGCATAGTTTTGCATTTAAATCCCACTTTGATGAAGCAGCAAAAGGAATCAAACAAAAGGAAGCATTATTACTTTTGATTATAAAATCATGCCTTACTATGGGCCTCTTTCCCTGTAAATGACTGAGTTGCTTGCCTTTTTATCTATGAATGAATGCAAATGGTGATGTAGGACCACATAAAACTGTATTATGCTGACGCTGTGTGAACATGCACGGTTTATTGTCTTCTCCCTAACCCTGCTATTTCCAGCTGCTGCGGCAGTATGAGAACCTCACGGCATGCGGCTGCATAGCAGCATTTGCATATCCGCTGATAAACTCATCATTTAAGAGCCAGATATATCTGTAAACAGCATACAAGGGATCTTGGATAACAATAAGGAGCATATGATTCCACCACCTGGCTAATGAATGTTTAAAACCGTAAAAGTGATGACCGTTATTAAATCTGCCTACGGGAGTTCAAATTAATTTGTGTTGATTACATTTTTCCTCAACAAAATTTTGTACAAGTGGTGTATTTTAGAATCTCCTGCTCAACTTAGGCATAACTTCAATTATAAATTATCTGGGCAGGTTTTCTTTAGTCTCCCAATTGTTGTTGTTAAATATTTTCAAGTGTTAGAATTCCAAAGCCACCCATAAAGTCTGACTAGTTTGGATCCTGTGCAAAATTTTTAGAGCGTTCTTTGCATACCTATCGAGACAGCTATATAAAACTGAGACAGTAGCCTAAATGGAATTCCTGACCATTATTTTTTTAGATTTTAGCAAGCTCTCCTCTTGGTGTGCTGGAGATGCTCTGTCAAGCAGCTATACACTTGTTTCTATGCACACTTCCTAATAAGCTGACATCTTTTTTTTCTCGTTACAGAGCTATCAAGAATGCCAAAGGCCTACACAGTAAAAAGGAGGTTCCCATCCACAGAGTGGCCGACATCTCTGGGGTAAGACTAGTCAATACATATGAATCACTCATGAACCATGTTAATTAAAATAACAAGCGAACACATTTCTAAGTTAACTGCTAAGATAATTATTGCACGTAACTTAAAATGCTTTCCCTCAATAATAGGAGAACCAATTGTGTATAATGACTTCAAATCAAATGGGGCTAATGGTAAACTTAAGACCTATTGCTACTTGTTGACCAAACATATCACCTTATTTCTGGTCAACATGTGGTAGTATCCCAAGTTAATATTAGACAACAGATAAGCTGAAGTTATTAATGTTCACACTGTCCCACTCTGAATGAAGCAATTGAGAGAATTGCTAGAGAATGTGGAGAAGAATGAAAGCTATAATGCTTGAGGAGAGGCCTTTTTGTTCTGGGATATCATACTTGTATCCAGCAAGGTCTGTCTTGACTCTAGGGTAGATCCTGAAATAGAACGTTCTGTATCCTCTGACTAGTAAATGCTGATAGTTCCTTTGTTTCACAATTACAGGCATTGCTTTGGCTCTCTAGTGAAAACTTATCTTGCAATAAATGGGTTTACACTGTTAAATCACAATATGGTTGTGTACAGAAACCAGTCATGACAGGGACAAGAGTTAGGACTTAAATGAATAGCCAGTAGTGATCAACAGTAGAGAATGATGTCAAGCGCTTCACAAGTTCTAAAATCTGCTGATCCATCAAATATTCATGGAGTATCTTTCATCACCTTGTGGGGGAACTCTAATGGCTGCTTTTTACTCACAGCTTTAGCCGTGGCTTACCACTCAACGAGGAAGTAATGATACCTAGTCCCTGATGCGAAGATTTTTCCTACCTAATGACCCACAAGTTAATAAATGCTTTTTTTTTTTTTTTAACTTCATATGTGCAATGTTACTGCGGTATTGTAATAAAGCAGAAATGTTCTCCTTTGAAAATGTGTTAACATCTAAAACAAGCCGAACAAGTGCTTTTATAATAGATTTTCTAAGACTTTTTAAGAAATGACTTCTGGTGTCACATTTAAAAGTCCTTGTGTCAAAATCAGACTGACGGTAAATCAGTTCTGCACGTTCCATCCCTGATGATCTTCATATACCTGTTTAATACAGCATTCACTGTTGCAGATGAGGTGTGTTGTTCTGTTGACTAAAAGTATTATGGAACCGTACAATCATATTCACATACGCAGTCATATACATAGGAACAAATGCAGCCAGTCAAAAGGTAGCATTTGCTGCTTATCTGTTTAAAAAAAGTGTAATGGGTAACCGACATTTATTTATGGTGGGTGGTTACAGTACATCTCTATTATGTTGCATTTTACACGTCCAATAGTTTTATGTATTATTTAAAGTAGCTTGATGGAGTTTTATGAGGAGAGTACTATATATTCATAATAACCCAAATCACTAAAATATAGTACAATATGCTTCCAATTATAGCACCTATATATTCCAAAGTGCTTTGCAGATAAAGCCTTATAATGAACATCAGTCCCTGTTGACAGTCTAGCTTACAATCTAATTTATTTTTCATAAGTACACATTCAATATGGCCAGTTTAATTAAAAGCTTTTTAACCTTTAAACATATATGAAATACTGGGACGAGTCCATTATCTAGAAAGCTCTGAATTATGGCAAGTCAGTCTCCCGTTATTTTATCCTAACTAAGATATTATTAATCCTTATTAGAGGCAAATTTATTTAATGTATTTAATGTTTAAAATAATCTTAAGTGAAAGTAGTGTATGGAGATGCAAATTACAGAAAGATCCCTTATCTGGCAAACCTCAGATCCCAAGCATTCTGAATAACAGATCCCATACATGAAGAGCAGTGCCCACATATATATATTGCCATGGGTTATAAGCATATATCACATTCAAAAGACCGTGGAAGAATTGTGGAAGAATCTGAGGCGTCTGTATTACCTTACTTGCACCTTGAAACCATGGATCAAGGTGCAAGTAAGGTAATACAGGCGCCTCAGATTCTTCCACGATTATGGACATACAAGTTTTCTAATATAATTTATTAGTTATTAAGCACAGCATTTATTATTTATATAGGTTGTTGAATTGTAACAGATTGTTGGACACTAATGCACAATAATGGACACATTATTAAGACTACTATGGTTGTTTTTGAGACAAATTTGTATTATATGCAATTAGGGTGAGTCACCTTAATTAATGTTCCCGCCAAGCACCTCCCAGACCTTGCCCCACCCACACTGATCACTATTTAACACAGAGTGATGAATGTAACCGCATGCTTGATAAAGGGTCCTGTGTGACCCGAAACGTTGCAATTTTCTACTTTAAATGAGCCAATAAAAGAAGCACAACTTCACAGAACCAAGCTGTCAGAGTGCTGCAGTCTTTTGGATGTGATATTTTTAAAATTAGACATTAAAGGTAGGTTTTAAGAACAAGATGAGAACAAAGCGATTATCTCAAAGGGAATAAATATTACATTTATAGCGATCAAACATTTCAGTTTGTAGTCTTTGTTCTTCCTCAGGGAGACTGATAAGACCTACTGCTGTGGCGCCAACTGTAACTGGGAAATATTTGGTTTTTGCCTCTCATTTTTATGCGTCCTTATTCAAGCTTAAGTCAGTGTGAAGATTTCTCCAGAAACTACAATCTTCATGCTGTCCCTGTTGATTTCCCGGACGAAAAGTTATGTCCAGTCTCTTCATTGTAGGGGGCTAGCCTGCGGTGTCTAGTGGTTGTCTGTAAGGTATTGTTTTCATTAAAGAGCACTTGCACACCCTCCCTTGGTAGAGATCTCAAGCTGTCGCAGCTTGCTATCTCAAATGTTTTCCTAATTGTTTAGCAATTCCTGTGTGATGTGATCTCCCTCCTTAGCATGCCTTCTATTCCCATCAGCAATCTGATACGATGGGACTCTGTGGTGCAGCTGCCCTCACCACTAATTGCATAGGCAGAGTTGGGATTCTAGTATTAAGCTGACAGGTTGGAAACATGTTTTAAAAGCTTTTAGTATCTAACATGTCGCTGTAATTGTAGTGTATGTTAAAATCCCAAAGCCAACATTAAACTTGAAGCTTGAGGTTCCAAGGCTCGAAAAAAAAATCATGTTTTATGCAGTCACATTAACTGGCATCCTTACAGGTTCATTAACTTATTTTGTGTGGTATCATGGCTAGGGAGGATTAATTTTAATATATTGAGACTTAAATGATGGTATCAAATTGATCCCCACCCCCAATCCCTTTACTAATAATTCTGATTTTAATGAGCCTTCTTTTTAGATCGCCATTACTTCCACATTGTTTCCCTGATTAAGTGTATCATAAAATTTCCAGGCATTTTCTATCAAGCAGATATATGGATATACAATAATTTCTCCTCGCCTGTGACCCTCAGCTTTTAGAGCAGCTCTATAATTCAGAGGAGAGTTGCTCAGCATTAGATTGGCTGCATTATTCTATCCATCGAACCCAGGCAAGTCTTTCCACTCTAACAAACACATTCTTCAGGTCTATATTGCCACAATCGGTCTGGCCTTACTTTTGCAAACTAGTACCGTAAAGATGTCCTTTCTAGCACCATTTTTTGCCTTTTATCAGGAAAGGCAAATGTATTTGTCCTATTAGCAAGTTTGCTACTTCAACAATTTTCCTCATTTCTTTTGAATTACAATTGTCGGGGTATAAAACTGGAGAACATGAAAGACCAGGGAGATGTTTTATAGAAACAAAGTTTCAATTATTCAAAGTTTAGAAAAGTAAGTTTATCTTTAAAATACTATACAATGCTGCTGTTAGCGATAAGGTTTAATCAGTAAAGCATTAATTTTATGCTATATGACCACTATTGCAAGTCCAATGCCAGATGCACAAAGAAATGCAATTAGTGATTTGCAGGTGGCCACAGAAGTGTTCTTTTACTACTTTGTTTGATCTGAATGGTTAGTGGTAGGTAGGTAGGGAGGTTCTACCTCATGACCCTTGTCCGATATTGAACCAATATCTGCACTTCCATGGCCAGCTAGTCTTATAAACAGCTTTTGGAAAATGTCAATTTGAACAGCCTGGTACATTAAAGCATTTTTCCTATTGATCTTTGTTTTGTTTTTTTAATGAAGCATTAATCTACCACTGCATCTATTCTTTGCTGCTGTTGAAAGTGTTTCAATTTCTCGGATCTAATTCTTTTTCTGAGCTTGCCAAGTGATGAAGGAACCTGGAGAGAGACTGTGCATGCCCTCCTCGTTTTGTACATTGTACTCTTTTATACGTTTTAGCTGAATTCAGCCAATCAAATCAATGCCTTGCAATTTAAATTGGTCATTGATTTACTACTTTGTCATTCTATGAGCAGGGTCTGCAGTCAGAAGCAGGGTGATTGACTCATGGGGCATTGATAAAACATAAGTAGTGGCAAAAACTGCTATGGTAGATATCTTAAAATGCATAATTATTAAGAACCAAAATCAATAGGAAGAATGTTTTTAATGGCATGGCAGCTGTGCAGATCTATTTCCTAAAGAGAGTATACCCTAAAGTTTTCTTAAAATTAACATTCACAGAGGGCATACATGCATTGTTAGGAAAAAGTAATAAATAAATAAAACAATTGGTGTAAAATGTGAAAAAATAAGGTTTAAAATTCAGCAAAGCACCCACTAAAATACATTACAGTTGGTGTCGAAGTCCCACCAACTGCAATGCATTTTAAAAATGTACAATCGATGAAATATTGCATCTCATCTATAGTTGTAATAACTCTATACAGATCAAAAATATAATGGTCTTTTTTTGAAAAAGAAATGTAGATATGAACAGTAGTTTTAAAAGATCTGTGTACCAGTCACAAAACAACTGCTGAAAGGTAAATGCAGATATGGAATGCCACGTCAAATTAGTATTTTGCAAGCTGAATTCATCTTTTTGTTTGAATAGTCTTTTTTTATTTTGATATTCTAACCCCCTTCTGGTTTTTGGGTTCAGTGGGTCCCTAACAACCATATAATTTACATTTCCAATTGGGAACATTGTATTGATGTGAATTGTGAGGTGGATACTTGCCATCCACGGCTAGTCCACATACCAGAATAATGGGCTGCTGTGCATGCTGTAGCTGCACTTATAAAAAGTGTGTTTATCCGCTATTGCAACTTATTGCCAATATTTATATTGGTCCAGACATAAGGCTTAATATTGGCATCATGAGAACAATAGCATTTTTCTGTAGTTCTACTTGCTTTTACAAGAAAATTTAAATGTGCATTTTTATCTCCTCTAACTATGCCATGTTTGAAAGACTATAGTTGTTTTAGTATGCTAAACCTTCAGTCTCATTATAGCAAAGAATAACCAAGAATGTCTGTTTTGTCAGTCATGTCAGTATTGTAAACAGGCATTTAATAAGGCAGTAAATATTTTTACCTAGGACGGTCCTTTTCAGTTTGAGATATAAGTATTTTGTATATGCAGTAATTACACTTGTCACAAACTTTTCAATGAAACTGCACAGACACGTTTGTACATTTTCCTATTTCTTACTGCCATTAAAGTTGTGCTGTCCCTTTAAATACTCATTTACAGAGTTACGGTCTGTGCTCTGGTATTATAACCTGCTTTAGTGGTGCTTGGAGGCTTGTCACAAGACCATGTCTTATTAGTTCACTCTGCATGTCATTTTCTGCCAAATACAACGTGATGGCTCCCGGCCTGTGACAGAACATTTCTACAGTCATTGAAAGGTTTCTGTTTGAGCAGAAAGACAGGAGCTGCAGGTTTCAGAAGATCAGCCAGTTAAAAGTATAGTGCATATGAGCGATGCACTTTGGTGCCTACAATGAACTTGCTAAATTAAGTGCTAAATTACATTTAATTTCCCTCAATACTTTTGTTTTTGTGCCTAAACCTCTGAAATCTGTGTTGCAGTGTGCTGGTAGTTTCCTTAAATGAGAAGGATCTTGGGGTTTTTATAGATAACAAGTTGTCTAATTCTGGGCAGTGTCATTCTGTAGCTACTAAAGCAAATAGGGTTCTGTCCTGCATAAAAAAGGGCATAAACTCAAGGAATGAAAACATAATTATACCTCTTTATAGATCTCTAGTAAGGCCTCATCTGGAGTATGCAGTGCAGTTTTGGACTCCAGTCCTTAGGAGGGATGTAAATGAGCTGGAGAGAGTGCAGAGACGTTCAACTAAACTGGTTAGAGGGATGGAAGACTTAAATTATGAGGAGAGACTGTCCAGGTTGGGGTTGTTTTCTCTGGAAAAATGGCACTTGCGAGGGGACATGATTACACTTTACAAATACATTCGAGGACATTATAGACAAATATCAGGGGACATTTTTACCCATAAAGAGGATCAACGCACCAGAGGCCACCCCTTCAGACTAGAAGAAAAGGACTTTCATTTGAAGCAGCGTAGGTTGTTCTTCACAGTCAGGACGGTGAGATTGTGGAATGCACTGCTGGGTGATGTTGTGATGGCTGATTCTGTTGATGCTTTTAAGAGGGGCTTGGGTGCTTTTTTGGACAGACATAATATCAAAGGCTATTTTGGTACTAAACTCATTAGTATAGCTATGTGCAAATACGGTTTGTGTGAAAGAGTAGAGGGGTGTATGTATGCTGGGTTTTAACTTGGAGGGGTTGAACTTGATGGACTTTGTCTTATTTCAACCCAATTTAACTATGTAACTATCTAATTTTAAGCAGGGGTCCTACTTTTGTATTTGTGTAGTTGTAGCTTTGATGTGCATAGCCATCTTTGGCAGTTATTGTATAATATTTAGCATTAGAGAAACAATAGAAAAAAATATCTATATAAACATAAAATGGTAATCGCTACAACTTCTATACCTTTATGCCAGCACTGTACCATTTGAGTACTACCTCCGTGTGTTTAATAAACCTGTGTTTATGGTTTAGAACTGCTTGCATACATTATTGTAATTCACTGAATGATCTGGCATCCACTTATTTTTTTCCTCGTGTATCCTCTAATCTGCTTCTGTTTAGATGCTAACCATGTTAAAAAATGTTACTGAATGACTTTGCTAAATTGACTGTTGTCTTTTGGGATCATATCTCTTTCACTACTTAATCAGATCTCAGAGAAACCTTACCTTTTAATAATGGGTTTGAATGCTTTATCTAAGCCAGGGGTCCCAACCTTTTTTTACCACATTCCAATGGGAAAAGAGTTGGGGAGCAACACAAGCATGCAAAGGTCCACTGGAGTGCCAAATAAGGGCTGTGGTTGGCTATTTGGTAGCCCCTATGTGGACTGGCAGCATACAAGAGGCTCTGCTTGGCATTATACTTAGTTCTTATGCAATTAAAACTTGCTTCCATGTCTGGAATTAAAAAAAAAAATAAGCACCTGCTTTGAGGACAACATCCAAGGGGTTGGATACATTTTCTGTAATCCTTTAACCTCAAACTAAAAGAACTTTATAAGGCATTTTCATCAATCTTCTCTTGATTTCAGAGGCCGAGTCTCTTGAAATATTTACTTGAATTCCTTAGTTTATTCTTTCTCATGCTTCCTATTTCTATATTTGTTGCATTCTTTATAATGTATTTCTTTCATATGTTCCCTAATGCAGACGCTCTGCCAAACCTACTGCCCTACAGTTGCCTGTTGTGGACTAAAGTTCTAAGTATATTTTATGCTTGATATTTGCATGCTGGATATTAATGCATTAGAATGTTTGTCCTTGCCTTTTGTTCAAGTTCTGTACGGGGTCATTGGAAAGTAATTTATATTGTTTAGCTATGCACTAGAATCTAGGTTGACGTGCACATTTCCTATGTCCTTCAATGAAACTGTTTAAAGCTACATCATGATGCTCCTTCGGAAAAGAAACTGCTTATAATTTTAAACAGGTGTAATTTCTTGAGAATAATTTGTATCATCTAAAACACTTATGAATGAATATAGCTAAAGAGGTAAATGATCTTGATTCAGTTTATTCTTTCAATCTGGCTAATGCAACTATTGAGTTAGTGATTTCTTCTGACAACCATTTATATCATTATTGGCAAACCAAGCTTGAACTCCTTATTCTTGCTTTATTTGGGTTCTACTGTATTTTCAATTCATATGGAAATGTCTCCATGCCATTTTACAGTGATTTTGTTTTTGCTTCTGTGCACCTTAGCTTTGAAATTAGATTTCTTAATCTAGTGATCTTCATTCTGTTGCTTGCCAGCTGTTGCTGAAACACAGATTCTAACAGTCTTTGGCAGCTGTCTTATGGGTTGGGCCACTGAGAATACAAATGCTGCAACACCTGATGTTGTTGTTTTTGAAGAACTCTTTGAACAGCTAGGGATCTTTGGGGTCTTTCACTGTCACACATATAATACAGTGGCCCTCTGCTGATTTCAGCTTTCCATTTATTTAGCATGGAGTGCAGATAGGCATTAATACTGTGTGTTCATTAATACTTTAATTCATTAATACTGTGGGTTTGTCTCAGGTGTGTGGTGAAGGGTCAGTGACCTGTAAGGTTACAGGTCAGATCTACAGTGAAATATGATCTCTTTAGCAGATGGAACTTCACAAGTTATTTTATTTAATGGAAATTTCTATTTCATTTGCAACTATTTCTTTTTTTTTTAATCTGCAAAGCCATGTATTGCATAATGCGGATCCCAGGAAGATAGTACTTTCCACTTTACATAGGGACAAATTCACTAAAGCATCTAACGCTAGCGCTAATTCACCAGTGTGCTGTCATTTCGCAACTTCGCTGATTTACTAACAGCGTCCCCTGGCGAAAATTCGCTAGCGAAGTAGATAGACTAGTGCAACTTTGTACCCTTACGCCAGACGAATTTGCGCACTGATGAAGGGACGTATATAAGCTCATTTAGGAAGATGACCATTTTTACTGAACGTTACCTCTTGTGCTAGATGTTAGTTCGCCAGGTCAGACCTGGTGAAGTTCAATACAATAGATAGGAGTTTGAAAAGTCCCAAGAAAAAACCACGCCGGTGTCTTTTACTTTTTTTTAGGGTGATAGTCTGAAAAATAGCGTAACCTCCTTCCCCCCTACAACTATACAGTGGGCACATGTTTAGGGCAATGGGGCACCTTTATTTTATTTATTAAAGGTTTCCTGGGCTTGTGTAGTGTAATGTAGTGGCTGTAACATATACTTCTATCATACTTTTAACTTTGCGCCGTATGCAAATTAGGCATCGCTAGCGTAACTTCACTTTGCCTGACGAAGTAATGGTAGCGCAGCTTCGATACCATTCGCCTCCCTGAGCGCAACTTTGCAATTTAGTGAATTTGCGTAGCACTGGCGAAACTACGCCTGCCGAAGTGCGGCGAACATAGGCAAAACCAATGCTAGCGCATTTTCAGTGCTTAGTGAATTTGCCCCATAGCCACTAATTCAATAAGGCCAATGACTTATAAACTTTAGGGAAGTCCTGCCTCTAGCAAAGCCTTGATGTTTCTTCAAATTAAACACTGACAAGTGAATGTTTGAAATCTATTCGTTTTGGTTTTAAACTATAATGTATTTTTCATTAGAAAACCATTGTAAAGACTTTTGCTTAAAGGGATACTGCCACGGGAAAACGTTTTTTCAAAACACATCAGTTACTAGTGCTGCTCCAGTAGACTTCTACACTGAAATCCATTTCTCAAAAGAGCAGTTTTGAAATCTGACAATGGGCTAGACATTTTGTCAATTTCCCATCTGCCCCAGTCATGTAACTTGTGCCAGAACTTTAGGGAGCTGTTATATGGTTACCTTCCCATTGTTCTGTTGTTAGGCTGCTGGGGGGGGGGGTAGTGATAACACTCCAACTTGCAGTACAGCAGTAAAGAGTGACTGAAGTTTATCAGAGTACAAGTCGCATTACTTGGGGGCAGCTGGGAAATTGACAATATGTCTAGCCCCATGTCAGATTTCAAAATGAAATATAAAAAAATATATTTGCTCTTTTGAGAAATGGAATTCAATACAGAATTCTGCTGGAGCAGCATTAAGTGATGCATTTAAAAAAAAAAAAAAAAACATTTTTTTCCCATGACAGTATCCCTTTAAAGAAATATATTCTACTCTTCCTATGGCAGAGATATTTTTTTAGTGTGTTAATGTGTAGTTGGATGGCTTATTGCATTTTCGATATCCGTCTGTGTTATTGATGATATTTTTGATGTGAAGGAATTAGGAGTAATGGTGAGTAGTCTATAAAAGGTCAGAGTTTCCCATGGCATATAAACACTGCTGACCTTTCTTCTCTGTGATTGGAGGTTGGTGAATCCTACTTGTCAGCCCAGTCATGGAGACATTTGATCTGTTTTATTGGTGACATTCTTTCTTAGCACTGTAAATTTCCATACAAATAAGTATTAATACAATAACTTGATGGCACCACATAAATACATTTCTGTTTTATTTTTTTTAAACCGCAGCACAGACCATGGCCTTAAAGGGCAAGTCAACCCCAAAATAAAAGTTCCCTAATAAAAGAAAACATTGTTCTAAGCAGCTTTGCAGTATACATATTTTGTATGGTTTTTAAGTTATTTGTATATGTGTTACTGTTGAAAACAGGTTGTCCCTTGCTATTTTCTTTACTGGTGGCTCAGCGTGTTGATACAATGTAAGACAAGGCAGCTGATTAACAGACCTGTCTTTGCTGTGGAACCAAGTCTTTTGCAACAATGTTTAAAAAGTAACAAGCAGGCATTACTCCAATATTGCTTTCAATAGTAAGATAGTAACATAGTAAGTTAGGCTGAAAAAAGACTCCACGTCCATCAAGTTCAACCTTTTTAACTTTTTTTTAATTATTATTTTAACTGCCTAACTGCTAGTTGATCCAGAGGAAGGCAAAAACCCCATCCGAAGCCTCTTCAATTTGCCTCAGAGGGGGAAAAATTCCTTCCCGACTCCAAAAAGGCAATCTGGCTAATCCCTGGATCAATTTGTATAATGAGCTATCTTCCATAACCCTGTATTCCCTCATTTGCTAAAAAGCCATCCAACCCCTTCTTAACTAATGTATCAGCCTGTACAACAGTTTCAGGGAGAGGATTCCACATCTTCACAGCTCTCACTGTAAAAAACATCTTCCAAATATTTAGGCGGAACCTCTTTTCTTCTAAACGGAATGGGTGACCTTGTGTCAACTGGAAAGACCTACTGGTGAATAAAGCATTAGAGAGATTATTATAAGGTTCCCTTATATATTTATACATAGTTATCATATCACCCCTTAAGCGCCTCTTCTCCAGCGTGAACATCCCCAATTTGGCCAGTCTTTCCTCATAGCTAAGATTTTCCATACCTTTTACCAGCTTTAGTTGCCCGACTCTGTACCCTCTCTTATACAATAATGTCTTGTTTGAGTGGGGTAGACCAAAACTGTACAGCATATTCTAGATGTGGCCTTACAAGTGCTATATAAAGTGGAAGAATGACCCCCTCCTCCCGTGACTCTATGCCCCATTTAATACAGCTCAAGACCTTATTGGCCCTTGATGCTGCTGACTGGCATTGCTTGCTACAGCCAAGTTTATAATCTGCAAGGACTCCAAAGATTGCCAGTTTGTCAAGATCCTGTTGCAAGGATGCCACATCCTGGATGGAATTAATTGGGCTGGATAGTTTTGTGTCATCTGCAAACACTGATACATTACTTACAACACCCTCCCCTAAGTCATTAATGAACAAGTTAAATAAAAGTGGACCCAACACCGAGCCCTGAGGGACCCCACTAAGAACCTTACTCCAAGTAGAGAATGTACCATTAACAACCACCCTCTGTACCCGATCCTGTAACCAGTTCCCTATCCATGTGCAAACAACTTCATTAAGCCCAACAGACCTTAGTTTAGAAAGCAGTCGTTTGTGGGGCACGGTCTCAAACGCTTTGGCAAAATCCAAATAGATCACATCTACTGCCCCCCCACTGTCCAGCATCTTACTTACCTAATCATAAAAAGCAATCAAATTTGGCATGACTTATCCTTCATAAAGCCATGCTGATTGCTGCTCATAATGCCATTCCCTAGGACAAAATGTTGAATGTGATTTTGCATTTGTGTTTACAAATTATTTTTAAAAGCACTGAAAATTTGTAATTAATGTATATTGGAAAGTTGCTTAGAATTATGTTTTCTTTCTTTAGGCCGATTATTTTTTTTTGGGGGGTTAACTTGCCCTAGGGTTGTAGCTGTAGAGAGATGTCTTAAATAGTCTTCTTTAAGGTGTCTTTCTGCTGTAGTATTGTTTGATATGGGTCACTGATCCTGCGTAAACTGTACTATTTATTACATCTCCCTCCCATAGTGTTTTGGGGGATAGAAGTACCTTAATTTGATGTCCTGAATATTCTCGTGTTGTGATATCTGATTGCTTAGCCCCAAGCTTATGAATATCTTGGGGGGGCATGCATAGTTATCATTACCATATCACAGTTTCCACTTAACCAGTGTAGGAGTGAATTTGCAACATGCCCTTTATAAAAATAATACAGCAGTTATATTTAAACATCTCTCACCTGTGCCCACACATCATGCCCTTTTTAAGAACAACAGATTAACCTTTCTAATCTCCATTATTGTATGTGTACTTGGAGGTGCCAAAGGGGAAGAGTTAAACGTTCTTCCTATTTGCTCTCTTGCATTCTGTTTGCAGAAAACCTCTGAAGACTATGCATATTAATTCAGCAGAAGCTGATCTTTGTAGTTCTTTAGTTTAGCCTGTTACTTGGCTTGAGCTCTGTACAAAAACCCCGGGCCTAGGGTGGCAGGATTTTAGGGGGCAGCATGCTGCCCAACCACATCCACATTGGTTCAGGAACACAGAGGATGAGCAGGAGATACGATCATTTTTTAAAGTTTCCTGTGTGCCAATTCCCATTGCTCCGGTTCTGAAAAATGAAAATTTGAGCGAATAAAGGGGTGGAGATGGGGCAATGAATGACAGCAGGCCTAGGGGTGTCTGCTATATAAACTTGTGTACATGAGTGATGCGTTGTTATGTACCATCTGCACCCCAGAACAAACCTATTGCTTTGTAAAGACATATAAACATGAAACGTATGTAGCATAATATAACCTAATTTGAAGAAGGCAATAAAACAGTGATGACTATGATGACCTCACAGTGAAGTGGTTTAGGTACCAGTATACACTCTTATTAGTGTGTATTTATTTGTGGTTCAGAGTAGTGTTTGATACCTTGATAAATATTTTTATCCCTACTGCTTTGAACATGGCAGAATGTGCCTTTGTAAAGGTGTAATTATGATGTGATATAAAGCTCTTAAGCTTTCTTTCCTTTTTTAAAGGTCTAAAGATGTTTGTCATCAAGAACAGAGTTTGTGATTTTTGTTCTTGAGGTGCATGTGGAGCCATGTTTGACATGTTTATAGTGTCTTGTTTAGTACGTATAAACATAGGCTCCTTCAGAAACAAAGCTTGGGCTGCAAAAAAAATTAAAAAATCTTGTTTGGAACACAGGACTACAACTGTAACAAAGTGAAGGAAAATCAATTTCTATATGGAAAATCCTGCCAGCAGTTAATTTGCCACATGCATCAGCATTCCAGAGGTGCACTTTATATCTGTACATTGCATGGAGACAAAAACTAGGTATGCTTTATGGAACTGAGCAGTGGAAAATTGTTAGAAACATCTTCGCAGTACAGTCTAGATTTATTAAGGGTTGTTGTGCTTTCCATGAAAATTCCAGTTTTTTATTTTGTCAAAAATCTATTTTTCAGATAGACATTTTTTTTTAATTTTCAAGATTTTCTTTAATACCCCAACCCTGGAAATAGCTTGAATTCGAAAATATACCATCTAAAAATCTGTCGAGGTCATGTAGGAGTCAATGGCAGATGTCCCTTGAACCGTTTGAAGTTGTTAATAGCCTTCATGATGAATTTTTTTTCGGTGGGTTTCACTCGAAAACTCAATCAATTCGAGCAATTCAAGTTTTCAGGTGGTAAATGCCAAACTTGCTAGTCACTCACACATCACATTTCTTGTGCCTTTTTTTTAATTATTTGCAGCACAGTTTACTTTTCTAATCTATTTTAGTTTGATTATATGTAATATGAAAAGAGTCTGTCTTGTGGGTATGTTAGTTTAATAGCTGGAGGGCTCACAACGGTCAGTATGCAACCCTAATCTCTAGATCTATTTCACATACTAGAAGCGAAGAAGTATCTCATTATATTTAGTATGTGAAGTATATATTTGAATTAGGGTTAAATACCAACCTTCCTATAAATCCCATTATTCACACAGCACTGTATGATTTAAAGGGGAACAAAGAAAACATACCTTAAGCTTTTTGAAAAGTAAAAATAATTTCAAGCAGCTTTGCAATATACATCAATAAAAAATATGCAGACGTTTCATGGTTTTTAATGGTTTCTGACAGTCCCCTAAGCCTTGCCCCCTGCTGATCTGTCTGACTACTTTGCTGAGCTGGCTGACTACTGTTATTTTGTATCAGCAGCCAGCTGTCCTCTGCCTGCATCCTCCAAACCCCACAATTCCCTGCACATGTGATTTCAATTAAATGGAATGGAACATCACAGTGCAATGCATTATGGGTTATGTCATTCCTGCATGCTGTCTGTAAGCTGTGGAGAAGTTGTTAAAATTTGTAACATCAGTGTTTGTCCCTGCTTCCCTGCTAAGGTTTCAAATTATGCAGAAGGAGAAGAACTGTTAAACAGATAATGAATTCATACTTTTACTTTTGTTATGTGGGCCTCTTTATTAAATTTTGGTTTGAAAGCTGGAGTTCCCCTTTAATAATCATAGTTTTTTTTAATAACTGTGACTATAATAACTGCTGTAGGTAGCAGTGGAGTAACTACCAGGGGAGCAGGGGTTGCAACTGCACCAGGGCCCGCTCCCTCTCGGGGCCACTGGAGAGGCTAGGAGAACTCCAACTTATAGGGGGAGAGCCCAATAGGGGGGCCTGGGTGCCAATTCTGCACCAGGGACCACCAGCGAGTAGTTACGACACTGGTAGGTAGGTAAAATACAAAACTTCTGATCACCTGTTCATTCATATTTTTTATCTGATCAGCTTTGAGTGACACTTCTTTAGACAAAGTTTCAGTTACAGTAGATCCCCCATTTTAAGTTTTTCAGGGGACCAGATGTAAAATCCAGGAAAATATAAAATCAGGGAAATGTATTATGCATAATGTATAGGTGGGACTTGAAACCAACAATGTAAAATGAGGGAAAACTTAAGATCAGGGGATGTAAAAATTTAGTTTCACTGTATATAAATGTTACATTAGTGGCTAGAGAATATTCTGTTAAAGAATATTACAAATATCCTAAAGGATATTTTTCAGACTGTCAAGCATTTCAGACATTAAAGGGGTGGTTCACCTTCAAGTTAACTTTTAGTATACTGTAGAAGGGCCAATTCTAAGAAACTTTTCAATTGGTCTTCATTAGTTATTTTTCATAGTTTTTTTAATTATTTGCCATTTTCTTCTGTTTCTTTGCAGCTGTCACTGACACCATCTAAAAACAAATGTCTGTAAGACTACAAATTTATAATTATTGCCAATTTTTATTACTTATCATTCTATTCATATTCCAGTCTCTTATTCAAATCAATGCAGGGTTGCTAGGGTAATTTGTACCCTAGAACCCAAATTGCTGACACTGCAAACTAGAGAGCTGCTGAATAAAAAGCAAAATAACTATAAAACCACAAAGAAAAAAAGAAAACCAATTGCAAATTGTCTCAGAATATCACTCTACATTATACTAAAAGTTAACTCAAAGATGAACAACCCCTTTAATGGAATCCCTGTATAAACATAATTTACCAATGTCTTCTATAGGAGTTTTTTTTTTATACTATCGCTTCTGTTCTCCAGGTTGGAAGTGCTGCTTAAAAATGTTAAAAAGAAAATAAGACATTGAGTGTCAATGTTGCCATTCTGCTGTCATTTCTGTTACAAGTGGTTCCTAGTTACCATAGAGATCAATGTAATTTCACTTGCGTTTCAGAAATGACAAGAAGATACAGTGTAAGGAAATGATCACACTGCAGATTGGAAATTTTAAAGCAACTGGGTTCATTCAGTTCATTGGTTATTATTACAGATTTTTCGGGTTTTGTATGTAATTTGTATGTTTGTAGATATGTACTGGGAAAGAGATCTTGCCAATACAATTCTAATGACTGTGTGAAACTTGCTTGTGAGAACTCAATGCTGCCTGAACTTAGGGCTGAGTTCCCTTGGGACTAACTCTTACAGAGACATGGCAGCCCTTGACATTTCTAAGAATAGGACTGGGGTCAAAGAAAAAGTGGGGAGATTTAATATATCATCGCTCATTGTAGAACCCTACAGCTGAATTAAAGCACATCTTCCAATAGCGTCCATTATTTGTTTTATCTATTTGTTTGGCCTAAGAAACCCCTGTGATGCTGGTCACCCAGAACAAATGCCTTGCCCTACCCTAAAACTAACCAAATGTATCCATCTATGAAACCATTGGCTTGCTTTGTGCCATGCTTTGCAAACATTGGTGCCAATAATTAAGCAAGATTACTTGTCTATGGAGGATTACTACAATATGCAAGGCTAATTACTTTTATTGTAGCATACTAATGACGCACCTTTCTATGCCCTGAATCCTGCTGTCAAACAGCATGTATCCTCCAGAGCCAAGTTCCTGGCACTCTGTTCTATGGCTGTTTCTGAATAGGAATGGCAGACAATGTTATCAGGCAGCTACAGTCTGAGAAAGTGAATCTAAATGAGAGTTCTGAGATCAAGGGGTGTGGGAAAACACAATGCTTCTAATTGTTGAGAGAAGCACATAGAGATCTTTGACGACTTTTTTTTCCCCATGAAGAGATTTCCTCCAGTTAGTGTCTTACTATGAAGTATATACCAGTTAGCATAGGCCAGTGTATGCTTTCCCTAAACCCTTCTACTGAGCATGTGTCCATGAGTGATGAGGAAACAAAAATGGCCTAAAGACATTTGCAAATTACCTTAACTTTGTCTGCACTTTAAATAATATGACACTTCAAGGAAGTGTGATCTGTTTTTTTCTGGTTGGGATTATGGGGCACCTAAAGAGTCGTATTTTCAAGGCTTTATTACAAACAAAAGACTAGGTGAGGATTTATTTAGAAAATGTTGGAACACGGTAAAATATCCATGCACTACTACTTCAAAGAATTTCATTTTAAAGGTGCTTATATCTCACCTTTGAGATAACCTTTGCTATGATGTAGAGAGTGATATTCTGAGGCAATTGGTTTTCATTTTTTATTATTGAAGGTTTTTGAGTTATTTAGGTTTTTATTCAGCAACTCTTCAATTTGCATCTTGAGCAATCTGGTAATTAGGGTCCAAATTATCCTAGCAACCATGCATTGATTTGAATAAAAGACTAGAATATGAATAGGAAAGGGCCTGAATAGAAGGACCAGTAATAAACAGTAAAAATACATTTGTAGCCTTACAGAGCATTTGTTCTTTAGAAGGCCCTCAGCAATGCCCATTTGAAAGCTGAAAATAACTATAAAACTATAAAAAAGAAATAATGAAAACAAATTGAAAACTTGCTTAGCATTGGCCATTCTATAACATAATAAAAGTTACCTTAAAGGTGAACCACCCCTTTAAGTTGGCACATAGCATTTGTGCCCCCTTTCCACCACCTTTTTATCCAATAGCCTACAAGCCATGTTGCCAATGATATAGGTCTTTCCTATACAGAAGAGAAACAAATACAGGTAAAGGATCCGTTATCTTTCTGGTTACATGATTTTATAGTAGAACTAATATATAAAGATCCAAATTATGGAAAGATGTTATATGAAAAATATAGCATTCTGGATTACGGGTTCCATCCCATACCTGTAGTAGGCAAATTTAATCCAATGCAAAAAAAAGTTTTACAGACCCTTGTACTTTTTATGAGATTTTTGGAACTGAAGCCTTACAAAGTATTTAATTCACTAGTTAGATGTGGTAAAGCAACAGTTTTTGGCAATGATTATCATTTCAGGGACACTGCATTTCTTTTCTGAAACCACCATATTGCTAAGGAAGTCTTAGTTGCTTATTTGTCCTTTTGCTATACAGTTTTCTCTAGCAGTTATAATGGAAACCAAAGCAATAAGAACATTGGTCTTATTTATTATTCTCTAAAGTAGGTACTTAAGCAGCTTAATCAAAACTGTGGAATAAAACCTGTAAAAGGAAAGTTACATTTTCAGATATAAAGCACTGCAAGCTTGAGGCCATTTTACTTCTGTAAACACAGCAATACAATGATCATCACATTGAAAAGATTTTATAAGCAAGTGTAAAACAAACTTGCTGCATCAGACTTTCAATTGATCAGGAATTGAGTAAATGTTTATATTTGCAATTTAAAAAATAAGCCTTAAAATTAAATACAATCTTGTGTTTTTTTTTTGTCTAAAACTCACCTTACAGTATCGGCTTTAAAAATATACCTTGCAGTAAATACACAGTGAAAAGAGTGGTAGACAAAAGCAGTAAAGTTTTCTTGTTTTTGATTTATAAATTCTTTTTTAAGTAATGTTTTATAAAAGTGGGTTGCCTGGTAGAAATGAGGTAACCTTCGTTTTTGAAAATTGTGTTCAAGCAATGAATGTAAGGATTTGCGTGAGTTGTTACTGCTCCGTACACACCGGTCATGCACAATAACAGGGTGCAACAACAAGCAAAATGCTTGTGCTTATAATTAAACTATTCCCAGTTTTTAATTTTATCAACCAAAATGAGGGGGTTCTATACAAAAATCTAACACGAGCTGTTTGTAGCCTTATCAATTGTTAAAATGGTGGTTCATTTAAATTGTAGGCTGCATGGGGCAGGGACCTCCATTCTCTTGTCTCTTTGACTCTAAGTGCTTTATCTTTGTTGTAGATGTACTTTGAATTTATTTGTATTTATTACTGTAATGATGCCCTGTTCAATTAATCTGTTGTTCTGCTGTATAGCACCATGTACATAAGTAGCTCTATAAAAATAAAATATACATGGATAATTCACAATATGTTGACTGATCTGATCCCACATCCCCAGTGCTGGAAGAATCAAATATAGAGCTCTGTTATACCTAGCAATACCAAAATGATCCAACTGGCAAGTTAAAGGAAAACTATACCCCCCGGACAATGTAGGTCTCTATACAAAGATATTGCATAAAACAACTCATATGTAAAACCCTGCTTCATGTAAATAAACCATTTTCATAATGATACACTTTTTTAGTAGCATGTGCCATTGGGTAATCATAAATAGAAAATAGCAATTTTATAAATGACAGCCTCCTGGAATCCTAGGATCCAACGGTGCACACAAACATACCAAACAAACTATAAAGTTAGGTCACCTGAGCCAATTAACAGACAGAGTTGTGTCTTTTGCTTCCACACTTCTTCCTGTTACAGTTGAAATATTTCTGGTCAGGTGATCTGAGGCAGCACACAGACCATCACGAAATGGCAAGAGATATAAAAGGGCAAGATTTACTTAAATATATATTCCAGTTTGGTAAGATTCTTTAATATGCCACTTAATATGAGTTAAACTACATGTTGCTCAAGTATTAATTTTGGGGGTATACAGGAGTTTTCCTTTAATGTACAATATGTGGCATTTATAGGATCTTTAAATTAATGAAGCTTATCAATATACACAGTACAATATGTACAATATTAGCACTCAGCTCCCAAATTATACCTAGTGTGTGTAATATCTGTATATCCTTTACACATTATGGACCTAACACCACTGATCAAATTCTTTAATTTTTCTTCGTAGCCCGTTATTGAATTGCTGGCGCTTGGATAATTTCTGATGCTTTTAATCCTGCAGTGAGAAATGTTATATTTTGCTATACGGCACTGCTTACATAAGTAGCGCTATATAAATTGAAACATACATACATTAGCACGTCAGCACTTTAACAGGCTTTTTGTTTTTTAGGACACTCAAAAGGCAAAACAGTTTCTGCCCTTCCTGCAGAGAGCTGGTCGGTCTGAAGCAGTTGTAGAGTATGTGTTCAGTGGGTCCAGACTCAAGTTGTATATGCCAAAGGAAACCTGCCTTATCACCTTCCTCCTGGCTGGTAAGTAAACGCTTTGTGGAACCCCCATGTGTGACTAGATATATGCTGCACATAACTGTACAGCTCAAGTCTGAAATGCATTTTCATTTGAAGATTTGCAGGATGGCACATTTTCAAATAGTCCAGAGCTGTTATTTAAGTCCCTTTTGGATCTAATGACTTAACTCCCAATAAAATTACTGTAGAGCTATTACACTCTTTGCACTAACAGACCTGACTCCACAAATTTATTTAGGTGCTGGAACAGTTCAAGCACAGATTGGTTGAGCTAGAAGTGGCACTTTCTTTTATATAGTGCCCAAATAAAGAAACACAATTTTTCATTGGTAATGTGATTCGCTTTATTGGGTAATGACAAGATGTAAGAATGCAAGCTTTGAAAAAAGTTACATCCCTTACATTCTTACATGTCAGTTCTTTAATAAACCTTATAACATTATCAAAAAAGATTTTTTGCTTTTTTTAACTGTGGCTAACAGGGAGCAACACTCACATTGCCTAAACAACATTGTTCTAATTAACCATCGTACTCCAACTGCAACTAGGACTTTCCCCTTTGTAAATGTTTTCCTTTATACTAGGGATGCACCAAATTCAAAATTCGGTTTGAGATTTGGCAAAATCCAATCCATTTTCAGTCCTTAAAATCATGTAACTTTTCCTAACATGTTTGCAAAATGCCGTTTTGTTTGTGATCATCTCAACAAAAAAAAGTGTTTCCTTCACCTTTAAAGGCAACATTTTCGTCACTTGAGACATCTTATTTCTTACTAGTTTTGTCACCACTTTATTCTAATAAAAACACTGCACTGTTATATATATGTATAGACGTGTGTGTATGTATGTATATGTGTGTGTGTGTGTGTTTATATGTGTGTATATATAGATATTGATATATAGTTGTTTCTAGTCTTTCAATATTTGTCTTCAGAGTATGCAAATGTCCATATATGTGAATGTGTGTATATACAGTTTATTAAAAGAAAATATTTTAATCTAAGGTTCTGGTTTAATAGGAAACAATGCAAAGCAGGATAACTGGATGCCATCTGCTACATGTTGCAAATCAGTACATTGGCAGGATTCTCTTGTAGAAGAGGGGTTAATAAACTACTACACACTTCAGCAGCCTCAACAGGAGGCCATTTTATTCCTTGCTGTGTTTTTATGTATATTTAAGATTTCTTAACCAGCCATGACCAGGGACCTGTTCGTGTCCCAGGATCATTAACTTTTTTTCTCCTCACCAGATTAGGAATGCATTGTTGCTGCTCTCCCACTGTCACCTGTATCATTGTAGCTTTATTTGCAAGGTCACAGTTCTGCCTGCATTTTACACTCTTCTCTACTGTCGGCCTTCCCTGCATGCTGCACTTTTTGAATTGTTTAACGCAATATATGAAAAAGAAAATGAACACAAATCTTCATTCCATTTACATACAGCATATTGACTGGTGCATACTAAAAAGCATGTTGGACATCTCTACCCTGTAAAGCTGGCCATAGACACAAAAAAAAAATCTGATTTTCGCATTGTGTGTGTGGAGTGTCCAGACATTTGTCTCGCCATGCCGATCGGTCGTTCAGTCGATTTGGACAATGTTTTGAATGATCAGATCTTTGTGTCTATGGCCATTTTATTTTGTCTTAAGAAATGGGATGCTTCTGTTTGCTGAAGGGAATTTAAGCATTTATATTAGTGGCTTGACAATACAATTTAAAACTTTGATTGATCTACATGTCCGCACCAAGAGCTCCTTCCCTGGAGCAAGATGGTATTCTATCCCACAACGGATGTGCAGACTCCCACACTTTTGTTGGTAGGAATACATTTTTCTATATGTGCCATTTAAACATTAAATGTTTCAAATATAATCAATTAAAAAATTGTGTACCATTTAAGAAATAATCAAGTTACTCTTCAGCATCTCTCTCCACAACCTGTCTCTCTTCATGCTGAGGTCTGGGTCAGGTTTTGATTGACAGGTAGGCATCCTATGTCTTTTAGGGGAGCTCCCTTTCTTAGCAGAATATCTCAAATAACCAACTCCAGCACAAACAAAAGGAACAAAATAACAAACTATGGCAAACACTCTGTATGCAGAGAAACAGGATTGCCAACAGAGCCGGTTATTTTTAGAGTGAGCACCTATGTTAAAGGGGAATTCAACCCCACCGGCACTAAACCCCTCCCACTGTAGGCCCCTCCCCCCAGCCTATCTCCCCCCCCATTGCCCCTAACTTGTACATTACCCCTAACTTGTATATTACCCCAAAGTGCTGGGTCACAGGCCCCATCTTAGTCCACAACGTCTTCTTCCATTGGCGCTTGGCGGCGCCTGCGCAGTAGGACGCATTTGCTGGTAATACTTACTATATGACCAACAGTGTATTAACAGGCCTTTTAATCATGTTACTAATGCTAGTGTATAACTTAGCACACACAGCAATGTTATCTCCAGCTGAAATTATTCAAATTAAAACTAGTTGTTATGAATAGCTCAGTGGATTTCAGCATCATAGGATGCCACCTTACAACAACTCAGGCAAATTCCTGCTTTGTTAGAGCTTCCCCATAAACTGTTTAAATGATTGTACTATAGTGCTGTTCTTGAGATCCACTCACTTCCTACTTTGTGGCAACAGTTTGGAGAAGACCCTTTTCTGTGTCAATACAATACCCCTCAACATAGAGTGAGACCCACACAAATTTGGTTACTATGTTAACTGTGTTTGATTGGCCTACTCAGAACCCTGGACACAACTCAACCAAACACCTGTAAGATTAAATGAAGCATCTATTGCGAGTCTGGCCTGATGCCTAGCATCAGTGCCCATCCTCACCAATGCTTTTCTATGGGGCCTCACTAATGCATTTGTATGGGGTGGAAAGCCTTCCAAGAAGAGTAGAGGCTGTTAAAAAAGCAGTAGGAGGCACAACTGCACATACACTAGGTTTCAAAATCAGATAATAGGTGTATGCCCTGGTACATTCAGCCATATATTATACTTGCTCTGTCATTTACAAACCATCTAAAATAATTGTGTTCTTCTATTTCCTGCATTGCATAGCTTTTCAGTATCCTTCTTGCAATCATATCTCATTCCCTCCTCCTGTGTATAGCACATTTCTGCTATCCTGGCTCACAGCTGCAAGCTAGATTCTAGTTGGGTTTTTTTTTCCTGCACAGCTATTTACTCATTTCTGCATGCACATTGCTCCCCTCTGGGCACACAGAAGAGATGGAAAAGATGGGGCAAAGGGATTTGTGCAGTCAGCTGCTGACTTTACTGAAGTGGTTAGGGTGGTGGCACATTAACTATTTAACTCCATCCTTGCCTTTTCATCTCTGCATAGATCTTTTTTTTTTTTTTGTAATACAAACTCCTGATATAAGTTCCTCTCAGATAATGTGCTTAGAGCATTTTATTTATATTGAGGATCCAGGGGTGGGATTTACTGTTCATGGACACATGCTTTTCTAACAGCAGATTATTTTTGAAACTATATCTAGTCTTAATTTTCTGGGCCATGCCAGAAAAACTTTGTTTTAAGCTTATGGCATGTAGGGCGGTTTGTTTTATGTCAAAGAAAGGTCAGTTGCCCTTCTGATGCCACATGCCCATGATTTATCTTCTCAGAAAGAAATTTCGGCATTTTGTGGAGCTAAACATTCCATATGCCATCAGCGATACAAACAGTAGACTTTTCAGCATTTCTGCCTGCATCCTCCTTTTCTCTTGGAAATGCATGCAAACCTAGACTTTATAATTTTTGTTAAACCTGCTTTTTAAACTGTGGAAGCAAAGAAAACCCTCTTCTTTATAGTTTATGCTCATTTACTAACATAGTGCGGAAATCCAAAGCAAGAATATTATTTCTTTGTGTTGCTAGCAGTAGACTGATGGCAGCTAAATTGCTCTTTGGGGGCTGTAAGTGACTTTATTGGTGCAATTATAGCATCTGTTTTAAAATAAATGGACCCAAGTGTGTGTTGTAAATACATATAATTTGTAACTGAATTGTCTAAGGCTGTCCAGCTGGAGGCCTAGGGCAGATATGGGCCACCAGGTGTTTAATGGTCCCCTATTTGGCCACGAATACTGCGGACCTCTGAATTAAGCTGAACATTAGGGTAATTAGAAATGGCTATTGTAAACTGCTCTACATTTCCTTATAGTGTACTTGTGTGCTTTCTGCCACTTGGGGGGCTCAACTGTCCAGGGTCTTCTCTCTGGAGACTTTAATACAGGAGCATGTGACCCTTCAAAGCCCATAATATTGCACAGTATTATCTGTCTTTGACTTTTACAAGCATTCTTATTGATACAGTTCCTGTTGAGCCGAGTAGAGTCAATTAACCACTGCACTCTTATGTAGTGGAACCCACAATAAAGCCACCACATGGGAACCGAGTTTCAAACATCTGTGAGGGCTTAAACGAAAATTAAACTGATTTAATTTTTTCAACTGCCTACTTCCTCAGTAGAAAAAATGCATGTGAATAAGCCTTTGTGTAGAAGGGTTTTAAATGACCACTGTATATATAAAAGGGACGCAACTTACTTAAATCACTAATTTTATTGGAACAGCTTTTCTCTTACTGATTGTTTACACATCCACTGGGAGTGATACTGAATGTATCCATACACACACTTGCACCATAAATATTGAATAATGTATAGTAATTGCTAGCAGTAAAAGGAACTGTTAACTGTAAAGATTGGAGAAAGTGTTATAAGCAGAGGTTTCAGTGATTGAACATGTGTGATTTTTATTTTTTTAAGCATTTGACTTTTTATTGTATTGTTAGTACAGAAGCAGGCAACTTAATGAGCCCTGACTCCCAATTTCTTGCTTGCAGTTTTTTAACTGGTCCTGACTGCCTTAGAAGTGCCTGCTTTTGTATGTGTGTATTTAGTGTTTGTGCCAGGCCTAAGAAAAAGCATCCTTTTTTATAGAATGGTTACAGCCCTTTTTCCCACCGAATGAATGGTGAGTAAAGTGCACTATACAGGGATGTCACTACAGAGGAAGCAGACCTTGCGGCTGCAGGGGGCCCCAGGAAGTATAGGGGGCCCACAAGGCCATAATTAGTGAGCAATTTCAACATATATTGGTAAAAAGATCAACCTCTGGATATGTTGGTGGTGCCCTAAAATGAATTTGCTTTGGGGCCCAGTAGCATGTAGTTATGCCACTGGCACCATATGTGTCACTGCCAACTAGTTGTTAAAATACAAGCCAAGGACAGGGTCAGTATCAAGTATTTACTTTAAAATTTGTAACTACCTGTCATTCTGCCCCTAATTCCTGCTTTCTGGGGCTTTTTATCCATACTCTCAAAACTTCATAAATAAACCCATCTGTTCCCCCAGCTGCAGCCTGTAATATGTTTTAGCTAAAGAATACAGGCTTCTCCATGTAATGCTAATGTGTGTGCTCTTTGGGATCAGGTATTCGAATGTAACTTAAACAAAAGCACATATTATAGAACAATGTTTTAATTAGGAAATTATATTCAGCCCATGCCCTTTTAATTAAAGGAGAAGTAAAGGGGTTTTACACTAAATGTGCTAAATGTTAGGCACCTAGCAAGTGACTACTTTTACCTACCTGATACCCCAGGCCGGTGCTCCTAATAGCCAAAAACCGCACTGGTCGGGGTTCTGCTAGCGAGAACCACGGAGAGATCAACTTCCTGCTGCTTTGATTTTAAATTTCCCAGGGAAATTGTATTCTCAATAGAGCAAAATAGCCGACTTTTTCATTAGTTTGGCTTGTGTGTGTGTGTGTAAATTTAGATTAAAAAAGCCTTTTGTTGACATTTAATTTTTAAACTTTTCCACTGAATTACCTATCCTGTAACCTTCTTCCTATGGCAGTAATGAAGTATTTAGAAAGGCGTCTGTGCACAAATGATCTGTTCTATAGTGCTGACATATTTGTAAAAAAAAAAAAAAGGGGGCAGGATGGAGCGGATGTGAAAACCTCCATTTTTGCTGCTGATTACATTATCTTTCACTGAGTGGTTGTGCCACTTTCATTGTTTGATCAATATACGTAGAACAATGCAACAAAACAAATATATTATACGCACACAGTAGGCAAATTTAAAGCAATTGACCCTGTGTGAGTGATGGGAACCTTAGACTGTATGTTAGCTCCACAAGGACTGGGGCTGATATAAATGATGCCTAATCTCTGTAAAGCATGTGCTTTATATGACACCAGCATATTTAGCGTTTTAAAGAGATTTTTCTGTACTTGTCTTATTGCTATGCAGTCATCTCTGCCAGCAGCAGAGGAGAAAACTCATTTGTTAAGAGAAGGAGCAGCCTCATAATTTGCTCTGCTGTGCCAGTGTCTGGTTGTTTATACATGCATAGTTACACCCATTGTTTTGCTACTACGCTGTAACACATGCGCTTCCATACCAATGAACCCAGATTCAAATAGCTAGATTCAATGAATGAGGTTCATTTCTACAGCAAGATAGAAATTCTCAGCTGACTGCCCTTGCCACAGCAACAGACATAATTAGAAGAAGTGCATGTTTACGAGGAATTCTTGCACTCTCATGGCAGTGGTGCTTATGATTGAGACGCTGGTATGATTATTTTTCCTGTGTCCATCCTTAAATTATCAGTTCTACATACCTCCCAACTGTCCCTTTTTAGAAGGGACAGTCCCTCTTTTGAGAGCTCAACCCGCAGTCCCTCATTTGTACTGGAAAGTCCCTTTTTTTCTCTGCACTGAACAGCCAGAATAAGAACCAAAGTTTCTAACTTAATTGGCTTTTGGCAGAGGGCCCAGAACAGCTAACAGGTGCAACTAAAATACTTGTAACAATTTTGTGATAAGAAAATACGTAATTGTAGCAGTTTAGATACGGAGAAAGATTTTCAAACTTTCATAACCTGACAAATTTTATAAAATAACATGGTAATTAGGGGGTGTGGTCACAGAAATAGTCAAAAATGTAGCCATGCAAGAAAGAAAAAAGTTGCCCCTCTTTTTACTTCCAAAATGTTGAGAGGTATGGTTATAAAGACCCAATTGCTACTGACAGTCCCTTGGCTAGCAATAATAATTGAATTTCATTTTACTGCATATTTTATTAAAGGGGACAACTTGAATGCTTTCAAACTTCCAGTGGATTGCAGAGCTACCATTGTCAGCGTCCTTCTTTCAACCATCTAGGCTGAGGCAGCGCATTCTATCTGTGCAATCACAGGATTAATTAACACAAGTCTATTAAATATTGCCAGTGATTCATCGTTGGCATCTACAGCAGAAAAAATAATGAGCCCATGTCTATTGTAGACTCTTTCTGCCACTGATTGAGTTTAGTTGTAGGTAAGGATGCCTTGCTAATCAGCAGCTGTGCCGTGCTCCCATGTTGCTGTGTATAGCGCCATGCTTCCTGTGACTGCCAGCAGGTGTACATACTGGGACTTGGGTTGCTCGCCAGCCTCCTTCCTGTTGCTATGAGTTGATTTTGCAATGACACTCCAGTGTTTCTTTGTGCGTCCCCCCCCCCTTCCTCCTCCCAGCTTCCAAGTGTGACTCATTCATTGGTAATAGAATTCAGTACTGTATCTGCATTCTAAATGAAAGTCTTGTAATTCAATTAAGGGGAACCCAGCGAGTTTCCCTCAGCTGAGCCGAGAATTATTTTTGGTTGCACTTTCGCAGATTACCATGTCTGCTGTAGTCAATATAAGTGCGTTCTTAAATTTTGTCAGGTGTGATGATTTTTTTTACCTTTAATCTTGAATATAGCTTTAATGATGTTCCTGAAGAATACCAATATTTTGAATGCAAATTGTACTGTAGTATTAAAAATACTAATACATTTTGACATACCCTAAAAATGAATCTATCATTTTTCTGTACCCTTTTATTAATGTTAAAATTGTAGATTTATTAGCCAGGCCAAGAGCTACTTCTATAGCCCCAGCTTGCTTACATGCTCCTCCTCCTCCTTCTTTAAGCCCCCCCCCCATTTACACCCCCTGAGCAAATGCCTCTTGCACCTACACCTAGTTCCAGTCTTTCTATTGTTATAATTTGCTAACTCTGAAAGGAACCGTAACACCAACAAATGAGTTTGTTTTTTTCAAGTAATTTTAATATAATGTACTGTTGTCCTGCACTGGTAGAATCTGTGTGTTTGCTTCAGAAAGACTACGGTAGTTTACATAAACAAGCTGCTGTGTAGTCAGTGGGGTTAGCCATTCAAGTCACAGGTATTCTGTAGAATACCATTGTTTTCCATTACCTTATCTGTTGATGTCTCTGGTGTTTGAGTCTGACAGCTCAGTAATTCAGGAGCAGACTCTAAACTGATACAACTTTGCAACATTTAACTGATACATTTCTCAGCAACATCTCTGGAGTATTAGCAACTATTGTATCAATTCTAACAGCTGCCTGTAATGAAACCCAGAGATTCTGCTCAGCAGGGACAAAGATAAGAAATGTATCCATTAAATGTTTCAATTTAGAACAGTTGGAGGGTCGGCGACCCCCCCCCCCCCGAGCTGCTTTAGAAGGTGGAAAATGACACTTTACTCTTCAATATTAGAAAAACTGTTACAAATAGAAAATAGACAGTAATTGGAAAAAGTCATTATTTCTGGTGATCTATCTGAAAACAACTAGTTGTTTGAAGGTGAACAACCCCTTTAAGTAACTTGTGCCTTTTTTCCTTTTTCAGGTTGAATGGTTGCCCCCATGGCTACACGCCAGCTTGCTTATATAAATTGTAGTAGTTTTTCTGAAGCAAACACACCAGTTGTACCAGTGCATAGAAACTGTACATTATATTCCAATGACTTTAAAGTGGACCCGTCACCCCAAAAAATATTCAATATCCTATTTCATCACATTAGTCAAAGTGAACATTAATTACACTATATAAATTATTTTAATCTTGTTTTCTTCAGTCTGGGAATTCATAATTATAGCAAGCAGGCAGGAGCCATTTTGTGGACACTGTTATTAAGACAAGCCTTGCATCATCTCAGAATCTTGTTTGTGCACCAGAATGGGGGACCCAATGTCTATCTCGATGTCCTGGCTACACAATTAAATGGTTAAGAGAACTGGGGGAATGTGTGGGGAGCAGTGGCATCTAAGAAGTGCTGAAAGTGAAAGTAATTGTCTGTCCCGCCTCTATGCCTAAGGCATAGAGGAGTGTCAGACAATATTTGATTGACAGCTGAGATTTTTAAATGAGCTTAAAACAGCTATGAATGCTTTAATAAAAATTTTCATTTGGATTTCATGTTTGATTTGAAAAGGACTTTTATTATACAGATTTTAGTGTCAGGGTGATGCGTCCACTTTAAAAACACTTGGTTTTTATGGTACCTTTAAATTCAGCAGTGTGCATACGTTTTGCTTGATAGCACTGTGTGTTTGCGGGCAATCCCAATTATAAGTGATTTGGTAATGAGTTTAGAGCTTTGCCCCTTCCTACAGAACTACAAATTACTCAAATTACCTGTGTGCAATTACACTAAAGTCATCTTGTGATGTGTGTCTTTCTAGTTTCCAGCAAACTAAGCTGAAGACATAAAATTCCTCCTTGTGGGATGTTTGTTCTTGGTGGAAGTCCTTGTTTAATAAGTGGATTGATGTTCCATGAGAGGGAATCCCTGCTTCTGTGCTGTTTATCAGAAGTGGATTGGATGTGGATTTAGAATAGAGTACTTTAATACCTGCTAATGGACAGCTTTGGGCCGCTCCCAAGTTGCTCGATGTTCTATTTAATTCTTGTTTCCATGGAAACTAACCTCATTGCATTCTCCCTAATCACAGGTTTGAATTAATATGAATAAAGTCAAGTTAAGAAGAAGAAATTTAAGACTAATTCACCAAAATACATCCTTTATGTACATTTATATTTAGAACGGTAGATACATTAGAGGCTGTCTGTTTTTAGCCAATCTTCATTTTTTGCTAAATAGCAATTCTAATTCAATGCATATTCCTTGGCCTCGTATTTGATTAGTAAATGTACACATTTCAAAAGCAGGAGTTTTCTTATTTTTCTTTTTTTTTATGATCGTAAAATATTCAAGCCTTCCTTCCATGTGATAAACCTCATATGGTGAGCCTAATGATATACCTCTGTTAATATTTTTATAGCCGGCCACCTAGGTCTGTCCATTATGTGCATAATGTGATACCATTCCGAGGTTAATTGGAACCCCAGCTGTAGAGTGGTTGGTAGGGCAGGCAGAATGCTGGCCTCGCTTATCAGTTTGGAAACCTCAACTTGCCTCTGCAACTAAACCTTTAACACCCATCTCACTGGGAGGTTGCTTGAGTGTACATGCTGCTTATGCTTAGTACTCTGTTTCATCTGATGGAATGTTTTAGTAGAAGCATAATAGATGCATTTGAGGGTGTTTGTTTTTTTCATGACAATGCACAAGGCAATGTCCCTTTGCCCATAAATTGTTCTACTTGCTTGTCTGTTAGTCGTGGGAACAAAATTATGCACAAAGGGCTTCACTACAGGAGGTTATCACTGACTTACTAAACACTAAACATGCTTTTATTTGGCACTGAAAGTTACAAACTAATAAACAATTTTGCTCTGTAGTAAATGGACATCATGGATAAAATGATTTTCATACAGAAAAATGTGGTGGCCTCCATAGAAAAGAGAAGTTCTGCTGTTGGTGATCATCAGAAGAGACAAGGAATGTGTATGCTAATATGTAAGGAACTAATGGATGGGCAAATCTATGGTCGCTTAAATTAAAGGAGTTGTTTTAGTATAATGTAGAGAGTGATATTCTGAGACAATTGGCAATTGGTTTTCATTTTTTGTTGTTTAAGGTTTTATAGTTATTTAGCTTTTTATTCAGCAGCTCTCTAGTTTGCAGCGTCAGCAGTTTGGTTTCTATGCTACAAATTACCCTAGCAACCCTGCATTGATTTGACTAAGAGACTGGAATATGAATAGGGGATGGACTGAATAGAATAAGTAATAAAAAGTGGCAATAACAATACATTTGTAGCCTTACAGAGCATTTTTCAGATGGCGTCAGTGACCCCCATTTGAAAGCTGCAAAGAAACAGAAGAAAATTGCAAATCATTAAAAAACTATGAAAAATAAATAATGAAGACCAATTGAAAAGTTTCTTAGAATTGGCCCTTCTACAATATACTAAAAGGTAACTTGAAGGTGAACCACCCCTTTAAGTGGCAATATGTAATGGAATTATTTAAACTACCTCTTCAAAAATGCCTATTGAATTTTCACTGAAAACGTAATGTGCCTGTGCTGATTCTGTGACCTGTTTGAATGTAGAATGAGAAAACGCATTCTCAAGCACAACTTTCAAATTTAACTTAACTCTGGAAATACTGAATACAGATTTGCATGATCAGCACTTTAAGGTGGCCATGGTTAGCATGATAGTCTGGTAGAAAATAGTTAATGAAAAATTTATTAAAATTTCACCTCAAGTGATATAATTTATAGTTCAATCACAGGAACCATAGAGTATTTAAAAAGAAATTCAGGAAGAAGCGAGGTTTACAAAAGATACACATACATTGAAGAAATTCCTACATTATATTTAGTTAATTTTAAGGTGGTCTATCACTGTAAGGGATGAATTTTGGAAACCAGCAAACTGATCCCGGTCAAGATCAAATAGCCCATTCAACAGGTTAAACCTAATTCACGTTTTATATTGTGTTATCTGGGAGAGGGGGGGTGACTTTCAGATGACATTAGTATTGAGTTTGTACAATGATGATTTGTGTAGCATTTTCTTAAGTAGCTACCTCAGGTCATAGCTTCAAGGTGAATTAAACACGGAGTATGTAGTTGCTTTAAAACTGTAGGCTGCCAGGCGCTGACTTTGTAGACCATTAACCTTGCTGGTTGTTCACCCATGGCATGTACGGAGCCTGACTCAATATGGAGTGCATATACCATATGCTTCCTCATTTAGTTAATCCATTGTCTGCATATTCTGCCTGCTAATTGCATTTTTTTTCCCTTCCTCATCATGCCCCCTGCGAATCAGTTTGGAGAAAGTCAATTAAGTAAAAATATGCAAAATGTTTAAACAAACACGCTACCCTATTGTTAACCCATTTGGAAATTGGAAAGCTGTCACTGGTACTCTTGCATGTATGCTAATATTGTTGCTACATCATTGCCTTCTTTCCATTAGCCTTTGGCATGCTGGAAAGCTGTCTTGCACAGGCATTGCAGGATGGGAAAAGACACATGCAGGCAATTTAGGCTTCCTCTGACCATTTATCATTTTGTGGTTTGGAATTATCATGGGTTCAGTTCCTGCTTCCATGTATTTTATGTATTGGGCAGTGTTCATATAAACATTTCATCCACATTTCATACATTTTATATATATATATATATATATATATATATATATATATATATATATATATATATATATATATACACACATTCCATTACCTTTGCTTTATATACAATACAAAGGTTGCTGGGCAGAAAAAATTCCCTTTATTTCCCTAAATAATTTGACTATCATCTGTATAAGCAGCATCATAGTGGCATATAGACACACGGTCATTGAATAGTATTGAATCCCATTATCTGTGTACTTTAGGAAACGTTGTTATTGTCTGACCCCCTACTTTGGCCCATGAATGTATTGGTGCCCTGGATTAGGGAATGAGAGGTTTTGTATGCAGAATAGTTGTGCATAGCAATCTCACTGGCAGCATATAGCGCCCCCCTCCCAAACACACAATTCCTTTCATTTGCTAATTTATTTTTTCTCCTTTTAGTAACTGCATACTAGGAACTGCTGACATCCATTATTTGGAGTGTATTTTCCCCCTACAGTTCCACACTTGTTACTGATCCAAGAAATGCCTATTTGCTGCACAGATTTGTCATGATTCATTTAGTTTATGTGTGAAAAGCAATTAACCCGGAAACACTTTTCATTTCATTCCATGACTATTCTTAAACTGTTCTTCTCTAGATGTGCTTTAATGGGAATTTGCCATAGGGTGGTGGCAGAGAGGTAGTATCCAGACAGTTTCTCAAATAAACCAAAGGAGAAACATTTTCTTTGTTTTTTTTTTCCAAGGGAAGCAGGTAAAAATAGAAAAGACTGTAAAAGATGTTTTAACCAGGGCTGCCTCTTTCCGGAAAACAGGGTACATATTCCTTTAAAGTATTCCCTAAATGGTTTCCATGTCTCAGTTAAAGGGAACAGTATTGTATTCTCCATATATATCTTATTATATTTTTTTGTTTTTGGCAGTGATGTCTATGAGTTACAAGTTTCAGCACTAGCCCACTTTTCTGTATTTAATCACGTGAAGACATCCTTTACTACTCCTTTATCAAGCATTCCTCAATATTTACTGTATATTATCGAAGGCATCCAATAAGTCATTCTTGCTATAAATGACCTTCATTGTGGGCAATCGAGGGAAAGTAGGCATTCTATCCGCCAGTGTCAGACTGGGCACTCCTGCCACAACTTGGCCTCGTTTGATTGCCATCATCACAGTTTGGGTTTTTTAGTGTTATGTTGGCAATGATATTTTAAGACTGCTTTCTGTTGGTCAACAAAACCTAGCTACCAACAACCAGATTTATATTGCAGCAAGATTATTATGCATCACTTATCTCTTCAGGCTCTTATTTCCCTGTCTAGTTGTCGGTCAATACCTCCCAACATTTTTTAAAAAGAAAGTGGGACAAAAAGATTTGCCGTGTGTATGGCGGCAATTTTTTAGACCATGGCCATTTTGTGGCCACACCCACTAATTACCATGTTCATTTTACAAAATTTGGCAGGTTATGAAAGTTTGAACACATTTCTGTGGTTTTTGTGCGTTTTTACAGTTTGAAAGTGAATTGACCTTTAAGCCTTCAGTCTCCCAAGAGACTTGCTTTTTTTTAAATTGTTACAAAAGTATCTAAGTATCTGTTCTGGGCTCTCTGACAAAAGCCAATTAAGTTAGAAACTGGCTCTTTGTCTGGCTGTTCAGTGCATGAGATCAGAGAAAAAGTCAGAATATTTTAGTAACAAGCCAGGAGTGTGGATTGAGCTGTCAAAATCAAGACTGTCCTGCTCAAAACTGGACAGTTTGGAGGTATGACTGCTTGGTTGTTAAGGTTAGTGCTACAAATAAGTTGGCGCTATAGAAATACATGTTAATAATAATAATAATAATGGAATCAGCCAAAAGAAAGTGTAAATTCCAAGCTGCAGAACAAACAAATTAAAAATGGTAACATAAACTGAAGAACTGAATTGCCTTAGAAGAACATTGTTACATCACACTTGGCTCTCACCTGTGTGTTCTTTGACATTAAAGTTCAAGGAAAGGCAAAGAAATAAAATCCAATTTTTACTTTCTTTAATGAAAAATAAATCTATCTCCAATATACTTTAATTTAAAAATGTGTACCATTTTTATAAGAAACCTGACTGTATTCAGTTAAATTCTCCCTTCATTTAGTGCTGTGGATAGGAATTGTCAGATGTTCCCTAACTTCTGGCAGGGAAACAATCATACTTATGAACATCAGGGGGAGCCTCTGCCTTACAGCCATGCAGAACTTAAGCATTTTGAGAATTTTGGAACTGGTGCCACTTTGACATGTATAGCAACCAGCTTCCCTAGTAACTTTAAGAGCTGATTTTTTTTAATTGGAAACTTTCTTCGTGCAGAAATTGCAGTCTCTCTCTCTCTCTCTCTCTCTCTCTCTTCCAGTAGATCCACAGAAATTCACTAGAGTATTCTTAATGTGGAGTCATGTAGTCCACCTTCTGCATGTAGGTTTAATGCAATAAAACAAATTTGAGAATGGGGTATTGTAAGTTTTTATTTCTGGTGGTTTCTTGCTATACACCTTATGAAACCCAGATTCATGCCATCTGTTAAGATACCAGTTAATAATGAAAAAATATAGCAGTCTTGAGACAGCCTATTTGACGTTGAAAAAAAATAGAGGAAGGTGACCTTGGAGGAGATGGTTTCTTAAGCAAGAGAAAAACATTTGGGACATTAGGCTTATGGGAATACATGGTTTGCATTCTACAGCTTATTACAAGAAGGCAAAAGAACAAACTAGGTGGGAAATACAGAATTTACACTGTCAGCATATCATCAGCATTTCCTGAAAGGTTTAAATGATCCCACCAGCACATTTTGTTTGGGGAATTGTGGTGCTAATGGTTTCCACTAGGACTTTACAGAAAGACCTTATATGTGACCTGCAAAAAGTGAATTCTGAGCCTATAGCCCTTTGGCTTTTAGGTTGCCCCCCCCGCTCTCTCATTTCTTTTCATTTAATAACCTTACTATCAAGAGGTTTAATGTCCACACTGTCAAAGCTCTGAGTTCTTCCTGTTAAAGAACATAGTTCATTTGGGAGTAAGAAAGCAATAAAGTGACCACAGAGTTCAGGCCTCACTATAATTGTAGCTCTGGGAGCACTTCAAGGTCACCTTATTTTTTATTTTTATTTTTTTATTTTCTCCCCTTCGCTGAGGCTGTAGTGCACACTGCGTCGCTATAAACAAATCGATACAGCACTGTCATGGTGCAGCATCGTGCCCCTTCAACAAACTACTTTGACCTTACATTGCTTAAAAATGCCTTTTCTGTTATTTTTTGTGGGTGGTGACAACTGTTTGGCAGTCGTTTGCCTTAGATAAATAGAAACATAAACTATTTTATATTGTGCTCGACTGTAGAGTGATGTGGGCATTCCGTTCTTTATTTGTGCTCATTAGTTGTTTTCTACTGGTTGCATGACTTTGTAACATTTATGTCCAGGATTTTAATCTATGGTATGTGCTTTAGTTACTGTAACTTGTATAATTCAAACGCCTTATGAAGCAATTATTATTATTAATAATAATAATAATAATAATAATAATATGAGAAACAAAGTACTAAATTGGTAGGCAAGGGTTGCAGATTGAAACAAGATTCTGCTTGCAACAGTTTACAAATGAAAGGAACAAATTAGGCTCTCTAGCAATACAATATGAATGCATTGTCCACTTTGTGGTTTCTGGATTTGAAACTGTTATGTTTTCATGTGTCAAATATGTTGCCATGAATAAATAGAAGATTTTGATTGATTCTGGGAAGCTGAATTAATCTCAAAGTCAAATCTCCTCAGAGTGCATAAACTAGCAAATTCCTCACTTCACTATAACATTGCTAGTTGTGCTTTTAAGGAGAACATCTTACAAAATCGGGGAAAAAAAAACATTTATTTTGAAAAATAAGACGTAAACATGTCCACCCAGCCATGCACGATGGAAGAAAGGAAGTCATGGCCAGTGCCCAGCATTACAGTGAAATGTCTAGTATCTGCCCACACACTGTAGTATAATAAAGATTAATGCCCAAATAAAATCAATTTGGCAGGCATAATTTCACCAAAATAACTCAGACCTGCTAATAGTCACTAGATAGCTTCAGATTCATGCAATGCACATTCAGGCACAGATGTGTCTCTGCATGATTGGCTCTGTCTACATAAGCATTCATCTGTTAAGGAGCATTGGTGTTTGCTCATGTTTATTAAAGTTCTTGAGATTTGCTGGATGAACCATGAGCACAATTCATATGATACATGTAATTGTGTGAACCAGTGAAAACGGGCGTGTTTGCATATAATGAATTCAGCATGCAGTTTTTTTGTCCATCTTAATGATGCCTGTGGCTTATAAGAACGTTGATGCCAAAGGATATATTTAACATCAGTCATAGGCATTTGTCACCCAAGGAGAAGAATTATATTGACTAATAAATGCACTTCTGTGTGCAATTAGAAGTGAAAGGTTGAAGGGAAACAAATACAAAAGGTCCTCTGCACTCAACCCATTATCAATATATTTAAGACATTGAGACATTCTGTGCATACAGCTACTAAGAAATGCCTTACCCTTTAAACAACAGGGATTGTTTGTCCATATATTGCAATATATTTAAGCTGGCCAACTACGTCAAAGTCATCCCATATCTGGCCAGTCCTACACTCAATTTTCATCTGATTCATTAAGAATTCCATTACTTCATTAAACATTTTACAAAGGGACTAAGTTTTACCTGCAACTCACTTGCTGCTTTCAAAGTAAAACTCCCAATCATGGATGCCCTTTTATTAGACACCAGTGGGATCACCTGACTATAGCTGGGAAGGGTGGGGGCTACAACAAGGAGCTGGTCACTGCTCCAGTATAACTACAACAAACAAGAAAAAGTTGTGCTCACCACTAATTTTTAAAACCATTAGGCGGGGGTGTTTGTTGGTTGAAGGGAAACTGTCATGGGAAAACATGTTTTTTTTTTGTTTTTTTTTTTAAAACACATCAGTTAATAGTGCTTCTCCAGTAGACTTCTGCACTGAAATCCATTTCTCAAAAGGGGGTGATATCACTCCATCTTGCAGTACAACAGTAAAGAGTGATTGTAGTTTATCAAAGCACAAGTCACATGACTTGGGGCAGCTGGGAAATTGACAATATGTCTAGCCCCATGTCAGATTTCAAAATGAAATAAAAAACTTCTGTTTGCTCTTTTGAGAAATGGATTTCAATGCAGAATTATTCTGGAACAGCACTATTAACTGATAGATTTTGAAAAAATTTTTTTTCCCATGACAGGATCCCTTTAAGGTTTTTCTACTTCAATGCACTTACCAAAAGATTTTGAGACCAATAGATGTGTGCATTCATCCAGTGATTCTTTATCTAATTTTATTAATGGTTGAGACCACTAAAGCCCTGTATAGTTTACACCGCAGACCCAGACTGGAAGAGCCCACATTCTTCATCTGTTCACACCTCACATAAACGGCATACATTGTATGTTGCACAGTATGAACTTCTAAAGAGTGGCCCCAATTTGACTCCTGCTATATTGTAGTCTTCTTTATGCTCCCTGTATGTGCCATTCTCTGCCTGCCCCATGCTCACTCTGTATGCCATACTATACTCTGCCTGTCCTATGCTCCTTGTGTGTGCCATACTCTGCCTGTCCTATGCTTCCTGTGTGTGCCATACTCTGCCTGCCCTATGCAACCCATGTGACATGAGCCTTGTCGGGTTTGTTCTGGTGGTTTATTTGCATTTGGAAATTGTTAGAGGTTCCTAAGGTGTTTAGTCTAGTGCTGGAGGGGGGGGGGTGTCTGCGTTATATACAGGGCAGGAGGAGGCAATATGGATTAAGGGTATGCTTTAATTACTTAAATTGTTTACTTATGAGTGATATCAATGCAGTGAGCACCAACCATTTCTTTTTTTTGGTGTGGTACCACAATTAATATGGATATAGTAACATGGGTGTGGTTTAAATTGGGTATAGTTTAAAAAACGGTGCTCAACACTCACTTCCATTATAGACTCTCTGTACAAAAGAAGCTAGCAGAACTGCTTTACTTAAATCACTGCAACAACAAACAAAATTTGTCCTCCTGCCCCAATTATTTAAATTACTTCCACAGTTTAAAGTTAGTGGGAATTTTTGTCCCGTGCAGTTGAGGTCAGTTGTGGGAAAAATGCTTCTTAAGCCTAAGGGTTTCTTTTAGGATTAGCAGGTTTTATGAAACCAGTTACATGTACAGTAGTGAAAAGAAGTATTGAACACATCAATGTTTTAATCAGTAAATATATTTCTAATGGGGCTATTGAAATTAAATTTACACCAGATGTCGGTAACAACCCAAGTAATTCACACATACAAAGGAATTGGCACAAATAATTACACATTAATTTAAGGGCTCTTTACTTTATAAATAGTGGATGATGGAGAGTGAAGCCAAAGGCGCATTCTGAAATTTAACTCACTCATCGCTGATTTGCAGTTCCCATCCAATCCCAGAAGATCCAGTCCCACACAGAGCAGATACACTTTAAAAACATCATTGTAATGTAAAAGGACTATAACAAGTATTGGTAGCCAAAGTGTCTGATTTTGATTTGAAAACCAACAACATACATTTCTAGAGTTTTTGTCTTTGGTATTTATAGGCTCAGTGAGGATTTATAGTGACCTTTTAAGATCAGACATGTTCGACTGTATGAAGAAATACACATTTACCAGTGTAAGGTCTCTCAATCTACTATTCTGTCTGGATGATAAAATGCAAAGATAATTAGCTGTTTGGAATGGGAAAAAACCCTGAATCAATAGAAAAGGCAGAAAAAAAAGTGTTTGGACAGAGTCAGCAGTGATCCAGCTTTATATAGATCTTGTGTTTCTTCCAGAATACTCAATGGTGCTTTTATTGAGGATTGCTGAATAGAGAAGTGAGGGGTATTTGGGCTTTCAAATTTGCTATTGCATTGGAACAACAGCTGCACTATGCCAGATTATTTCTGTAGCAGTGCCATAATCCATTGCTGTTCAACAAGACAGCAGAATCTTAACACTTTTGCCACTAGCTATAACTGTAATAATACATTATCTTGTTCAATAAGATTTTTTTTATTTAGGTAGTAACCTTGGCCAACATTACATTTTTGTAATTGTTGGGTATAAGTCAATGTATAATGTGCTTATAATGCAATGTAAAGCAAGTCTTCAGACAATTTGCCGCTTGTATGCAAGTGTCACAGTGAGAAACCATTATACTCTCAGTGCCTCTGGTGCTTAGACGGCTACTTATAGATTGAATGTATTTTGTATGTATTTGGATTCCTTATAAAAAAGTGAATTTATATTTCATTATAGTAAATATACATAGCCAGTTTTACAATGTTTTTGTTCTACATTACTTTGTAGAGCCATGTACCATTCTGGTTTAGATTAAACTATACATGAGATGTCATGAGGAGTTGAGTTGAGGCTTGTTGGTTCGATTCTTGTCAGTTACTCACTCAGACCTTGGGTGAGTTGATTAATTTCCCTGTGCCTCCGGCAATAATAGTAATCAATACTGGGCAGAGCATATACTGTGCCTGGATAATGTTGAACTGTTTTAAGTATTTTGGTGTTACTGATGTCTCATATGTAACTTTCTTGGGGACAAGTAGTACTGTAGGAAAGGTATAAATGTATCTTTATTTATCTACAATGGATACTTTTGTTAGTTCCATGTCTTTTACTATGACACAGATATTTTGAATGTACGTTTCATTGATGAACTTGGTTCCACAATGAAATCAAGGTGCAATGTTTTAATGTAGCCACCATAGATCATTTTGGCTAAAAATTATTCTATGGAAAGTGGCCTTTCCAGAAATATACACCACTGGAAATCCGGAGCAGTATTTGCTATCATAACAAAGCTAGCACTATTTAACCAGCCTTGATTTGCTCAGTACCACATAGGAATAGCTAGAAAAATATTTTCCCCTGCTTCATGGGTTAGGTAGGCCAAAGTGTCAGATGCTGTGTTGAAGAAGGACTCTGGGAATAGTGAAGACTGAATTTTTCCAGAATCGTAAGGAACCTTATAAACCTGCCCTAACTTGTTTATCAAGAACGAAAAGGCTAAGTTCCCAATAATAAACAAAAACTCATTATATATTAGCCAAAAATAACTTGTTTACATATTAATGTAAAGTCATTTTGAATGAATAAATAGCCAATTCAGTATGGTGCATGAGACTTTTTGGGCTGCAATTGTTCTTAAGCAGTAACGTTATTATAAAACAAATATTTAAAGGCAGTAAGGTACTAGACTTAGGCTAGTGGTACAATAGCCAACTTCACCTTCATTTTTAGATCTGTTCTGTGTTATTGCACTGAAAAGCATGGCATCAAAAAAAAAAAAAAACAGCATTTTTATTTTGTGATACAAAAGAAAATGTATTTGTGGAGGCCTGTATGTTTTTGCCTGTCGCTGCTCATGTTATTTGCAAGAATCTGGGGCAGAGTTGCCATTCTTTATACTCCTCCTCGCTTTAGTTTGTTCAAGGGGAGAAACCAATGTGCTGCTGCACTCCTGTCTTCACTTATAACTTGATGTCTTTTTCTGTATAACAAAGACTTTCTAATGGGCCAAGCACATCTATTTAGGATCACTAGCTATATGATTTTAGGGGTTACAAGTGGACTTGGAACAATTTGTTCTTATCCATTGGTTTTTCTTATTTTGCTTTATGTGATTATTTATATGGTGAATTCTTTCTACTCCTAATGTGGTCTGACTCATACAAGGCTATTTTAAAGTATGTTGTACTGTATCTAACGCATAAGAAAAATATTTTCCAAAGTGTCTCTTTGCCTGCCCCTCTCAAAATCCCTTCTGTGTAATAGCTGACTTGGATAATTTGCAATCCTATAATATGTGTGCAATCAGAATATAACCTCTTATAAAAGCACAGAAGAACATCTTGTTCATGGGAATGATCAGCCTTTGAATTTCTACTACTAAAATCTGACTGTTGTCAAAGTGTCTGTGCATAGATATATTTAATCTTTGTGTTTATTTTTTTTTAATCTGCTAAATCTTTCTTACTGGTTAGATCATATAGGATTTCTCTATGATCAGCTTAGATTTTCTTAGTGGTTTAATATTTTTGTTTAGTTGCTGGTTGCAGTTTTCTAGAAGATGCAGGCCATTATGTATTATTTTGGCATTAGAATTGTTATGGGAAAAAAAGGAATGTTTGGCATAAATCTTTTGCATGTTACAAATGCATAGCAGTATATTAGTGTGGTGTTGAATGCTAGTCTTGTGACAGTTGCAGTATGTTGTGCCAGAATCAGAGATGTTCAAACAAGAACATGAAATTGCTGGTAGGAATACAGGACTACAGAAAAGATTCGTGGTTGACTGAAATGTTGCATCTATCAAGAGTTTTGACACACTGATGAAAATAAATGCCTTTTAAAGATATGGCATAGTACTGTACATCACTGTTTGTTGACAGGATGCAACTACAAACTCTTCCATAAAGGAGAACAGTCGCTACTAAAAACACAACTAAAAAAAAAAAAAAAACTGCTGACGTGTAGTTTGGTGTTTTTTATTTTTCTTACAGTTGTCTATATATTTAAAAGATTTGAGTTACTGTAACGGCAATTCCAATACAGTATTCTCAGTGTTGCACTTACTGCAATCTGTAACAGGCACCTTTGACTTCAGGAAGACACCAGATACTCAGTTTGGGTACCACCACTGGGCAGGCAAATATCTGATTGTAGGTTGGATTGTTGAGAATTTGGATTTAGACAAGCCATTGAAAAGGCTTCCATCACCTAAACTGATTAGCCATGGGAGTTGCATGCTAAGAGAGCCTACACTTTGGAAAATAGTAGTGTTGCCCTCCTACAAGAGTGCAGCACAAGCAGTGCTATATTTACCACACAGGCACTCAATTGCCCGTGCCTAGGGCCGTAGTTTTAATGGGGCAGCCCTTGGGTACCTATATGGTTAAAAAAAAAGCAAAAATCCCCCCAAAAGAAATGCAATTTTTTTATTATTCCTCATCTGCTTCTATATTCCATACTAGCGAATTACTGTTTGAAACTACAAATATGACTATTGATGCACTGGTTTTTTTTTTTTTTTACCCGTCGCTGCCACTCTTACAAGAAATTAAATTGTGTTGTGTTTAAATGACTTTTCACAGTCTCCTGTTCTTTTCAAAACCTTTGCAACCCTCAGTTACAAAATGTAGGTTGTTGATAGAGCACTTGCTTAACGCTCCTGTAGGACCACATATCATTTCTATCAGGATAGCCAAAAAAAGTCCCTGCACAATTACTTTATTATACTCCGGATTTTGAATAATTAGTATTCTGGGCTCTTAAAGCTATAGGGCGAGATGTAGGATTTCGATAAATATGAATGTTGGATCTAATGAAGTGCTGGTTTACTTGCAAATATTGGCATTGTTCTACACAACCGCATTACCTAGAGACATGTTTGTGGTAATTGGATAATTGATTAATTGCTAGTCACTGCTTTAAAAAAAAAAAAAAGAAAAAAAAACAGTCTGAGTGATATTTAATATTATCATCCCTGTGGACTGCATATTGATTATTAGGGCTAATATAAACCCTCAGCCCCCTGTTTAATGGAGAAGATAAATCTATCTTTAGCATCCTACTGGTATAATCTATCAGTCCACGTAGAGGCACAAAGGAGTTAATGATTCCTGCAGGATGTTCCACTCGCATAGATACTAACTATGGGTACACTCTGCACAAGCTTACAGCTCACTGGTATTTATTGCTGCCAAGGTCTTTTGGGTCCCAAGATTGCCACCGTAATTTTTTTCCAACATGATGGCTTAGCTCTTGGTTGTCTTGGCACTAGCAGCTCTCAAAGTAGCATCTGTGCCGCCAACTTCCATTGCTCCTTGGCTTGTCTGGATTGTTGTGGATTGGCTTTGCCAGTTTTTCCCCCCACCTTTTTCTCCAGCAAAGCTTTAGAAGCTTGCATGCTGCATCTGTTTATCTGCAATTTAAGCAGCAGAAGCTTTCTAAGGTCTGGAGAGATCACACTGGCAAATACAACCATGGAAGCTTAATGAACAGAATGACTTTGCCAGAGACAGTTAAAAGGATTGATTTTTGGATTCAAAGAAATTAAAAAGCAAACTCATTTCCCCTAATGTTTTGCTGTGTCTTAAGCCCCATCAGAACCACCCATTCAGTACTTCAGACTGTATGTATGTAATGCCACACAGGTTGGTGGATGATTGTCAAATGTTCACATGGGCGCACTGCTTGGGAAAAGCAATATCCAATGCTTCCAGGCCCACATATTGCACATATTTTTCTGTTTCTGATCATACCTGGGTGGTGATGGAAATTGTCTTCAGTAATCATATTAAATGATAAATAATACTTAATACACATTTATGAAGTGCCAGAATATTCTGCAGTGCTGTACATTAAATGGGTGTATACCCAGAATAACTTGTTTTCTTTTGAGACTCTTTCCAAAGCCATTAAGACAAAATGCAGTTAAAGGGAAATCTCCCTTTTTGGCTTTAGCTCATTGTTGGTTTTATATAGAAAAATGATGAAGATGGCTGCGGCTGGCTCTGGTGGGGGATTTGTGGCATGATCAGGGAGGGGGGTCCCTGAGACAGCAGCCCTGGTGCTGGCACAACTTGTGCTGGCACAAGTCACATGACTGGCGCAGCTGGGAAATTGACAAAATGTCTAGCACCATGTCAGATTTCAAAACTGAATATAAAAAATGTTTGCTCTTTTGAGAAATGGATTTCAGTGCAGCAGTCTACTGGAGCAGCACTATTAACTGATGTGTTTAAAAAAAAAAAAGAAAAAAAAAATGTTTTCCCATGACAATTTCCCTTTAACATTGAATCTGATCTGCTGCAAGTATGTCACATCCTGGATGGAATTAACTTGGCTGCATAGTTTTGTCATCTGCAAACATGGATAAATTTACAATACTGTTATGTTTTGGTAGTTGCGGTTGAGCAGAATATAACAGTGCTTCATGCAGCCATTACACTTCAACAGTAACTTGAGCTCTAACACTTTAAAGTGGACCTGACACACAAATCTGTATAATAAAAGTCCTTTTCAAATGAAACATGAAATCCAATTTCAAATTTTTATTAAAGCATTCATAGCAGTTTTAAGCTAACTTAAAAATCTCAGCTGTCAATCAAATATTGTCTGCCACTCCTCTATGCCTTAGGCATAGAGGCAGGGCAGATAATTACTTTCACTTTCCATTCAGCACTTCCTAGATGTCACTGCTCCCCACACATTCCCCCAGTTCTCTTAACCATTTAATTGTGTAGCCAGGACATGGGGATAGACATCAGGTCCCCCATTCTGGTGCCTTAATAAGTGTCCACAAAATGGCTCCTGTCTGCTTGCTATAATTATGAATTCCCAGACTGAAGAAAACAAGATTCAAATAATATATTGTAATTAATGTTCATTTTGCTTGACTATTGTGATAAAATATGACTTTGAATTTTTTCTTTTGTGGTGACGGGTCCACTTTAAGCAGTATAGCAAGTACTATGTATGCACAGTATGGGCACATTTACGAAGTGAATGTTCACATAAAATGTGCTTTCTTGGTTAGAGTTTTTTTCTTTATATGCACTAGAGCACTACTTTTTAATTGTACCCTTCTTGATGTTTCCACCAACACTTGAAATACCAAGGAAGAATTAGGAGTTATACTGTATGTTGTCAAAAGGGCAAAATAAAGATACCATATAATGTTTTCTCTTTTGTTGATTAGTTTAACAGATGAACTCCACAAGTCTTATTAATTCCGCATAATTTTGCCTTGCCACTGCACATCATATTATAGTTAAGTTAAAGTGCTACAAAATCTTAACTCTCCAAATTATGGATTTTGATCTCCTAAAGTTGAATGATTTCTTTTTATGTGCCTGCATACGGTATTCAATGTAGTCAAATGAAAAACAAAAGACTTTATCTTGTCAGATGAAAATCCAGCAAGCAGTCCTCTCTCCTGACTATCATGTCACGTCAGATAGCACATATTTCTTCCAGTGTGCAGATCAGATTTTAATATCCGTTACTTTTTAAGACATGTTTAACTGCATCTGACTTGTAGAATGCGATCTGTCGATGTGAGGACATCCAACAATAGCTCATGTGTATTCAGCCCTAAGAGTTCTCAGATGTTGATAGATTTTCCCAGATAATAGTTGTTACTGTGTATGCACATGCAAAATAAATAAATAAATAAATATAATATAATAGTATACACACATATATACTTTTTTCAGTTGTGTGCACAAGCTCTGCCAAGCTGTGGGCTGCAGCTTCCAATTAACACCACTTAACAGCTGTTAAATAGCAGAGTTGTCTCATGTAACATCAATTAAAATGCTAATTCCACTTGCTTTGCTGCCCACCACCAGGTAGACGCTGTTCGTGATGGATTACAAAGCAAAACTGAAATAAATGAAATGGTAGCAGCTAAACAAATACTGTGTAGAAGTCCATGTATGTATGTGCAGAATCTATCAGTGGTTTATTTTAAACAAACGCTAATATTTCTCTGTATTTTTACCTAAGGAGGATCACAGTTTGACAATGCCAGAATATTTTGTTTAAAATAAATCACAATTTATAGTTTGTTCTCCTCCTGGTTGAAATGGTACCAGAATGTAAGTTGCTATAGGATTTGCAATAGGAGTCTTAGAAACTTTTTGCAAGGGGCAGTTTGTGTATGGCTTAAAAATAGCAGACCACAATAATGATTTCTAAAAGCTGTTTGCCGTTCCTCTAAATCAGGAGTGCCCATACTTTTCTAATACAAGGTCTACTTTTAGTGTTGTCCCATTTGGATCTACATCCATAAAATGATTAACATTCTGTTCCATGGAAAATGTTACTTAAATATTGATTGATGGGAAATTGTATATTGCTATAATTAACAGACAGCAGTTTCTTATGTAACCTTAACATAATAAATATCTGGAAGAAAAGCAAGAAATAGGAGGGTGATATAGACAAGTGGTTTGTTGACAGTGTCTTGAGTTCTGCTGATCACCAGCTAAGGGTCTACTGGTAGATCTCGATCTACCTTTTGGGCACCCCTTCTATAAATTGTATAATTGTTAATTGTGTTTTAACCTTGAATTTATGTGTTCCCTTCATATTTCCCAGTAGCAGCTCTGTTAGGTCAGTCTTTCAAAATATTTAAGAGACAAGTTGGCAGACTTGTGTACAGAGCTGTCTTTGGGAAGCAACAATCTGAAAAATAAATGAATACATTTAAAATGTCAAACATTTTTTTTGGCTATTTCTCTTAAATTTTGAAATGTTCTGTGACTGTAATGTATTTTTTCTTGACATGTTTTAACCCTTTACTAGCCAGGACACTTTGAAATTGCCATCTACATGTTTAGAGTAAAGACTTAGTTTACAGACAACTTCCAACATTTTGTGGGGATATAGCCACTTTAAACAAACTGTGCTGAGGGATGTGGCAATGGCAGAGCTCACCCTGTGCATCCACTCTTCTGCTCTAGCCGCTACTCCCGAGATACGCTGGTCACCTCCCACCGGCTCTGACAACACTCCACTGAACCGCCGGCCCCGGCTACGAATTACTAAGGAGTTCGGCCATGTTTTAACCCTTTACTAGCCAGGACACTAGAAATTGCCATCTACATGTTTAGGGTAAAGACTTGGTTTACAGACAACTTCCAACATTTTGTGGGGATATACCCAGTTTAGGCATCATTCCTCTGGATTCTCCAGTTTGTACATCGAATTCACTGCATGAGCAGTATGCATTTGGTTGTGTCAGAGGTGACCTGTGTGCATGTGCAGTGATGGCACTTCCAGCGGTGGGCACTTCACATTAGTCCATATCAGAAACCTGAAAATGACAGGTGAATCCCTTTTTGATTTGTCAACCCCTAAGCTTAGCTGCCCTATTCACATTGAGCATGTAATTGTCATGTATCGATTTCAAGAGGCTAACCGCCCCCATGCACAGCTTAAAGGAGAACTAAACTCTAAAAATGAATGGCCAAAAATACCATATTTAATGTAATGAACTTATTGCACCAGCCTAAAGTTTCAACTTGCCAATAGCAGCAATGATTCTGGACTTCAAACTTGTCACAGGGGGGTCACCATCTTGGAAAGTGTCTGTGACACTCACATGCTCAGTGAGCTCTGAGCAGCTGTTAAGAAGCTAAGCTTAGGGGTCATCACAAATTATCAAGCGGAAAATGAGGTTGACCTGTAATATAAGCTGTAATATGGGCTGATTATTAAATTCTGATGCTTATAGCACTGGTTTCTGTGCTGCCATGTAGTAATCATCTGTATTAATGACTAATCAGCCTTATAGTGTGACATTTCTATTCTATGTGTACTGTATATTGTGAGTGGGTCCCTAAGCTCAGTAAGTGACAGCAGCACAGAGCATGTGAATCAGTGAATCAGCAGAAAAGAAGATGGGGAGCTAATGGGGCATCTTTGGAGACCCAGATCTTTACTGCTAAAGTGCCTTGGGCAGAGCAGAAGCTAAAAACATAATGTACAACATTTCTGGCCTACTTTAGTTAAGCTTTAGTTCTCGGTTAAAACGTCTCGATTGTTACTGTTAGTGATGCTGAACCTTTAGGTTGGTGCAGTAAGGTTATTGTATTAAATATGACATAGTCATGTTCATTGTTAGTTTAGTTCCCTTTAAATGGGACCACCTGTTGTCTGTGCATTTTTTTTTGTAAAGTGCAAATGCACAATTTAAAAAAAAAATAGCTTTTCGTCCAATTTTAATTAAGATTAAAACGCTTTCATTGCACATACATTATTTGGCACAGAATCCAGATAGCATAATTTCAGGTCTACATTGACCCTTTAAAGAAGACATTTTGAAGTGCTGGAATATGTGTGCAGTTGTTACCTGTGTGGAGTAAATTTCTGTGAGACATGCAGCCAATTAAGTACACAATTGTGTGGTGCTGGCAAATTTGATGCAGACATTTTAGTTACCAAATTAAATTGCGACAGGGCAAAAAAGGGTTTAAAAATTCATGTTAATATAAAATGAAAGCACAAATATCCCCTCCCCCCAAATGTACTTTTAAAAAAAGTATTTGGGCTTTATAACTGTTTGATGTGCTTGGTTACAATACTCTGCTGGTGCTTAGTATAATCAAAATAAATCTCAGTGAAAGCTGCCTTTCTCTTTTCATCTTTTTCTCGGATGAGAGTTTCAGAGACTTTCAGAAAGCAAGTAGGTTATCAAAGTAAAAGTAAGGGTTGCCTTCTTACTCATTATGCTACACTCTGCACAAGAGACCAAATTCCTGCCACTTGATATATATAATCTTGTGAGCAAATCTGAGCTCCATTTCTTAAAAAACAAATTTAGAGAACATATGGTCTTCTCCGTATGCCTTGTTTCCTGCTACTTTTTGAAGAAAAAAAACACAACAGGTAGCACTTGACAGGATAAAAAGATTTATAGTATCAGAGACATAATAGAGGGAATATGGAATGTAAACAATTCTTAATTAATAAGACGGCAGCCCTATATTGTACGTGGTGTGATTTTAATGATGGTGGTGTTTTCACCCTGCCATGTTGTGTTCTGAGGATCTAGTGTCATCCCTAAAGGGATTGTCAAGATTTTTTTGTTGTATTTTTTTTAATTCTAAATTACACTGTTGACACTGCAAACAATTCTCTCTACCATACAAAATGTAATTCCTGAACCAACAAGTATATATTTTTTTAGTTGTAATATTGGTGTGTAGGCAGCCATCTTGGGTCATTTTGCCTGGTCATGTGCTTTCAGAAAGAGCCAGTGCTGCACTATGGAACTGCTTTCTGACAGTCGATTGTTTCTCCCACTCTGTATAACTGAAGGAGCTGTAGTGGGACATGGAATTTTACTATTGTGTTGTTCTTATATCTACCAGGGAGCTGTTATCTAGTTACCCTCCCATTATCCTGCTGATAGGCTGCTGTTCTCACTCCAACTTGCAGTGAAGAGTCAAGTTTTTAGAGCACAAATCTCATGACTGGAGGCACATGGGAAACTGGCTGTCTTGTCCCATGTCAGATTTCAAAATTAAGTATAAAAAAATCAGTTTGCTCTTTTGAAAAAAAAAAAATTAATTTCAGATTTCTGCTGGAGCATCACTATTAACTGATGCATTTTGAATAAAAACATGTTTTCCCATGACCGTATCCCTTTAACTGAAGATGGAGCAGTGAGAATTTGGAATGCTTGCTTGGCTTATACTAAAAAATATCAGACAATATCATGGAAAAAAAAACTATTTGCATTGTACCCAGTTATTAATGCACTTTGTCACTTTGTACTCTCTAAACAGACTAAGCATGACTGTGGGCCTTATTAAAGAACACATACACACTAATAGGTTGCCATTTTTTGGACTTGCTTGTACAGAGACCTAGCAAGAGTCAAACCATGTATGAGCTGGAATTATGGATCTTCAATGTTGATTGTGTTTATGCAGTTAAAACTACCTTTATTCTAACACCATAAAACCAGAGAACATGTGTAAAAGGATTATTTGCATAATAAAATTCTTAAAGGAATTGTGCAGTATGAAAATAAATACTGTGCCCATGCAAAATAAAAAATGTTTCTAATATAGTTTTGTAATGTAATGTATAAAGTCTAGAGTGACTGGATGTCTAACACAATAGCCAGAACACAAATTCCTGCTTTGCAGCTCTTATTTTCCACTGATTGACTACAAGGCCGTAACCAATCAGTGACCTCAGGGGGAGTCACATGGGTCATAACTGTTGCTTTTTAATCTCAGCTGACTGTGTTCTGTTCTGTTAGACATCCACTCACTCCAGTTTTTCAACATTACATTTTTGCCCAACTAACTATATTAGAAACATTTTTATTTTGCACAGAAGATTTACCTGGTTTTTGTTTTCATACTGAACAATTCCTTTAAGGCCAAAACTGTCTTTTATTGGGTGCTTTTGTTTGTCATTTTATTTGGTTACAAACACCCTTGTGATATTGTGATACAAATGGGTCACAGCTATGAACAATATCTTGTGTATTTATGTGATGGGTGAAGCAAGCTATATCACAGTAAAGCACATGGGCATTCTGACTTATTGCCAGTTGAGGAACGGTGAAGGAAGATCACCAGCTCTCAATCTTTCAATTGCTGGAGGTCTGATATTTTTATTGAACACCCGCACCTTTCAGAAATGGCACAGTCTGTTTCCAATTATTCACTATACAGGTATAGGTCCTGTTATCCACAATGTTCAACACTGGATGTTTTCTGGGTAAATGATCTTCCATAATTTGGCTCTTGATACCTTAAGACTACTAGAAAATCATTTAAGTATTTAAAGGGAAACTGTCATGGGAAAACATGTTTTTTTCAAAACGCATCAGTTAATAGTGCTGCTCCAGTAGACTTCTTCACTGAAATCCTTTTCTCAAAAGAGCAAACTGATTTTTTTATATTCAGTTTTGAAATCTGACATGGGGCTAGCCATTTTGTCAATTTCCCAGCTGCCCCAGTCATGTGACTTGTGCCAGCACTTTAGGAGGGAACTGCTTTCTGGCAGGCTGTTGTTTTTGCTTCTCAATGTAACTGAATAGTACGCAGTGGTACACTGGTTTTACTATTGAGTGCTGTTCTTAGATCTAAAAGGCAGCTGTTATCTGGTTACCTTCTCATTGTTCTTTTGTTAGGCTGCTGGGTGGGGGAAAGGGAAGGTGTGATATCACTCTAACTTGCAGTAAAGCAGTAAAGAGTGATTGTTTATCAGAGCACATGACTTGGGGCAGCTGGGAAATTGACAGTATGTCTAGCCCCATGTCAGATTTCAAAATGAAATATAAAAAAATCTCTTCTTTTGAGAAATGGATTTCAATGCAGAATTCTTCTGGAACAGCACTATTAACTGATGCATTTTGGAAAAAAATTTTTTCCCATGACAGGATCCCTTTTATAAACCCAATAGGCGGGTTTTGCTTCCAAGAAGGATTAATTATACCTCTGTTTGGATCAAGTACAAGGTACTTTTTTTTTTTTATTATTACAGAGAAGGAAATACTAAAAAAGTTAAGTTGCATTTACCAAGGGTCACACCTAGGCTGGAGGGGTTTCTATGTAGGGTAGGGTTTTTTTAATTAAGGATTTGGTTCTCCTATCTGAAAGCACAGAATCGGTAACAATTCACCAAGATGGCTGCCTGCACATCAGTATTAGAGCTAAAAAAAATACAGTTGTTGGATCAAGAATAAAATTTTAAATGGTAGAGTGAATTATTTACAATGTAAACGGTGTAATTTAGCAGTAAACCATAAAATTTATGTCAGAAACCCTTCAAGCTTTTATTTTATATTTTACAGAGACCAACTGAATATCCATCTAGCTTTGTATTCTGAATTACTACTTGAACAATGAAAAGCTTATCCCACTGTTTTCAGGGAGTTTCTTGGATTCTAGAGGGCATTGTGTTGTGTGATATGTTTGAAACATGTCTGCTTATAGGAAAAACAGATACTCTGGGCCGGATTTACATAGCAGGTGCACCTAGGCCTGCTGTCGTGCGTCACCCTTGTGCCCTACCTTTTATTTGCTCAAATTTTCATCGGGACCAGAGCAATGGAATTGGTGCATCCACAGTGGAGTGGTTGGGCAGCATGCCGCCCCCTAAAATCCTGCCGGCCTGGGCTTTGGTGGCCTCTTCACAAAGCTGGGCCTGCAGATACTACATAGAAGTATTGTAATAGTAGGAATAGAGGTACAAATTATACCAGTCACCTGACATACATGGTCTCCAATTTCAATCCTATGCCTTTGTCCGTCCAGAATTCGCTATCCGCAAACCCAGCTTATCTGATATGTCTGTGAAAGAAGTTAGGTTGCTGGCTTAGCCTTCACTGTTGGTATTGGTGATTTCTGAGCGTAAATTATACTAGGGCCATGTCATAACTTTTAGGTTACCAAATGACTAAGAAGATAAACTTAAGAACATCGCATTCTGTTTTGGCCAATATATTCTGTAAATATGAATGGTTTTCCTGTACCACACTGAGCAGTAGATTCTTTGTCTGAAGAATTTTCTTTTCTTATACCACAGAGTCAATGTTTGAAATTCCCTTGACACCTAGTTGTATTAAAGTGTACACTTGTTTGCTCTGATGTTGGCCGCATTTCATTTTTGTTATAAGGACACTGACGGGAAACAGGGATTCAGTCTCTGCATCACTGCTTATAACCCAGCCAGGTTTTTCTGCATTGCTGTGCTACGTGCAGGCCTCTTGAGAGTAACTTTGCACTGACATCTCTATCTCTGCTTCTGTTGTATTTCAGTTCCTTTTATCACATCCTATCTTTCCTAGTTTTTAGTTGCTAGTTATTTAACTCTCTGAGGGCCATGTCCTTACCCAATATTGCAGCAGATGTAAGACACAAGTGTGGGGTTGTGCTTTCCTTTGCTTACATCATACAGTTCATTGAAAGGCTGATTTTTGTGGCATTCTGCTTGGGAAACGTCTGCATTTCAATTAAAAGCGGAGTTTTTTTAAGCATCTGGTGCCACAACCATGTTATCACTGGCAGAGGTGCGTAATCTTCCAAGCCTTTACTAATTTTTTCATTTATTACCAAGCATATCATTGTGCCAATTCTAAATACAAGTGCCTTCCAATGTCTGCATCATTCTGCAGAAATCCAGTAGCACCATATGATTTCATCCGCTGATGAATGCTCAAACAATACCAATTTGTGATCATTACCAGATTTGCTTTGGTTTCAGCATCATGTGTGCTGTTAACTACCATGAACATCTATCCGTAATGCAGTTTTTTTTAAAAGCATTTATTTATGAATCATAGATCAATTCTGCAGAGGCTGTTGAAATGGCAAAGAGGTTATATCTGCATTTTTTGCTTAACCAAGAGATTATTTTCAATTTGTTACAAATAAGTTTTGCTGTTTTGATGGGTTGAGTTTCTTTTGCACAGCAGGCCTTATTTAAGCTAGACCAAGCATTATATGGCTGATTTTGATACAATAAAGTTACTTTGATTGTTAATAAAAGTTTGTTTTTTTTAAATTCCAAATCAAAGGTTGAGTTTGTGAAGTTTTTCCACCTTGAATAAATGTACAAATACTTATTTATGAATAACCCAAATGTAAAAAACATAACTGAATTCAATCATGGGGGAAAATTCAAATACTCTGAGTTCTTGGTGAAAAAAACCTTGAATTGATCAAGTTTCAGTGCAAACCACCCAAAAAACAAAAATCATGAAGGCTGAAAACATCTTATGTGAATATTGTCTGCTTTTGGACTTTGTTTAATTTACATTTCAGTGCTGAAGTATGTGAATACACTGTAAGAATTCAGGTTGTGTATCTCCATATGAATTGAATCCACATATTATTGTCTGCCCCAGGACATGTTAATTCCAAATCTAATTTGTCTGTAACATGGTGCCAGATTGTGCTTTCCTAAACCCAATGTGTAGAACTAGACTTTAGTAAGAGCATATCACCCTTATTGCTACCTCTTATTATCAGCCCTGTTTACTTTTTTCTGGGTTTTGATGTTGTCAATTTTTTTGTATACTTTGCAGCAGACAGCTGCCTGAAGCATCTATTCCTACGACGAACACGGTTTCCTTTGCATATCTGCAGTGCTTCTATTTTAATAACAGGAGGCAGTAGCTGTCTGTTTCCCACTCTTGCATATATAGGAAAGATTAATGAAATTGTTCACAACTTCTCCATTTGAAAACAAGCTTGTTTGCACTCTGCACCTCCAAGCAAAATGAATTTATATTTTTCTGTGTGCATGTTAATAACGGAATATAAGGTGGCAATGGTGCTCGCTCAGTAATACTGCTTATTCCTACAGCTGTGTCATGGGAGCTAGTAAGCAGGTAGTCCATGGAGAATTTTAGATTCAAGCAGGAGAATTGCATTGCTTATTTTGCGTACAAATATATTCAACTCTACAGTGACTCAGTTGGAATCCGACTATAAGAAGCATCTAAACAGCAGAATAATAACACACAGTTGTTGCTGGAGGTGTGGGGTTGAAGCGGTGGGGGGGGGGTGGGTTTGGCTTGCAAGCCGAGGTTACTACCAGGCAATACAGAGCAGCAGTTGTATGTAGAGGGAAAGTAAAACAAAAGAAATTCCAATTGTGACCTATAAATGTGTTCAAAGGATAGCACCTACGTACAAATGTGGGAAATGTTTTAAGGCAAGATAATGTCCGTAATAAGTAATGGAAATTGGAGCAGATTTTGGGGGTACAAATAACATTTGAAGCAAGTATACACAGCAAGTATTCTATAGATACAATCTGCACATTTATGAAATGTTTTAACTGTGTAGAAACTCCCATGGTTACATTAAAATGGCTCCGTCCGTGCCACAAGAAAGCTTGAGGTGAAATCCTTGACTTTATAGTAATAACTGTTGCAATTTGGCTTGTCTAGCATTCATGGTTCACACCCTGATTTGCATGTGTAACCCCTTTTTGGCTGATAAAGACCAAAACCAACTAGTGATGATAGAGCATGGGCTACATGCCACCCTCTTTCATCAGGTAGGGCTTTAGGTAAGGGGAACTGCAACTGAATACTGCCAGATATGTAAAATAACAGATGTTGGACACCAGGGGTTCTTTGCAAACAGGTAGAACATGCTTTATTGACAATACAAAGCCCCACAGGGTTGGTAATATTCACATCTGAGATATATCACATGCCAGGTACAGTCAGAGGTGTAGCAGATACAGCAAGGAAAGGCACCATAGTAGGAATAGCGATGGGGAGTTGATAGGATCACCTTCCAGGATTTCAGTACCTCATGTGGACCAGATCCCTACAGCAGACGTGGATCAGGGTTAAGAACACTGCCTTAAGTCCCTTGTCAGTACTCTGGTCCCTGCACTACAGGCAACATAGAGCCTGGGGGTGAGCTACTCCCTTCTATCCTCCTTGGAGGAACCTGAGCTGCTCTTGCTAGCTATCCTCTCTGACTCACTCCCACTAGAAAGTGCTATAAAGAGATATCATATACACTGGCTTCACCTCGTTCCACTGAGTATTAGGCTGCCTTTACCTACAGAAAGGGTGGCGCAAGCTCTGCTACCAGCATGAGTTGCATATTCCATCATGAGAGAAGTTCAGCAGCCCTGCTGCCAGTCCTGAATCTGGAGTGTGTTGATGACCGTAAATGCAAGCGGCTGTATCAATCAACCCACCATGCAGTCACCAGAGAGAACCTCCTTTCTCCATCTTCTAAACTTACCTGTGCAGTACTTCATAACTCTGCCCCTCCCTACATCTCTGAACTAATCTCCATTTACTCACCCAACCGCCTACTACGCTCCTCTACTGACCTGTTACTCAACTCCTCTCTCATTACCTCCTCACATGCTCGCATTCAAGACTTTGCAAGAGCTGCACCCCTCCTCTGGAATTCTCTCCCACGGTCTGTCCGACTTTCTCCCAATCTTTCAGCTTTCAAGAAATCTCTAAAAACCCACTTTTTTAGAGATGCCTACCCTCACTGTTAACCACTCAATGCAATACCATTACTACATCTCTCACCCACTTTACTCTGATCTTGCCCTCTCCCACACCTTGTGTATCACTCCCTTCCCGTTAGCTTTTTCTGTACAGGGCCTTCCTCACCTCCTGTACCAGTATTTATTGTGATGTATGTACAGTAACTCCATATTTATTGTGATGTATGTAACTCTTTATGTTCTATATATGTAATTCATGTGATTTGGTTGTATAATCACATTCACTTTACAGCGCTACGCAACAAGTTGGCGCTATAGAAATACATGTTAATAATACTCTGGCAAGGTCCTACCAGCTGTTGTGACAAATAAATCTTCAAATACATCATTATATATCCACTGTTTTGATCCAGAGGAAGGCAAAAAAAACTACCTGAAGCCACTGCCAATTATGCCCTGAGGGAAAAAAAATGAATTTCCTTCGTAAACATTCCCTGGATCAAGCATTTGGTATTAACATAAATTAATACAATGTTAACTCTCAATGATTCCAGCATAAAAACACAATATACCTGTGAATTCAGGAAATCATCCACATTATTTATAGTAATATGAGAACATAAAGAAAACACTTGATATTTTTGAAAGATGTGCTAAAGGGGGGTGGGTGGGATGTTTTTACCTGCTCAGAAAATTCCTCTCTGTCTCAATCCCCAGCCCAGATTACCCCTGCCTTAACTCAATGTTTCTCACCAAACAGCTTCATTTTATTCTCCCAATCTCTAAACATAAGCCAGTGCTATTTGGCTCCTGGTCATTCAGATCCCTAGTCTTGCATCCCCTGTGCTTATAGCTCCTTTTCCTTATCCTTCTGAGCTGTTATGGATGTTTCAACTAATTGTCCTTTTGTGGCAATGTCCATTATTTCTATTAAGTGCCTGATGTAAAACCTATAAAATAATAAGCAACCTCTGTAGGGCTGACAAACATTGCTTCTCTATAGGATCAATTCTTAATGCTAAGCTCTCAACCTGTTGTCTGCTTTATGCCCCTCTTATACCAGGGACCCAAGTGTTTATTCATTAGCTGAATGCACTTCAGAAATGAAATGTTTGTGTGTAATTCAAGTAGTTCCTCAGCGGATGTGTAAGGCAGCATGGGAAGCTTTCTTATCCTTTTCCGTGCTAAAGGTTTTGGCTTTGCTGCTTCCACACACACACATACTCCTTATTAACAATAATAACCTCTGTTATGTGAATTGTATAGTATCTACATGAGTTTCCCTGTATACCTGTTAGTGTGTAACAAGTGCCCTCCTGGCTTTCCTTTTCATGATGCCATTTCTTATTTCACTCTTTTGTGTCTTCATTAATGTCTTGTTAAACCATTAACCGCTTTTATATTAAAGCTTTATGGAATACTTTGTGTGGAAGCTGAACAAATATGACGTGAAATCACTGAACTCCTCACTTATTGTATGTAGATCAAAGTGATTTTCATTAATACCACTGAAATATTACTTTGGAAATCTAAAAGGTGGTTTAATGAAGGCCACATGCAATTTTCCCTAAGCAGTTTATATTCCATGTATTTTTCCTTTAATAGTTTAAAAACAGGATCGGACTGGGGGGGTCCACCAGGGATGCTGTCTCCCGGGTTTTTCCTGGTCCCCCGCCAGCCCAGGCAGACAATGTATAAAAGCATGAATGCTGTGCACACAATATTCCCTCTCATCATGAACAATTGAGAGCCACAGATGACAAATGCAACCGCACCCCTAGAGGAAACAAATAGACGATATGTGTAAAAATAGTGAAATATAGTGATATTAGGAGAAAAAGTCCAAGTTGTAATAACCTTTACATCACTTGTATGTAAGGAAGTGGTAGATAATTTACACTTAAAATTAGATGTATTTCTCTCTAGACTGAGAAGTCATTGAATATATTCTTCATCTGAAAGTAAACTTTCCCCTTGTTTCAACCCCCACCAAAACAAATATAGAACACTGTGTGATTAAAAATGTAAGAAGTGAGATGTGAGTACATTATTATGGCCTTGTTTCTTCTAGTGTGTTAGTAATATTTTATTAATGCCATAGACAAATTAAAGTACAGACTCTGCAATAAGGAACACAGCGGCATTTGACATCTATTTGTACATGGAGGTGAGAGAGTTGAAATTCTATCCTTTTCAGTGCTACCCCTCCCTTCATCATCATTACATTCCCTTTTGTTTATTGATTAAAGGGACACACAGGATATTTGTAAGCCTTGTGCTGCTCAGAAGAATTCAGATTCTAAATGTAACCCTGTGTCATTTAATTCATTTTGGATAAAGGGATGATGGGAGTATCAACAAAGCATCTTTCCGAGACAATTCTTCAGAATTTTACAAGCTTTGTATGCACACACAGTGTAATATAGTGATTTTATAAGATGAATCCAGGTTCATAAGGTTAAATCCAACTCTATCTTAAAGGGCAATATATCCCAATTGCCTCCTTCTGCACAACCCCCCCCCCCCCC
>CM044435.1:80356932-80368479 GCA_024363595.1 Xenopus borealis | reverse complement strand
CCCCCCCCCCCCCGAAGAGTTTACTGGAGTAACCTTCTTGCAGATTTACAGTGCAAATGACAGCAACCAATAATTTATTAACAATTCAGGGGCATGAAATATCTCTGTAGTCCCTGGGTAATAGTGACCATAATGCTATCTCATTTAATGTTTGTTGGAAAAAGGAAACCTACTATGGGTGAGTAAATACTCAACATTTTGAGAAAGTAAACTTGGCATCCTAAAAGCATAACTTTAGTAGGTCAGTTGGGACAGGAGATTTTCTACTTAAAACACAGGACAGAAATGGCTGTGATTTAAAACATTAAATCATTACTGTTTTCAGAGCCTTTTCTTAAGGAACAAAAAGTGTGTAAAAGCATTAGGAACCATCATATACGGTTAACACAGATGTAACAAAAAAGCATTTAATTATAAGACAGGGGGTAAAGATTCTTTTAGGACCTACAAATACTACAAGTATCTGTGTTTACCAATGATGAGAAAACCCGCAGGCTGATTTAATTCAGAATCCTTGTATTGTGATTTGGACAAACTGTGCAGCTAAGCGACCAATTACATTCCATGTTGATAAATATGTTGTTCCTAATGGGCAGTGCCTGCAAGGGCATCCATTCTGATTAGGATATTTTTCATCTTTAAGGAACGTTTATAATTTAAAAAAAGTTTTTATTAAGCTAACAGGACAAACAGGGAATTTTAGGCTACTCCATGTTCATACCTCCCAACAATTTGGAAATAGTCTAAAAAAGTTGCAGTATGTCGCATGGTAAAAATGACTTGACCATGCCCATTTTTGTTACCACACCCCCTAATTACCATTAGAAAGTTTGAACATTATTTTTTTTTTCCAATTGAATAGGTGAATTGCCCTTTAAAATGTGAATCTAACTTCTCCCAAAACGCCTGTTGTAAAAATTACATATTTGCTCTAAAACATTAAAGAATTGTTACAAATGTATCTTAGTTGCACCTGGTGGCTGGTCTGGGACTTTCCTGCTGAAAACTGGACAGTTGGGTATGCATGTTTTAACCTTGCAAGGTAGATACTCTGATTACCAGCATTCAAACCCCTTCCCCTCCCCATTTGTTGTGACTGTTTTGTATGCAGGAGTCGATTATGCAAGAATTTTGTATGCACTGGATCTAATCTACCTTCAGCTTCCCATTTAGCTTAACAAATAACGTAAAATGTGAATTTTAAGTTGGCAGTTACTTTGTTTCAAGAGAGGGTTGGATATCTCTTTAGACGGTGAGAAAATGATATCCCTAAAATTAATCCAGGCACCTGTAAGATTGCCCTCTTGGAGTCAGGAAGGACATTTTCTTCCCCTGAAGCAAACTGGAGAGCATTCAAATAGGGTTTAATTATACTAATAATAAATTTGAATTACGTATACTAATAAATAAATAAACCTCTGTTGTAATTATTCAATATCTTGGATTCAGGTAGTTATAATACAGGTATGGGATCTGTTATCCCGGGACCTGTTATTCAGGAAGCCCCGAATTATGGAAAGGCCATCTCCTATAGACTCAAATTTTATCCAAATTTAAAAATATGGATTTCCTTTTTCTCTAATAATAAAACAGTGACTTGAACTTGTTTCAAACTAAGATATAAGTAATCCTTATTGAAGGGCAGAACAATCCTGTTGGGTTGAATTTATGTTTAAAATAGTTTTTAGTAGACTTAGGGCTCTTACACACAAGCGTCTGAAGCTGCGCTCCTCTGCATTCCGGTTTTATTCATTCAGCAACAGGGGAGCGCAGCAGTAGAAAACTTAAATTTATTCCAATGGGGCTGTACACACACAAGCGCATGTAGGCGCTGAACGCAGGTTGAGACGCAACATGCTGCATTTTTCCTGTGTTTGGCGCCTACATGCACCTGTGTGAGTACAGCCCCATTGAAAATTTAAGGCGTCTACTGCTACGCTATAAAATAAAACCGTAACGCAGGGGAGCAAAGCTTCAGGGGCTCATGTGTTAGAGCCCTAAAGTTAAGATCCAAATTATGGAAAGACCCATTATGTGGAAAACGCAGGTCCTGATTATTCTGTATAACAGGTCCCATACCTGTACTGTTACACTACTAATCTGAGTTATCGTCTAGTTAAAGATGCTGGGAGCAGTAGATAAGCAAAAGCTGCAAAGCTACGGTATGTTAATCTAGGACTTGTATTCATACATAGGTCTACCACAAACACGTTTGAATGGGATTTTTGTATAGAACCAATATATACAAATGATGGTGCAGAGGTGACCTGCATGTAACAGAAAATAGATCTTACCACATGGGAAAATTTCTGCGATTATGAATGTCCTTGGTTGCACACTGGCAGACAGTATGGCTGCAGGGTTTTTTCCTGCCTGGCCCTGCTTAATAACCTCTGCAAATAAAGCAGGGCAAAATCTCAGCTTTATGTCCAGGTTGAAGCACAGATCTCAGGGGAGCAGTTCTAAATATCCTGTGACTCTTAGCTCTGCATCTTTGACCTTGATGAGCTTGTGATTTTTCACACGCCCACTCATCTGTATTAGGAGCCATTCTTTTACACACTCCAGCAATTCTAATGACTCGTTCATGGTGAAAGATCCCTTTTTGTGTATGCATAGCAAATATGTCCACATAAAATCTTTTATCTGTCATGTTAACTGGCACATAGCACAGTGTAAACACCTTAAGATTTTATGCATGAGTATATTATGTTGTATATAACTATGCTCTTAATTTCATCCTACTTATGTTCACCCCACTCTGCAGTCATGCATCTGACATATATGTATTGTCTGCAAGCATGGATCTTTGTCGTCCTCTCCTCCATGTCTTCCTCATATTTACCTAGCCTTTGTCTCCCAAAATTAATGCAGGTAAGGGATCTGTTATCCGGAAACCAGTTATCCAGAAAGTTAAGAATAACAGGCTGTCTCCTGTAGACTCCATTTTATCCAGATTTTTATAAATGATTTCATTTTTCTCTGTTATAATAATACAGTAGCTTGTACTTGATGCAAATTAAGATATAATTGATGCTTATTGGCATCAAAACCAGCCTATTGATGTTTTCATGTTTACATGAATTTCTGGTAGGCGTAAAGTATGAAGATCCAAATTACAGAAAGATCCATTATCCGGAAAACAGTTGTATTTTTTTGCATGCATGGGATAGACTTAGAGACAGGTAAACTCTCCTTAATCATCTTTAATAGTGTAAACAAATACTTATAATAAAGGTTTAGTTCATAAGTTAGCTTTTACTAGTGCTTTTTGAGCATGCTGTGATGGGCAATCTCTTTGGATGAGGCATTTGTTTGATTAAAGATAATTTATTCAGGCTGCCTATAGTAAAATATCTCATATTAAGGTTTAGCCTGTATATTTATGCATTTCCATCTTTAATATCATTTTTATTTAATCTTACTCTGCATGTATCACATGTATTCCCATACTACTTTGTATATCCACCCTTTTTAGGGAGTATGAGGCGAACATAAGACAAAATGCCTGATTTGCAAATCAATACAACTGCAACCATGGGTCTGACCCTTCATGTTCCTCTGAGGGTGCTGCCTTATATGCGTCAGGGCAGCAAAATAGTCAGATTTAGAAACTTCAAGTAACAATTACCTACAAAAGCAGTGAAATGATTGTGACCTAAATATACCTTTTTAATGTACATTTATATTTTGACAAGTAGTTTTTTCGTTTTAGTAGCCCTTTAAGTGAGTAGTGTAAAGGTAAATTTCATTTAATCAGCTGACACAAATACCCACTTGGCCTCCTACCCTTACCCCTTGGCCACTAGAGGGCAACATTAAGTATTCACAAAGGCTGACCTGAATCTTCAAATTCATATTAAATCTTCTAAATGTTTGAGTATCCATTTCCTCTCCATTTCTTGGCAGGTACCCAGGCAGTTGTTTACCTGCCAAGAAATGCCCAAGTGCCCTTGCAGCATGCTGAGTATATAAAATTGCTTGCTGTATTCACATAGCGATATTGTTTAAAGATTTAATCACAATTAATGGGCATAGCATCCCAATCCCCTACCCAGCACATCTTAAATAACTTCCCCAACTTAAAGGACATGTAAAGCCTACTTTTTCCTACCACGTACCCAAGCCGCATCATTTGTATTGCATATACCCCCTCCATTTGCTAGCACAATTACATTTTCCTAAAACAAATAGCAGCCACCACCCGGTGGCCATTTTCCCTCTGACACATTATCAGTAACATTGACATCTGCAAACAGGACATGTATGCTGTAAAGTCCATGCAATGCAGAATGCATGTTACACAGACACAACATACTTTTTTGTGGTTGAGCACTGTAATGGTTAAGCTGAGCTCAGGAGAGGTGGTTAGTAAAAAAAAAATAGAATCAGACCGTTTCTATGAGAAAGAACAATACTAACTCTTCACTGGCTGTTAGACTGGAGGGTGTGTTTAGTAATCTGAGCTGAGAAGAACTGATTATGCTCATAAGCAAACAGTCAAAGTAAATTCCTGATGGAGGAGACAGAGTGAGTTAGAGGAGGAGAAGAAATTATAAGTGATTAAAGGAAAACTATACCCCTCAAACAATGCAGGTCTCTCTAAAAAGATGTTGCATAAAACAGCTCATATCTAAAACCCATCTTCATCTAAATAAATCATTTTAATTATAATATACTTATTTAGTAGTATGATCCATTGGGTAATCATAAATAAAAAACTGCCATTTAAAAAAAAAAAAAAAAATGACATCCACCTGGGATCATATGATTCTCGGTGCACACAAAGATACCAAACAAACTTATACTTGTTAGGTCACATGAGCCAATTAACGGACCAAGTTCTGTCTTTTACTTCCACACTTCTTCCTGTTACAGTTAGAGTTGAAATATTTCTGGTCAGGTGATCTCTGAGGCAGCACACAGACCATCACAAAATGGTAGATCAAGGCAAGAGATTTAAAAGGGCAATATTTACTAAAATATATATATACCAGTTTGGTAAGATTCTTTAATATGCCACTTGAAATACATTTGATTTGACAAATAAATCTGTTGCTCAAGTATTCATTTTGGGGGTATAGTTTTCCTTTAAAGGAGAATTCGACCTGTAAGTGGAAAAAACCTTCCCCCCTCCCCTGTGTAGGCCCCCCTCCCCCTGGCCTACCTGCCCCCCCCCCAAGGCAAATGCCCCTAACTTGTTACTTACCCTTCCAGGTCTGTGCAACGGAATTCACAGGCACCATCTTCCCTTTTGCTCTTCATCCTGAACTAACATTAGGGTTGCCACCTTTTCTTGAAAAAAATGCCGGCATTCCTATATATTTATCTTTTTTTCCTATTAACATTGTGATCAACCAATACTGGCCAGGCTGGGAAAATACCGGCCAGGTGGCAACCCTAATTGACATGCACAGTAGGAGGAATCTGCTGTGTGGAACTACTGTGCATGAGCCGAAAGATACGAAATTTCCAAACAAAAATGATCAGAAATTTCAGCACATGCCAAATTCTCCTTGAAGGGGATTCTACAGCCTGTTAATCTTTTAACAACCGTAGTGGCAGGAATCTAAAGATTTCAAAGAGGCTGTTGAATGAGTACATTTTTTGTGTGGCAAGCGGTTTATATGTCAATATCATGGTTGGGGAGATGGCTAGTAGGCCTTTTTAGTTGATAGAAATAGCTGGGGATGCTTTACTTTATAAGTTATACTACTGTTCAATTCAAGTTATTATTAATGGGGGGAAAGTGGACCATAAAGTTAAAAATGAACTGTACTTTATGAAAATAATGGTGGTCAGGGAGTTTGGTGAAAATCCTCTTTATTTTCCGCTTATAACCCTAGGCTGCCCAGCACTGTAGGGGGGACTCTCATTATTCCACTGATTGCTGTACTTTTTGCAGAATAGTACAGCAGGCTTGGTGATGGTTGCATGTATAGTTGAAGCCGACTACGCATACTCCATGTCTGGAATCTCTGTGAACACGTCCTTAAATGGTGCTTGATGTCTCCCGACAACCCTGCTGCTATATTTTGCATTGTTTCTTAGTTTTTGTTTTTTAGAAAGTCATATTGGTTGAATTAAATGAGCAGTACATGGCCAAACTGAATGTGTTGTGACTGTCCTACTACCCTCTGGCCATGGATACTTTACCGTGGGGTTGTCTTAAGGCCAACCATTGTTTCAAGAATGTTTACATGTATCTAAAAGGGGGTTTCTGAATAAATTTTGGACCTTCAGTTATTAATCGGGGCATTTCCAGCTCATGTTTAGTAAGAATGTACACAGTGTTACGCAATTTTGCTAACTATTAGCAAATATGCCTCTGTGAGTTATTTCATTTCAAGTCCTATCACAAAAACCACTAATGCAATTTTTATTTGTATTTCCCCCCTCCTTATTTCCTCCAGGGCACCTCATCTTTTCCCTGTCCGCTTTCCCTCCTCCCTTTCCAAAACACACACATTAAGCAGTTTTTGCTCTGAATGGCTGAGATTAAATAGGATTTGCTTCAAAGTTTCACTGAATCCCAGCACTGGGCAAAATTGATGTGAACTAAAAAGCCTCAATTAAGTGTGATCCTATTCCGTTCTGCTTTAGATGGCAGTAATGAAGGCACAGAAAGATAAGGCGCTTGTCTGTCTTTCTTTTTTTTTCCCTCTAATATCTTTTCTTAAAAATAAAGAATCACAAATGTGAGATTCCCTTGAGCTCCCACAGAAAAACACTTTGCTAGTATTTCTTCTTTGCTGTCAAAGAAGTACTGTTTGCAGCATGCTTAACTCAGTGAACAATGTACCTGTTTATCTACAATAAGGCCCAACTCCATATACTTTTTAAGAGTTAATTAATAACACAGGCTAGGATAATAAAGGAATAGGGCATCTGCCTGCTACAATGCAATAGATGGCAATTATGACTTGTGTCAGAACAAACATCACTTCTGTCTTTTTGCTGATTTTTGCACCCCTATAAGTTATTGCCTGTGCCATAACCATGCTACATGAAGGAGAAGGATAGGCTAAAATTAAGCAAGCTTTATCAGAAAGGTAAAATAAAATACACCAGTAAACCCTCAGTAATGCTGTTCTGATTCCTCTGTCAAAAGAAACACAGTATTTCTTTGCTTCTATTGTGTACACATAGGGTTCTGTATCAGACTTCCTGTCTTATCTTAAACTTCCAGGGCTAGGGTTTGAGCATGCTCAGTTTGCTCCTCTCCCCCTCCCTCCTACCCTTCCTTTTTGTAATCTGAGTTATGAGTGAGCAGGGAGAGACTCAGGCAGGACGTGATGTCACAGCAAGCTGCTATGGCAGCTGCTATCCTAAACAAAGTTTAGGAGCTGTTTACTCAGGTATGGTAAAGCATCCTACAGAATAAATATAATATTCTAGTTTACACTGTCTTATTTATTGACAATAAACTGCCTTGGTAGCTTTCCTTCTCCTTTAAGCTTTTTAGCAAGGTTTACTAAGGATAAGCACTACAAATAAAATTATTGCCCATTTCTATTGCCACCTGGAAAGTGCTGTTCTAGATGAAATTGCTGGAAAGTGTTATATTCAGCGCTATGCAACAAGTTGGCGCTATAGAAATACATGTTAATAATAATAATAATAGTAGGTGATAGTTTAACATGAGCAGTGGAAAAGAATACTATTTTAACATGTGTTAATAGTGAGTAATGCCAAAATAATTTATTACTGATATTAATCCACTGTCCATAATTACATCATGCATTAATAAATTGATGCTGAATGGTTGTTCTACAAACTATTCATTTGGGTGGTCACTTGCAGCATGAACAAAACACCGCAAGATTTATAGCAGATTATGCAGAACACTTGCAGCTCTCAATAAATAACACTAAATTTAGCTTACGCTTACATAAATAATGCTATCACTAGGTAAATTTGTTGCTATGCACTTGAGTAAACACAGAAGCTGTGTTAATTGCCGCAAAAAAAATTCACAGCATTCAAAGATGTTTTGTAAATAGGCACCTAGGAGGGGCTTATGCACACAAACCTGGAACTGTATGTAATGCAGTTTAATACTACATACAACATATGGAATGCATATGGCTCCAGGTATCCCGATAATTGAGAACTGAGTAGCCGGCTGCTAACCTGTTGATAGATGCTGGATGCACAATAGGGACCACCCTTATAGAGCTGCTGAGGTGTTGCTAGATATGACCTGGTTGCTCTTATCTTCAGGTACCACTGCACACAGTATTCGAGGGAAAGCGTTAATGTGCAGACTTGGAAGCCTATAGCTGCACGAGGCTCAGCTGGGTGTAACAGGATTTCCCTAGTGAATCAAAGGGAAGCTCCTTCTGCAGTAGTGACATCCCGTGTGCTCCAGCAAGCTCCAGCCCTGAGGGAACTATTTCCCTTGTACATTGACTCACTGATATTGTATTCCTTCTAACAAGAGGTCACCCTTCAAGGCAGTAAATAATGATCAAAGGCACCACCTTTTCCCTAGCTGCTTGGGAATTGGAATGTTACCTATGTGCAGCATTTTAATGAGCCCTTGTGTCTAATTATGGTTTATTTACAAAATGCAAATGTTTTCTGCAGAGCTGAAGAATGGTAACCCGACAGAACAAAAGTGCCCAGCATCCCTTGCTCGTCTGAGCTTACAATCCAGGGATGCTAAATATACATTTCATTTGTGCATGCAGATGAAACGTGCTTTCTCATAGTTCATTAGTAGACTAAATGGTGTGTGTGTGACGCTGCAGGGTACAGTTGCTTTCCAAGTGCAGAGCTGGACATTAGCTATTCATTGCCAGGGATCACCTTTTGCTTGGGCACTGTCAGTTATAGGATACAGTATCTAATGCTGGCAGACTTGAATTAAGAACACTGTGACAAATGGTGCTGTCTAAGTATTTCTCAAGGCTTTCCTGCGGCCCTTTAAATATTGAACTACACCTCACAGCAATGTCTTCTGCAGCCTGAGGCTTTTAGTTGATGCTGCCATTAGCAGCTAGAGGATGGAGAGCATGTAGATCTTCATGTCATGATTTTTAGGAATTAATCTGTGGGTTCCTCTAAATAACTCCTCTTCTGCCCCAGTCTATGGTGTGACGTGCAGAGAGTTCCGTGCCCACCTCTTTAAACCCTGTTCTTGTTAAATCTCATTGTCACTACTGCTTGCCGTCTGTGGGGATTTTTTTTTTCTCATGCTGCATCTCCAACCTATGTCCAGCTGCACCAGTTGTCATGGATACGCTATGGATTAACCCAGCAAGGCTGGATCATTCTTCTATTGGAAATGCATTCCCATATATGCAGAGTGAATGACGAGGGACCCTCCCTCTATTCAGTCTCCTTGAATTGCCCGCAGCCGCAGAAGGAAAGAAATTCCTTTACCCCACAAATGAACTCCCTTCCTTCTGCGTGTTTTCACCCACATAACAACTGCGGGAGAGTTTGAGGCGCTTGTTGTTTGAATCTGGATCTCCACCCTGTTCTTGCCATGGTTTTCATTCTTAATAAAAGAGGTGGGGGATCATGCCTTTAAAGTAATTAAAACTTTGTTGTACTTCCTCACTAACAGCTGCAGACTGCTAACATCTTAGATTCAGCTGGATATGGTCTTGTATTCTTAATACTTACGAAAGATTTTTGATGACAAATCTGCCAAACCCACCTAGCATTTTTTGTCCTTTTCTATTTTTGTACAAGAACACAGCCACAGTTTCTCCCCCTCTTTATGTGTAGAGTGCTCCCCAGGAGCTGGTGCGGAGGCTGGAAATGATAGAAGCTCACTTCTGATACATCTTATGAAAGCCTGTTTGCTCCTTGACATGGCTACTTACAGTCACAGTGAGTGCTGCTTTAATTGAATGTGAGTCATTGTGTAGGTGTACCAGCACACGCCATTGCTCAACTCCTAGCTGTGCCTGGCATCAATGAACCAGACCACTTATAAAGATGGTTTTTCTAGTCTGCCACCTTCATCTCCAAAGGGCTTACCTCACAGTATGTTTTTATGGCTCAGATCACCCTCCTAATGCATCAAGTGAAACTGAGGATGCAAACAAAACAAACATACTATATTAGTACACATTGTAGTCGATGTGCTCCTGAAAAGGTAAAAGCTGACCAGGCTAGAGTGGATCATCAGCAGTACAGAAATGTATGCAGGTGCACAGCAAATTTTGGACAAGTTTTTTTATTATCTAGCGAGTGCCAGATCTCTTTGCTGGTGGCATTGCTGTTTCTCAGCTGTACTTAAAATGGCAGTTATTTGTAAGTATTTGCCAGCTCTCCCATAATTAGTTCATACTTACAGTTCCTAAAAGAATGATTCACTACCTTGGAAGTTATGTTTTAATCATTTATTTATATGGCAACATCAAGTTACACAGCAAATTATATTTATTGTATAACAGGGGTCTTGGAATTAGTCAAACAAGGGTTACAGAATAAAAATGGGTCATATTTAAGATAAGCAGGTCTTTTGGGGAAACTGTGACTTGCAGCTTAAAGGGCAATTCACCTTCATTAGCAAAACTGTAATAATAGATAAAAAACACAGAGATGTGTTCAAACTTTCATAATCTGCCAAATTTGGTAATTAGGGGGTGTGACCACAAAATGGGCATGGTCAAAATTTCTCTACACTCTTTCTATTTCCAAAATGTTGGGAGATATGATATGCATATTTAGAAGGTACAGTTTGATGAGAAAGTAGAATTGCATATTCTTAATCATGAAAACAGAAGAGTGCTCCCAGCAACAACATTGTTGTGATGGACTTTGTTTTTATCCCCTTATTTAAAAAAATTCACTGAATAAAATTACAATTTACAATGATTAAAATCCATCATTAAGGAATGGAAAGAGTGTGGTACCATTGTAAATCTGCATGGAACAGGCCTTCCAGCAAAAGTTAGTGACTCACTAGTGAAGAGGCTACCAAAAGACAAGTCAGAAGGCATTACAGCCCTCCATTGCAGAGATGGGCGAGACTATTCTTGCAACCCTTGTTGCCTGGGTGCTTTACAAGTTGCAGCTTTATGGGTGAGTGGCAGAAAGAAATCCACTGTTCTCTAAAACTCCATGACCTCTTGCTTAAAGGAGAAATCAACCCCCTTGGCGCAAACTCACCCCCCCTTCCTCCTCCCACCTGGCCTACCTCCCCATCAGGCCAATTCCCCTAACTTGTTACTTAGCCTTTCTTCTAGGTACTCTCCAGCAGAATTCCCAGGTGCCATCTTCCCCAAGCGGTCTTCTTAGATCCAATGGCACATGTGCAGTAGGAGGCATTTGCCGGTGGGGTTCTACTGCGTATGTGCCTAAAGTCACAGTTTCCGAAAAAAGAAATCCGAAACCTTTGTGACTTTTGGCGGCGCATGCGCAGTAGATCCGCACCAGCAAATGCTTCCTGCGCATGCACTAGAAGATGCCGATGGATCCAGGGGGAAGAGGGTGCCTGTGAGAGAGGACAAGTTAACAAGTTAGGGGCATTGGCTCAGGGGGAGGTAGGACGCGGGATGGGAGGGCAGCTTACTTGGGGGGGGGGGG
>CM044435.1:80297588-80355734 GCA_024363595.1 Xenopus borealis | reverse complement strand
CAGGGTTTTACATATGAGTTGTTTTATGCAATATCTTTTCATAGAGACCTACATTGTTTGGGGAGTATGATTTTCCTTTAAGCTGGCAATAGATGCAAAGATAGTCGTACAATTCTTCACTTCACTTATGATTTTTGGAGTGTGTGTCGATTATTACAACATTTTTCATTAGAATGTTTGTCGGCTTACAATATCTCTACATGTATCTACACATCTGATGATATCAACAGACATAACTTTAGTACGTCTGTCTGTCAATTAATGGTCTGATAAGGTCAGATTTAAGTTCTTTAACCATTTTCATCATAAATAGTGATGGGCGAATTTATTCACCAGGGGCGAATTCACGGCGAATTCCCGCGATTCTCCAATGGCGAATAAATTCGTGAAATGCCAGCGAAGATTCGCCTGGCGAAAATTTGCTGAAAAAAAAACGAGTTGCACGTCGTTTGTGACGTCAAAAAAGTGCCGCGACTCGTTTCGCGGATTTTTTCGCCAATACCCGTTTTGCTTTGCGGCGAAATTCGCGAATATTCGCCTATCACTAATCGTAAACAGTGTTCAGACCTCAATGCAGTGGAGAATGTTTGCATGGGCTTGAAAAAAGACCACAAACCCAATGTAACACAATAGAGCTTAACCAGTTTTGCAAAGAGCCATGGAGAAAACACTGGGAACTAGGATCTGCTGAGAATTTGCCCACATATCTACATTCTGTTCATAGATTGCCAGGATTCCTCAGACGCATGGTGTGCACTGCAGTGACTGCATTTTTGTCAACATGTATCTTAACAAGCTTCTAATCCAATGTTGCTGTCAAGTTTTTTTCTCACATGTGCCATACCCTTTTGCGGCACTTAAACTTGTATAGGAACAGAGTATAGATATCCATATTATCATTGCATATATCTTCCAGTCTTAAACTGCAGTGCAAACCTAGTCCAAATTGGCCACTAGCTCCCCACAAATGGACTTAGCAGCTCTTTTGACTGGGTATAGTATGTGAAAAGTGCCTAAATTCCAAATTTGAATTCTTGTAATAAAATATGTAACAATACAAGCTGCAGTAATCTTTGCAGATGTCTAGCCTCTCTAATGTAATTTCATTGCACGATCCAATGGGTGCAACTTGTTGCCTTTGATTGCTAAGGGTGCTCTTGGTGAAGAGAGTTGACGACTGCTGCACTGACCATTCAGCATAACTTGGCTCTGAGAGTGGCTAATGTACAATAGTTCATAAAGTAACCTTTTCAGACGGCAGGTCAAGATGAGAGCATTTTTATAGCTCTGCCTTAGTTGGCAACAACCCAAGCTTAAATGAATTCTAAATTGTTAATCATTTTTATACTATTACAGAAACTCTCAAGCTATCTTTTAACTTTCCTGAGTGCAGTCTTTGTGCAGTGACCCATATTTGGTGGGGGCTTGCACTGGGCATCTACTGAAGAGGAGGCAGGTCCTATTCATCTATCTCATCTAAGTTATTTTATTTACAGCTTTGTATCTTTAGTCTTAACGTGGGAATCGGCAACCTTTATTGTTCTAACTGTTCCCATTATTAAAGCTCCTCTAATTCTTTTTGTCCCCGTTTAAATTTGTGATGACATTTGCTCTCCAAACTCTAGGCATCCGTTTTAAGAAGGCTAAGTGGCTTTGAATAGGTTTCATGCAATTAGCAAAGGGATACTTATATTTACTTTGGAGGACAATGTCACAAAGGCCAGTTTTTCTGCTGACCCTAAAATGCCCCAAAGATTAACACTGAAATCATGGGAGAGATAATACCTTAATTGTATAAGGGAAAATATGACATTGTATGTTCATTTTAACCATTGCCTCTTCTGTAAACATGTAATCACCATCAGTTAACTTTTCGTTTATGGATGACTGAGCTATAATCAAGTTGCTTTTCCTAGTCATTGACCTTGATCATCCTGCAGGAAATTTGATCATTACACATTGTGCAGTCATTAACACAATATGCTGCTATTATTCATGCATCTCCCCATGGATCCTTGCATGTGCCACCTCTAGAGTACTCTTCCTATTTATCTCACTGTCACTGAAATTTTCTCCCTTGGATAAAGTACTAACCATGCTCATTCTCTGTACACAGCTTTTTCCCATGAAAACTTGTGAATATTTGTTTCTGCTTAACGGCTTTAGTTATATTATGAATCAGAGAGAATTCTGGGTGGAAAACTCTTTAACCATATTTGCAAGGGTTAGAACATTTACAAATGTGTGTATATAGTTAAGCAGGAAAGAGTTGATATACATGTGTAAAATATATACAGGTATGAGACCTATTATCCAGAGTGCTCAGGATCTGGGGTTTTCCGGATAACTGATCTTTCTGTAATTTGGCCTTCATACTAGACTACTAGACATACTAGACTACTAGAAAATCATGTAAACATTAAATAAATCCAATAGGCTGCTTTTGCTTTCAATAAGCATTAATAATATCTTGGTTTGGATCAAGTACAGGGTACTATTTTGTTATTGTAGAGAAAAATTTGGATTATAAGATTATAATGGAGTCTATGAGAGACGGCCTTTCTGTAATTCCGAACTTTCTGGGTAACGGGTTTCCGAATAACAGATCTCATAAGTTTTTGTGTGTGTATATGTATGTATATACATCATGTTTCACCAGGAAAAAAATAAATATAGATATATAGATAGATTTTTATATTCTTCTTCTGTAATTCGTAGTAAATGGGCATTCTTTTAACACATGTAACCTACTGGCAGAACCAATTGATAAGGCACATAAATTTTCAAAATGATATTTCAGTATTCCTCTATCTTGCCATTGGTAAATGTCCTACTAGACTTTCTTTAGCCAGGTTAACATTAAAACAGGTGACTGGCTATTAAACATGAGGGGATCTCTAAAAATTAGATCAGGATTAACCAGGAGTCCTTTAGTTGCTAATCAGTAGATCTCAAGACATGGTCAACAAACATAAGAAATATATGTTTAAATATAACAATATACATTTTCTTATAAATCAATATTTAAGCAATCTTTACCATAGATCTGAATGTTAACATTGCTTTTATGGATTTAGGTAATAATGGTCTACATCACAAAAAGTAGACCCTGCATTAGTTAAGTATGGGCACTTCTGCTATGAACAGTTTGTTGCTTGAGATACGACGCTGCAGCATAGAGCTATCCCAAGATTCTCCCTGGGAAGGTAACTCAGGCATTTCTTAGGTCGAGCGGCTAGTGAGTATCTCCAGGGCCCCTAAAGGCAGGTTATGTCATTACAGGTAATTTATCCACAAGCTACTGATGGCCTGGTGTCATACTTACTGCTTATTTTAGCAGTCGTTTACCAATGTCACACATTTCTCTGGTAGAAAAGGGGTGCTTTTTGCATTTTTGGAAGACAGTGGTCAATCCTTAATTCAAAGGAACAGTTAAGTGTAAAAATAAAAACCGAGTAAATAGGATGTGCACAAAAACAAAATGTTTCTAATATAGTTAGCCAAAAACGTAATGTATAAAGTCTGGAGTGACTGGATATCTAACATAACAGAACACAACTTCCTGCTTTTCAGCTCTCCGACTCTGAGTTAGTCAGCAACTTTAAGGGGGGGGGGGGGCACATGGGACATAATTGTTCAGTGAGTTTACAATTGATCCTCAGCATTCAGCTCAGATTCAAAAGCAACAGTTATAGTCCATGTGCCCCCCCCCGAAAGTCATTGATTGGTTACTGCCTGGTAACCAGTGGAAATCGGTAGAAACCAAGAGAGCTGAAAAGCAGAAAGTAGTGTTCTGGCTATTGTGTTACACATCCAGTCACTCCAGCCTTTATACATTGTTTTTGGCTGAGGAAATATATTAGAACCCGTTTATATTTTGCACAGCCTATCTATTTACTCGGTTTTTATTTTTATACTGAACAATTCCTATAACATATGCTTTATGCAATATGCATTTGCTCTAATTCACAACTCCTTTTGCTGTACAAACATATTTCCATTGTTGCCAGAGTTTACAAATTCCATTTATTTTATCCTAGTTTAAACAAAAAATACAGCAAACCTTTTTATTGTTGTCAGTCCTTGGAGGAAGCTGTCTGCTAACCGTGTTACTTAGATTGCTACAAAGAAGTGATCGGTGTTGGCTCTCTAGGTTTTGATTTTATAATAAAATACAAAGACTGCTTGAGTTATATTTTTAACACTCTCTCTGCCTTGCAGACTTGTGTTTTTACAATGTACAGTGAATGGTGCAGTGCTTTCCTGTGTTTATTATACTGATGCATTTTTGTGTATACAAATGATTGGAGTGCATAGTCGTGTTCTTCTGCAGTCAAGTGGGGACAACATAAGCCATGTGGGCTCATGTATTTATTATGTAATGTATAGGGAAAATAGGCCCCCTCTCTTCTGTGTGGCTCCTATTGCTCATCTTCCATGTACATACAAAAATTTAACACAGTCCTAGACATAAGTTCTATATTATTTATAGTTTAAATATGTAGGTATATGTGTGTTTTGTATGTATACATATGTAACGCTTTTCTGGGCTATTTAACCAGATTAGGTATGGTGTCCAACTTTTAGTAGAGCATGGGTTACATTTGCGACATCTACACATCAGGGCAGGGCCTTCGCCAAGTGGAAGCTATCCCTTAAGAGGTAGTATAACTACAATACCCAGGCAGACCTGTACAATAAAGATAATGGGCGCCAGGAGATTCTTAAAGGAACAGTAACTTTTATTAAGTGCACAAAAATAGATCCACAGGTTTAGTACTCACAAGGTATCAGGTGCAGATTTGTCAAGCAAGCATCACACACATAGCATGGCTGGGGACTCGGTCTACCCTCCAAGGTGTGTCTCCAGAATATCAGGATCCCCGGGCCAGTGGTGGGGTAGGCAGGCTTTGCTCTAATCCTAACACCCTACTCACTGGTGTCCCTATTCTCAAGGCCTACGGGGAAGCCTTGTAGGAGTCCTATTCCTTCTACTTCTCCTCGTTGGAACATAGAACTGTTCAACTACATAAACTCTCTATCTTTCTCTCTCTAGAGAGACTATTAGAGTATCTGCCCTGTTTCTTACTACTCCTCATTCACGGGATTGCCTGTTTCCCGACTCTATCCTCTAACAGTGCTGGTCCTGTTAGGGCACGTGGCTTTACTGGGGCCTTGTTGATCCCAGGCTCAATGGAACAACTGCCCTCATCCACTGCAGCAGGCCAAAGAGACAGAGGCCCCTCCCTGCACATATTATATAGCCTTAGTGGCAGGGAGTGGTTATTACACCTTTGGCCCAATAATAACTAGCCTTCAATATAGGTGTCAGGGTTCTGTTACACCCAATAATATAACACCATGCTAAAGATAGGGATTAACTCCATAGGTGCCATATAGAAAACCTATGGGTCCCTACACATACCTCCCAACTGTCCTGTTTTTAGAGGGACAGTCCCTCTTTTAGAGGGGCAGTCCCTCATTTGTACTGGAAAGTCCATTTTTTTCTCTGCACTGAACAGCCAGAAAAAGATACAAAGTGTCTAACTTAATTGGCTTTTGGCAGAGAGCCGAGACCTGCCAGGAGGTTCAGATAAGATACTATGTAACAATTTCTAGATAAGCAAATAAGTAATTGTAACAATATAAGATAACATGTCCCTTGAGAAAAGTTAGACTCACAGCTTAAAGGGCAATTCACCTTCATTAGCAAATGTAATAACTGAAAAAAAAAATCACAGAAATATGCTCAAACTTCCATAACCTGCCAAATTTTGTAAAGTGAACATGGTAATTGGGGGTGTGGCCACAAAAATGGGAGTGGTCAAAAATAATTTTACCGCGGTACACGTGCCAACTTTTTTGTTCTTTTTATTTCCAAAATGTTGGGAGGCATGTGTGTATAGAATTTTTTGTGCTCATGTTTCCTCTCTTTAGCATTCACTGCTTTCTTTGCATCAGCCTTCTTAATGTTTTCAGGCCTACCAACAAGTTTTCAGATGAGCAGTTTTGTTTTCCATGTTAGCAGATACAGATGCCTACAGACAAGCTTTGTGTGTCTTCTTTTAGCTGCTAGTCGCTTGTTTTCCACTGCAAATTTCTGGTCTCTTATTTTTTAAATATTGTTTTGTAGGCAACTTCATGAACACTGTGAAAATAGATTTCTTCTTGACAATTTCTATCGGTGAAGTGGGGGGGGGGTCTCTCATTTGGCGCTTGTCTCCTACAATGCTTGGCTGTATTCATCAAGACAATGTGGCTTATGTGTAAATGCAACTTAAGACGTTAAAGTTTTTAGATAAGTGATTTGCGTTTTATAAAATTAAAATTCTATGTAAAACTATGATAGGCTTGGGGTTCTGTTTGTTTATGACAGGCAGAAAGCAGTCACATGATCATTAGAAAATATGCTTCTCCATGTAAGCAGCCAGTAAGTGATAGTTTTATTTAGAATTAAAGGACAAGGAAAGGTGGATTCACTGGAGTGTGCCCTATAGTATTGTTTTTTTCTATTTTTCTCAGTCCAGTGCTTCTTTTTAGGAAACAAAAATGCACTTCCCCAGGTTCCAGACTCAAACTTTGGTTTGCACATGCACAAGTTCAATTCTACTGTATAACATGTGTTTGAGCATACCTTGGAACATTTTGGAATTAAAAAGAGGAACAAAAAAAATTTCCCATGTTCATTTTACAAAATCTGGCAGGTTATAAAAGTTTGAAAATATTTCTGATTACTTATTTTCTTGACTCAAAATTGTTACAAAGTATCTTATTTGCACCCGTTGGCTGTTCTGGACTCTCTGCCAAAAGCCAATAAGTAAGAAACTTTGTTTCTTTTTCTGGCGGTCCAGTGCAGAGAAAAGAGGGACTTTCCAGTACAAATGAGGGACTGCAGGTTTGAGCTGTCAAGAGGGACTGTCCCTCTGAAAAAGGGACAGTTGGGAGGTATGGTTTGAGTGTCAGTCAGTAATAGGGATGGCTAGGAAACCAAAGTAAAATGGCAATACAATAACACAGTGCTCTATTTATTTTTCTCCCTGGGCCAATGCAGTGCTTTTTCATAAAAGAACCACTGGGGGTAAAAAAAAAAAAAAAACAGCTGAACTTGGATTCAGTGGTAGGTGGTTTTAACATGTATATGTTAGAACCACCTACCACTGAATACCACCCTCTATATGAATGCATGTTTCTTTATCCTTTAATGTACTGTAGGTTATTTCTATCTTCCCCCTAATGCAATCTATATATAGTACATGTATGGGACCCGTTATCTAGAATGCGCGGGACCTGTGGTTTTCTGGATAAAGGATCCATCTGTAATTTGGATCTTCATATCTTAAGTCTAGGCTGATTTTGCTTCTAGTAAGGATTAATTATATCTTTTAATTTATACCTTTACTTGTTTAATGTTCTTAATCACCCAACTAGAATTAGTATCTCTAAAAAGATGAGGTATCACTCGCCTTTTTTTTTTTTTATATTTATATCGATATATAGATAGATATAAAACAATAAAGCAACCTTATACATATGTTATTTATGGATATTTTTGTTAATACTCTTGTATTTTGAATGTATACAATGAAAAGAACATGTTCCATCAGTGCTGTCCATCTGCCTGTGTGTGGCTTGTATTGGTATTTACATTTAATTGAAAGTGATTGACTTAATTTTGTAATTAATGTTTCAATTCCCTGTGTGCAAGGTGCTAATAACATCAGAGATTCCCTGTGAAGGTGGTTCTGGAAACAGAGGCGTTAATTTATTATTAAATATTTGGGCAGCTTCCTGCTGTCTCTCTCAGTAAGGTGACATTGCATCCAATCTCTTATAACTGCTCTCTCACTGAGCCTATTAAGTAATAAAGCAGAGTATCCGCCCCTCCCCCTGCTGCTCATCGCATGATTTTGAAGTGGCAAGTCAACAAATTGTGTCTCTGCCGATGCCCAGAGCTTGTTGGCTGGCTGACAACTTCATATGACTTGCTCTGCAATTGATGGAAAGGGAAAAGCCTTTTATTATATTTACTTCACCAACCCTTAGTCAGCCAAATTCTTGGTCTCCCTAATGTAAATGTGATGGCCTAGAGCCATCAAAATGGATTGCTCAGTAGGATTAAGAGTTTACTCTGGTGGCACTCACCGCCTGCTGCATATCTTATCTCCATTCTTGTTTTAGCAAAAGTAAAGTTGGTACTGACCTCTTCTGACCAATGGCATGTATTTATTACAGGAGTTTAGCAAAAGCACAAGTAAAATGATATAGCAATAGAGTGAGAGTGGTCCCTGTGGTAATCGGTGTTTACGTGTATCCCTTATTTATTCAATATCACAGTCTGGAAAGTAGTAATTCATATGTTGAGGCAGTTTTCACAGTAGGTGTGGAGGCTCTCCAATGAAGTAGTTTGTCATTTGTGTATTATTGAGCTGAGCTTAAGTGTTTAAATGACTGCTCTAAACAAGCTAAATATGCCACATCAGTTGTTTTATATGGGTGGTAAAATTATATAACTCTCCAAGTTGAAGGCCTGACATAATCCTGACCCCTGATTATGTACTTCCTTTGTTGATGGTGATGAGTGCCTTTCTTCATGTGTGTGTAACCATGTTATAAGTAAAATGGCACCTGACTTAATGGACTGCAAAGGGACCATGAGGCAGGGTGTCTGTAAGCAAGGATTTTACTCCGAACTCACCTCCCAATTGCTTTTTGGTGCAAGTCCCAAAGAGAGTTATTTAAGCACTGTACCATGCTATGAACTATTGGTCCCTAAATATGTACACTTTCAAAAAAAATGTATGACTCGGCACCTATAGTATTGTTTTTTTTTTTTAAGTTGGAACCTGGAAAGCTCCAGAACCATCTCCTGAAACTGGGCTAAAGCTGATTAGATCACTTTTTTATAGACTTTAGTTATCAACCAGCTATTCATTTTGTTGTGTATTACGTTTTCTAAAGAGCATTTTAATAACCAGCATGACTCAGAATTCTGTGTATTGTTACCTCTGTTGGGTGCCCCCAAGGTTACAAAGGGATGGAACTGAAAGAACTCTTTGCCGTTGCATGTGTTGCCTATTAGTATATAATGATCATTACTTTCCGTGTAGAGAGAACAAAAATTCACCCTTCTGAGTAATAATAATGAACATGAACCAAATGTGGCTGCTAATTTAGTGCTGAAAAGAAATTAGTTGAACTTGGGTAGTCAACACCTCTGCTCTAATTTAGCATGCTTTCTATCATCTTAAGTGTGGTGCTGAAATAGCCACATTAGGCCCTCGGGCCAAGCTGAAATTATACCTTAAATGTGCTGACTGCAACCTTCTGTGTGCTGATAAGTTTTAGGACCCAGGAGGGTACAGGTTTGACTTTCCTTTTTTTGAAGATTGTCATGGCTCCCACAGTATATGGCAAAAATAGTCACTGTAAACAAAAGATGTTGTATAAATACAGCAGAAAAAAAACTCTATGCTGGAACCAGAATAACTGATAATTCAAATACTTTTTCCCAGAAATAAAGGAAGCATACCTTAAACAAAAATGAATATAGAAAAAAAGAGCCAGCTATAGTTGAGGTCATGAATTCTACAAGTGAGAAAGCACAAAAGAGAGATGTCCTTAAAATCTGAAGGGAAAGGCCCACTACATAAATTGGTGTGGTCAAAATGGGATTACTGTGCATTTAAACCAAAATATTACACCCTGGCTAATATAAGTAAGTAGTGACTTAATTCCAGTTATGCTAATAAAAGTTCTATATAAGTTACAATATATCCTGTTCCTTCTACTATGATTTGAATGTATGGTGGGTATTTTGTTCAGATTTGTTGTTTGTTTTTTTCATGACTTTTTATTTTACCTGGTAAGTGAAAGTTATTCATGGTATTGCATGGAAAAAATCAAACCAAACCAAATAAACTTTAAAGGAATTCTGTCATGATATTTATGGTGACAAGCTGCTGGGGGCTTGCTACCACTCTTGTCACATGGCTGAGGGCACCTGGGAAACTAATAACATGTCAGATTTCAAAACTAAATATTACAAAAATTTGTTTTAAATTGATTTAAATGCAGGATACTGCTGAAGGAACACTATTAACGGATGTATTTTGTAAAAAAATGTTTTCCTGTTACATAATCTCTTTTAGGGCAGGTACACACTAAGCTACTGGGGGAGATTAGTCGGCCAGCGAAAAATTGCCTCGGGCAACGAATCTCCCCAAACTGCCTCCCTGATGGCTAGAGTGTAAATTGCCGGCAGGATGGCAGTCGGAATGTAATTTCTTAGCCAAAAACACATTATCAAGAAACTTTGAGTTGTGGAGTTGCCCCATACATGACCCATTAAGCTCTTTGTCTTCAGGAACAGGCAACTTTTATTGGGCTCTTAATGGCCAGCTCTATTCTAAGTGAAAGCTGAGGCTTAAGGTGGCCATACACGTAGAGATCCGCTCATTTGGCGATGTTGCCAAATGAGCGGATCTCTCCCCTATATGTCCACCATGAGGTGGCCAATATCAGGATGATCCGATCGTGGGCCCTAGGGCCCAATGATCGAATCATAATTGAGGCCATACTGGCGGTCGGATTGCGGGACCGCATCAACGAACAGACGCGGCCGCAATCCGATGGGATTTTTAGTACCGCCCAATCGACATATCGATCGGTGAAGCCCGTCGAAGACCCCCATACATGGGCCAATAAGCTGCCGACTTGGTCTGTCGGCAGCTTTTATCGGCCCGTGTATGGCCACCTTAACTTGAATTCTTCTACAAAATATGCCTTGTTAAAAAAGTCACTCATGCTGGGGCAACCCCTGAGTGCTTGCTTAGGTTAACTGTACCTTTTGTGTTTGGCGTACAGATGACATGGTTTCAAATAATATTGGTTGGTATTTTCTAACAGGCAGTATAACAGATCTTTTTTGGGTAGGCAGAAGAGGTTCATGTGTAGGGAAAGGTTCTGGGGAGAGTTGCTGAGCAGTAGCTGCATAGAAAGGTGCAGGAAAAGGGCAGGCAATGTGGGGGTTTGCCGCGGGCATTCTGCTGCATTGACCCAGCTTTGCTTTCCTAAATTCCATGAGCGGTGCATTATTCTCATTGATAAAATGATTCAGCCTTGGTTATATCAATAAGATCTTTGTTCTGTTGCTGCTATACTTGCTTTTCCTAATATTCTTCAAGGTTTTAGTTGCAGCATGAAGTTGTCTGGCGTCCTTCTGCAGGTGGGCATATGTGTGTGGGACGAGATTCTATGCAGTGCTAGCTAAAAAGTGTTTTTCAGCTCTTCCTAGTGTTGAAGGAACAGATATATAAATTACTGGACTAAAGATGAAATTTAGTAGATCTGTGCATTGTTTGTGGTCCGTCTAACTTGGTAGGTAAATTACAATTTGTGTGTGTGGGGGGGGCAACTTCCATTTATTATAAAAACTAAATAAAATACACAAAAGGCATGAATGACATGGTAAATGTATTTTTTTTTTTATTCCAGTTCAGTGGTCGCTTGTCATATAACTCAAGGAAAGTTGCATAACATTTTAAATACTGCTATTTTTTTAAACATGTAGATATTGGATCCCATGTGTCCCAGCAACAAATTCCACATACTTCGTTGCCTATATGCTTTATTTATAGCCAACACCCATTTTACGTTCAAATGTTTGCTACTGTACATCTCTATCCATTTAGGAGGATTTTTGTGCTCGCTCTCCATTGAGCTTTCACTGCACCTTTAACCTGCTGATATTCTGCAGGCAAAGGATTAAAACATAAATATACATGCTTAGCTGCTTTTAGGATCATTGTACAGCTTGGCTTTTATTATTAACACTTTAACCTTTGATTTATTAAACCCTTTTAATGAAGGAGAAATCTTGTTTATTATTATGTTTAGTTCTATTAACCAATGCTACTTGTTTGCACAAAGGATTTTACGTAGTGCCTAGGGAATTTGTATTTTAGTGATGTGCCTATCAGGTGTGAGTGTAAGCTATGGATAGATGACTTTGGTTTCATCGATTAGATGCAGGTATAATACTTGCTACTGTTGCTGTAGGCTTTTAAGTCACCCTTTTAACAAGGGCTGCTTTTTCCCTTAGGCAGGGGCTTTGGGAAAAAAAATGAATCTGCTCGGTGAGTAACATAAGTAAAGAAGTCAATATGCTGTAGCTTAAGAGTTAGAAGTGATACTTTAACACTGCTAATGGCAAACAGGGAAATGTTAAGTTGATTTAAACACTAGTTGTAAATAATGATGAGCTTGCTTGTTCTGTAGTGGAAGGTCATTTATATTTCATAGGTTTAGTTCACTGATGGTTAGTGTAGGAGACTTCAGATCTTGCTGAACGCTATCCCCTAGTAGTGTAAAAACTGCTGAGCATTGTGGTTCAGGCACATAAAGTGGACATCCTTAGGCAGATTAATCTTGAGGTGGTCTTCTTGAATCTTCTCATTTAGCCCTGGTGTTTCTTGTAACAACTAAAGCACCAACAAACCCATACTGACGAAGTATGTGCACCTGTGAATAATGGTTTTTATCATTCTTTTTTTCTACAGAGCTTTTGTCTATCAATGTGCACTAGAAACACAATCCATACATGTGCCAAATAAACACCACTTGTGTTTACACCCCCTCTCTGACCTTTAATTTATCCATTCTATTCTCTAAAGGCTAAAACAGAAATCGATGGCTTTCATTTGAGATGCTCTTGGAAAAACTAATAGAAATTGTTTAATAACTTGCTAATGTCTTGTAGCTTTCTCTTCTAATGCTCCTTATGATTGCACTTAGTGCAGCTAATAGAGCAGGTTGAAGCCAGTGCTTTTTTGTGCTATGTGTGACAATAGGTTATATTTTAAATACATCTCCTGGTCCAGTGATTTAAATTGACACTGACACTAACCCTAGTTTAAACGTTACACATAACTTGCATTATCCAAGTGTTCTCCCACAAAGCAAAATAAAAACATTTAGTATGTTTTTTTTTTTTTGGGGGGGGCTTAAGCTCCCCGTAGACGCAACTATCTTTCCCTGCCGAACGACTGATCTTAGGGAAGTCCGACCAATCTGTTTAATTATCGTATGGTTAGTGGGATACAAACGATCGTACATCTTACGATTTTTCGTCCGACACCAGTCTGAAAATTGATCGGCCAGGTTAGAGAATCTTTATTGGTCCCCATGCAATCTACCTATGTTTGCAGGTCCAAGCAGGCTGCGATCCTTCAGTTTTGCTGGCAATATCGCCTGAAATGGTCTTTTTAGTTGATGGACACAACAGGCATTTAAACGATCGTTTTGAGACAATCGTGGTCTCACGATAACCATTGGATCTTTCAAAAATCTTTACGTCTATGGCCAGCTTTAGAATGTCTGTAGGGGGTTTGTTTACCACAAGTGATCTAACGTAGACTAGCAAGTAGATCATTACAAGGGTCTGTGGTTTTTAATAGGAATGACTGAATTTTGCTTTTTACAATTAAGATTAATTTGTAGTTTTCAGTTTTTTAATTTTGCACTTTATTAAAAGTTCATATTCTTTCTCCTGCTATATTTCAGATTTCTTGCTAATCTACATTTATTTAAGAGCAGCTCATTATTTTCATCTGTGGTTTTTGATAGTGTACAATTTATTACTGTCTATCATATTTAACCAGTGTGTTTATTGCTTAACTGGCTTTAAAGAGGCAGTATACCACCTTGTTCAACATGAGTTCAATGATTGCTGAACATATTTTTGTAATGATCTCCCTTACAAAGACCAAACATGGATGAGCTTTAATTTCTCTGTTTGCTCTGTTTGATTTGTCAGGAACCCTTGTATTGGTTCTGGTGTGAACTCACTGCGGATTTAGGTCTTGCAATTCTTCGCAAAAATCCGCCCAGTGTGTTCAAGTTGGAGCTGACACAAGGGTTCAGGACATGACAGAAGAAGAGGATACTGTTTGTGGTGAGGAATTTCAGCAGGCTGATTTTAGCCCCATGTCCCTAGCCATATATTTTTAATGATTAAAAACAGTAGGCAAAATGTATTATCAGCACAAGCCCTATTAGTTGCACACATGTTGAACAAGGAGGTATACTGCCCCTTTTTATGTTCCTTGTACACATGTCTCATAGCATAAGGAGCCTGTGTAGTAGCCATTGTTATTGTTCACTGTTGGGCTTTGTTATTCTGCAGGCATTGAGTGTCCACGAGGTTCAAGGAATATGCCTAGTGGAGTACAAGAAGGTGAGCCATTCAGTGAAGAGGCAATGCTATTCACCAAGGAGTTGGTGCTACAAAGAGAGGTAAGATTTTTTGTTTTTTCATCCTGGACAATTTGCATTTAAAAGTTGGAACGCCATCTGCAAAATCAGTAACACCTCCTAAACTATATTATCTTTGGGAATTGATTGAAATACTTGTTTGAAATGTTTCCATGCCTCAACAAAAAGCTGTAAAAAATCCATTTTGTTGCAGAACCTTGAAGTAGAGGTAACTAACTTTAGAGCATTAAAGTGATACTGAAGTATGAAGTAAATGCTGCACAAGAAATATTTACCCTCAAAGCCTCCCCCAAACCTGCCCCCAGCACCACAAGCCCGCACTAACCTGACCCTCTGACCCACCTAAAAGATCTGCTCAACTGTTTGGTAGGTTGGGGGCTTCTATAGGCTGGTTACGAATCAAAACAGGAATAATTGCTCCACCCCCAGCCCTGTCTCAGTGAAGCAACAGGAAGTGCAGTTTGCTGTGTGAGCGTGTCGGCTCAGAAAGGTGCGCAGGGCTGGTGGCGGCTTTGGGGGGGTGTTATTTCCTACAGTATTTTCTTCATGCTGACATGTTCCTATGAATTTTATAGAAACGCGTCGGGATTGCTTTAAGCTACTGCAAGCTCCAGGTGCACAGCTTCATCCCCTACTAGTTAAGGTTAGAAACATCTGCAGCTGACTTCGCACCCTGACCAGCTTCTACCTTTAAAGTTATTTTAGAAGCCACCAGGTTATACCAGGGTTCTGTTGCATTGAATATACAGTGCTAGTGCTTTAGAAGATATTCCCTTTTGCACATCTCACTGCCTTTTGGTCCTGTATGCTCTGATATTGGCAGCAAAAACTGCATTATGGCTTCTGTTCTGGGTGGGTATTTTTGCTATATATCCTGGAATCTATGGCAGTCAATTGCACATAGTACGAATTAGCCCACTTCCAAGTAAGAATTGGGAATTGCTGAACATAATGCAACACATTAAACTTAAAAAGACCAATCCACTGCACTTTTGCTTTCATAAACACCATAGCTGCTTTACAAGAGAAAACCCTATACATAAAAAAAGAGTGAACGTAACTTTGTATCACAGAAGGGATGAAATGGCCAAAGACTCTTGAATGATAGAGGAGAACAGCAGATGATGATGATGTGATTTTATGATGTAAATTAAGATTTCTGTTGAACTTAACTCGAAATTTGTTTGTACTTTGTGAATTCCTCCACAATTGATCTACGGATCCACCAGTTATAGTTGTTTGGCATATGCTCCTTCAAGCAGAATTTTGTGGGTTCTCTCCACTTGCAGATCTTTGTTTTAAATGCACAAATGGTGGCCTCTAAAAAGCTGTTTCCCCTTAAATATATATTGTGTGCATTCTATATTTTATCTGCATTCCAGAAAGAAAACACAAATGGAGAAACTAATATATAAATATATATATATTAGAGTATATTAAAGTGTGCAGTTTTATTTCTATGAATTTTATAAAATGACAATTGAAATACACGCATTTATAATAAAGCAAATGCTTTCCACCCACTATTTTCACATTTCCTTCCTTTGAACTACTGTTAAATTATCTACCAGCAATGAATAAGTTGCTTTTCCTGCCAATCCCTTGACAATCTGCACACACCTGAGGGTCTTTACAACTAAGCAAAAGCTATACAGCTTAAAATAAACACGCTACAGAAACTTACCCTGCTGATATCAATATGTTGTGACTTATGGTTGCTTTCACCAAACCCTGCCCAAGGAGGTTCCATTTTTGTTTGGAGAAGTGGCCCATGGCCCTTTAGAAATAATGTGATCATTTATATCAGGGATCCCCAACCTTTTGAACCCGTGAGCAACATTCAGAAGAAAAAGGCTTTGGGGAGCAACACAAGAATGAAAAATATTCTTGGGTTTCCATATAAGTGCTGTGATTGGCCATTAGGTAGCCCCTATGTAAATTGTTAACCTACATTGAGGCTCTGTTTGGCAGTGCACCTGGTTTTTATAAAACCAAAACTTGCCTCCAGGCCTGGAATTAAAAAATAAACACCTGTTTTGAAGCCACTGGGAGCAACATCCAAGGGGTTGGAGAGCAACATGTTGCTCACGAGCTACTGGTTGGGGACCACTGATTTATATTTTGCTACACATCACTGTTGCCATTCTGATTAAGAGATGGGATAACCGGAAGCTCACTCATTTGAGCATGTAGCTTTCTTTTAGACAGACACAGACACCATGGGGCAAATTCACTAAAGTGCGAAAATGCGCTAGCGACCGCTTCGCCAGGCAAATTTTCGCCAGCGCTACGCAAATTTACGAAGATGCAAATTTGCGCTCAGGGTGGCGAACGGTAGCGAAGTAACACTAACCGTTACTTCGCCAGGCAAAGTGCATTTACGATAGCGATGCCTAATTTACACACCGCGCAAACTTAAACGTATAATAGAGGTGTATGTTACAGCCACTACATTACACTTCACAAGCCCAGGAAATCTTTAATAAATAAAATAAAGTTGTCCTATTGCCCTAAACATGTCCCCCCTGTATAGTTGAGTTGCCATATGTAAGGAAATGTAGGGGGGGGGAAGGAGGGTAACCCCCAAAAAATGCAGACTATCGCCCTACAAAAGGTAAGACGCCAGCATTTTTTGGGACTTAGAAAAGAATTTAAAAAAAATTTAAAACTCCTATCTATTGCATTAAACTTAATAACGTCTAGCGTAAGAGGTAACGTTCAGTAAAATGTTCATCTTCATGTAAGGGGTTGTTCACCTTTGAGTTAACTTTTAGTATAATGTAGAGAGTTCTATTCTGAGACGATTTGCAATTGGTTATCATTTTTTATTGTTTGTGGTTTTATAGTTATTTAGCTTTTTATTCAGCAGCTCTCCAGTTTGCAGTGTCAGCAATTTGGTTTCTAGGGTACAAATTACCCTAGCAACCCTGCACTGATTTGAATAAGAGACTGGAATATGAATAGGCGATGGACTGAATAGAATAAGTAATGAAAAGTAGCAATAACAATACATTTGTAGCCTTACAGAGCATTTGTTTTTCGATGGTGTCCGTGACCCCCATTTTGAAAGCTGCAAAGAAACCGAAGAAAATTGCAAATAATGAAAAATAAATTAAGACCAATTCAAAAGTTTTAGAATTGGCCCTTCTACAATATACTAAAAGTTAACTTGAAGGGGAACCACCCCTTGAATTAGCATAGTTATGTCCCTTCATCAGTGCACAACTTCGCCTGGCGTAAGGGTGCAAAGTTGCGCAAGTCTATCTACTTAACTAGCGAATTTTCGCCAGACACTGTTAGTAAATCGGCGAAGTTGCGAATTGACGTCACGCTGGCGAATTAGCGTTGGCGTTAGACGCTTCGCGCTTTAGTGAATTTTAGTGAATTTGCACCTATGCTTCAGCAAGACAAAGATCATGTTGCGTTACACTGTCAGTATCGGCTTACTATGGGATCAGTATGAGAGTGCACACATTAATAAATATATAGCAATCCCTTTTTCATGTGCGTTAAGTTGTACACTTCCCACATGCAGCAGTTAGTGGCTGCATCAGTAATAAGCAGCCTTTATCCCTTCAGATGTTGCGTAACTAAAATCCACAGAACTGCTTTACAGCTGACCATACAACATTGTGGGTTGTAGTCCACAATTTGGAAGGCCACAGGGACATCTGCTGTTAAGATACTTTTGGTATATGTAACTGTCTTACTACCCCTGTCACATGACAAAAACCATACCTCACATTAATTTTTCACTTTGCTAATCTCCTTTCATCAATGAGAGTTTCCTTTGAGACACAGATAATTCCAGCTCTTATCACTTTAGATCCATTGCTATGTAACCCTTAGCTCAGCAATGGGACAATAAATTAAATCAAACACCTTTGTGCTTTTGCCCACCAATTTACTGTGGTACCCTTTGTCTTCCTTTAGCAAGGGTCTCTTTAATAAGCCTTTGTGATAAAGCTGTGACTGTCCTTATGCATTTTCATTTTATAGTGGGTGTTTTTGAAGTCCAGATTTAAAAAAAAGATCTTAGTATCCATGACTGGTTTATTGGATGGGTGCAGCTCTAATAATAATTTTATTTTTGATGTTGCAGCATTGATAGTCTGCATATTCATTCAAATGTGTGTATTTCACTGATTAAAGAAATTGCAATAGAATATAAATTAGGATTTGAAATTGCATCTTGTCAAAATAAAAGGTCTGCCATTACTGAGCAATGTTTCCTAAAAAAAATGAATTCAGTTTTAAATGCATCGATTAAATAGTCTTTGACCACACCTAGCAAATGGGCAATAGTTATACAGTTTCCATAGCAGTCTGTCTGATTTGTGCAGGTAAGGTTGAAGTTTCACTTTTCTCAAAAAGTTGACACAACCACGGAAAGTCATTTGATTCAAAATCAGGGGGATCTTGACTTCTTTCCTGTGGTAGTAAGCAGTACAAGGCAGATATGTGCATACATAAAGGCACTTAGAAAATGTGCTCAATTTATTTAACATTTCTATTTACATCACTATATAGTTTTTTTGAGACATTAGTTATAGGCTGCTCCTTTGTGTTGAGTGTCAAACATACATTTCTCCCTCATATCTGCATACATTTTCTAAACCTGCCCTGTTGTGTTTGGAGGCCGAGGATAAGAAGAGTATAACAATGCTTTATTAGCAGGTTCATGCAGCCATTAAGTCTTACTTTCACTTTCAAGTTGTACACCACATGCCCCATTGCATTTCACCCTGAACATTATATTATGAGCGGCCTTGTTATGTAATGCACAGTAATTGTATGCTATCCACACACAAAATGATCAGTCAGATTGCTGTGGGGAATTTTGAGCCTGTGCACCTATGGGGCAGCCAATGAATTTCATTCAGTAAGTGAGCCTGGTCATCAGTTAGCTCATTTTTTTTCCTTTTTGACCGATCAAAGCCGCAGTGATTGCAGTAGAGCTTGATCAGATTGTTAGTGTAGAACTGTGTTTTTTTTTTTTTTTTTTATAACCTTCATGGCTCCAGACTCTTATGTAGAGAGATGCAAGTCTTGGCTAAGGTAGTAAGTTTTCTTGCTTATTAATGGTCTAAGTTCATCAGCAGGAACAAAAAATAATACTGCTGATGCACAGTGGTTGTACTATGGCTGACTTGAAATCCTTAGGAATAGTTGACAATGTATAAAATTCTGCGTATGTATTCACATTATATTGGATTTTGCCAGGAGGAAGATTCATGTGTAGAGCTTGCCTTGTGCTATGTGGCTTGGTGCCCTGCTGTTCATAACATACTCTAACCATATTTATTAGTAAAAGCCTTCTGGCTGTGCACAGCTTCAAAACCAAACGAGGTATTAATGAGCATGCACTTACAGCAAATGAAATGGCTGCGTGAAGCACTTGTATAACTAAAGCAAAGTCTGTTAGCCTTAATTCCTGCCACAATGTGGTGATTTGGGGAATCGCCCGAAGTTACTTCGTGAGGAAACTTCGGGCGATTCCGGAAGTCGCTGCACCGCGTGTGCACGGCGCTGGCGCTTTTCCATTTAAACTAGCGACGGACAGGGAGAAGGCAGTTCAGGGAGATTGTCGCCGGCTATTAAACGCCAGGCGACAGAATCTCCCCGAATCTCCCTGTCTGTCCCCAGCCTAAAGCTGCTATTGCAAATCCTTAAATGTAGATGTCAACTTTTTTTTTTTTTAATTTGCTTTTAGCAAAGTACATTTTTATATTGTATTTGTAAACAAATATTTGGCAAATTAACTATATCTACTTATTTAGGATAGCTTGGTCTTGCAACTTAACGGTTTTCCTTTTTATCATGACTTTGCATTGTTCTGTTAGCTTCTGAATAACCTGATCTTTTGTTTTGCTTTTTTTTTTAATTAACTTCAAAGTGTCAGCAATGGTTTTGTTTCAATTCATCATTCACTGTTAAATGCACTGACTAATATAGCCCACAAGAACATATGCCAACCATTATCAGCATAGCAAGGCACTGTTTCAAGTAAAAAGGGAAAGTTCCTCCACAAATACCTCATTGTAACATGCTGTTTCAGCATAGATGGTATTATCAAGCACTTGCCCCTTTAGGGTTCTGAAATTCAGCTGGGGTATGTAGAATAACACTGCCATGTTTGCCGCTGAGAGTTTTCAGTAATTTGTGTAGTTCTCTTGCAAGGTGTTCTGTGAATCAATAGCAATTCACCTTTTCCCTTATTGATTAAAGTGACAGGGAGAAAAATGATTGCCAGAGCCAACCCATTCATCACTCCATATTTGGTTACAGAAAAGCCCTGGCGTACTTTCAGGTCACATGTCTTTACCTGCCAGCTTAGGTTAACCAACTGCGCAGTTTTTTAAATCCTTGTTTGCCAGCATTCAGTTTCTTAAAAATACTCATTGCACATTTTGTTTGTAGAGCATTTAACATGTTTTGAGTAGACCAGACTAAATGTAGCTGAACAATATCCAAGAAAAAGGACGGCACTCTAATCAGGAATAGGTTTATTCAGGACACAATGCCCTACGCGTTTCGGGATACAATCCCTTAATCATAGGCATCCTAGTGAGCTTTGAGCGGTCATCTTTGCTTGTTTTATGATAAATGTAGCTGAAGCCATGGAAAATATCTGTCCACTTTGGGACAATAAATATAGAGGCCTATTTATAATGCTGAGTAAAAAGTGGAGTGAAGCATTACTGGTGATGTTGCCCAGAGCAACCAATCAGCAATTAGATTTCAAAAGTTAAAAAACAAAAGCAAAGATCTCATTGGTTGCTATGAGCAACATCACCGGTGATATATTTTCTCCACATTTTAAACAGCCTGATAACTAAACCCCATAATGTAATCGGTCTTAAATGTCTATGCAATATTGAAATAAAAGCAAGTATGAAGTAAATGCTGCACAAGAAATCAAAATAATCTGTATCCTGAAACACAATCCTAGATTTAATTTGTCTTCTTTTGTTTGTTGTATGTGAAAAACAGTGGATATGATTCCTTCAAAACATGCCTTCTAAGAGGAGCCACCTTTTTCTGTTGGCTTGCCTTTTATCATGTCCATGTACATCTGGCGTATCCTGGTTCTGGCACTGAATGTGTTTGCCATGTAAAAAAATAAATAGGTCTACTGCATTAGCCTACTTAATCATGAAGACATAGTTGTTCTGTTGTCCTCCTTGAAAGGCCTGTCTTTAAGAGATGGATGCAATTAAAATTTAATTCTGTCTATGGATTGACTGTACTTCCAAGTGCATCCCAAGAAGTCTACTTTAGGAACCTTAACTACGCAACTGCAAAGAATCTATCAGAAAACAAAGGCTTGCTCTAGTTGCCTGAAACTGATGGAACAGAAGAAAAGCCTCCTTTAACAAATGTGTTGCATGATTTAGAAACTTAAGGGCTCTTTAGTAAATGTTTTTTCAAATAAGTCTCACATTTTCACAGAAGCTGCTCTACAAATGCGGATGCTTTGATGCAGATGTTTTATTGAAGTAGGACTGTGAAATATAGTACTGTCGCTACTAAAACAAAAACAGACCAACCTAGGAGGAATACATTTATCTGCAGTTGCTACTGTAAATTGTTTATGGCAGATGTTTTTTTAAGTAGTGCATGAACAGTGGTTGCAATTTGTCTAACTTGCTTATTTCCATACAAAAGGTCAGCTCTCCCCAGTGTTGATGCCTTTTCATTCCTGCTGCTGCCCTGGTGTCTCTTCAGGGGCAGACATTTCCACACCAAGAAAGAGCTGTAGGGGGCATGTAATTGTAACGTCTTGAACACTATATAGTGATGAATATGCTGCACATTCCCTATTGTATGGCAGTAAATTAAGATGAAGGCTGAAATGAAATTCTGTGAAATGCTGTTTAAAACTTGCCATCTGGAAATGAAAACAGGAGAATTCATCTTGTTTCACTCAGTATTGTCCTCAGACTACCTTAGAACAAGAGAAGGTTAGGTGCGTAGATATGACCAGCATCCGATATATGTTACATGCAGCCTACCTCATTGCCAAACACTGGTCTAAATATTGAGGGTCTTAAGGCTCTTAAACATGGGAGTTTTTTGTTCTTTTGGCCCATTTTTGAGATGCGAGTTTGACCACACCTAAACACATTATATTCTGCCTGTGTGTACTCATGAGTGTTAATGTCATGCAGCATTCTTTAAAATAAAACAACACGAGGCCAAAGACTTTTGACTACCATTATGAAGTCCTGGAGTGCGACTCTTATGGGGAAAAAAAAAAAAAAAAAAAATATATATATATATATATATATATATATATATATAGTGGGTTGCCTATAAATAGGATGTGATGTCACAGGTTTATTGTAATGCTTGAAAAAGAAGCGGGAGCTTCAAAACGTTGTATGAGAAAATGGTAAAACCTTTTTTTATTACTTGAGCAATGTTGTCTGGACTTTTTTGTTTTAAATATTGTTTGTTCACAACTGTGGACTAAGTCTCAAGACAGGTACAGAGCTCCACTACTTTTTGTACATTGGCTTAATATGTATTTACAGTGCAATCTTTTCTTTAAACCTAACTTTACACATAACCCTACCATATTTATTCATTGATTTTAGCAGACTTAAGTTACGGCTATGTACACTTAAGGCTTTAGGCCAAAGAACCCTAAATAATAGCAAAATTGTCCACATCCCTGAAAAATCACCATTTAACAGCACAAGCCCATAATATATAGTTCAGCTTGAAAGTATCACAACCTGTTGTGAATCTAATCTTTTAATTGAGAAGGTTTCTTCACGAGTCCAGTGCTCCAGCTGAGTGATTTTTGAGGGCATTGTACAATGGACACATAAATGTTCCTAGTTTTCTGTTGTCATTTAATGGGAAAGTATTTTGAAGACTAGGGTACTCTCTTCACATTATCAGCATAACAGACAGTTGCACAACAAGCTTGAAGCGTACAAAAGCCTGTAGACGGATAGAGATATTTTATGGAGAAGGAATGTCCATGAAAAGACAGATTATAACAGTGCATTTATGGGCTCTAGAAATGGTGCATTCATGGCAAATATATTATCATTGACAGTATGCCTTGACTTACCTTTTTTGTCAAGGTAAAATATTAAAGTGCTGAGCCTGCAGAGAACAATCTGTATGTTGGGGATTTATCTACACTTTAAAGCCTTAAAATACTGTAAAAAAAAAAATGAATAAATGTTAAGAACTGTCAGCTTTCAGGGCTTAGAACAAAACCAGAATGGCTGGCAATCCTAGAAATCTGTGGTGTGTGATTCAGTAGGAGTTTTGTGTCTCTTTGCATACGGTTTAGTTGCAGGAAACTGGGGGGTTAGTACTTTCATCTTTTCATTGTCAGGGTAATAGGAATATGCAGAGCTGAGCTGCCCTGCCGTTTAAGTCTGAAACTATTTAACCAATTTACATTTTTTCTTAAACACAGTAGAGCAACTATTTGACTGCTAGGTTAGATTCAGTGCTGGAACCAGAGGGAAACTTAGTAATGTCTGTTTATAGCATAACCCCTAATAATAAAAAAAGCATAAAAATAAATAATACATCCCAATCTATACTCAACTATGCATTCATTGAACACAAATTTGTAACGGTGCTAGAGAGAGTCAAAGTATAGCGAGTAGACCCCATGTGGCTAAACAGAAACTATGACTCTTAATTCATAACTTCTCACTAGCAGCAAATGTCACATGGCCAGTTGTAGAATGCCAAGACCATAGTTATGTTGGTGTTCGACCCTGATGCTATTTCAAGATTTGTGTACGTAGATGTATGTACTAGTAGCAGAGATGTCCAGCATAAAGTCCTCCAGCATTGCTGAAGCTGAACTGCATGCCCATAGCTTTACATTTTTATTGCAGTGGTAATGCCACCTATACAATTCAGTGCTGGTTTTCACCACTGAACTGCCAGCTCTGTGGCTTGTTTTGGAGAGTCGGGTCTGATCGTTGGAAAGTCAGGAATTATCAAATAACACTGTGTGGTTAGCTCACTTACATGGAAATAATGGGCACTGTTTGAAGTCAACTAATATTGAGCCTGACTGATAGAAATTCTTATTCATCAGAATCGGATGATGTATCTGATAAATCTAAGCCCTCAAGCTGGTCATACATGGAACATCTACTTGTTTGACTGGGTTTGCAAATGAGTAGGTCACTAGTCATTTACTGACTGCTTGGAGCAACAGTCACTTAATGGGTGATAGAGATCTTGAAGAACTAAATATTCTGCCTATTTAAATTGAAATCTCAACTACTGTATTCTGAGGCAATATCAAATGGCAGAGGCAGTTGTTGCAAGGCCAAGAGTATGAGCGTCACAAAGTTAAGCAGTTTGTTTGCATGTATGTATTGAGTTTGTGTGCCATGTTTCATCAAAATACTGTCCTCGGAAAACATTTTAACCTTAAGAAACTGCTTTTCATTTTACAGCTATGAAAAGGCTGCATATAAACAGATGTCTGTAATATCTAAATAGTTAGTGGCTATATGCTAGCTGATGAAATATATCTTCCATACATGCAATGCTGGTTAAAATCCAGTAATGAATGGCATTTGTTTGTTTTACACCAGTCCGCAATTGGAGGCTTGATTTTATTGAAGGCTGAACATTCACCCCTCGAAGAATATACCCCTAAATGTGAACAGAGCAAGTTGAAGGTTACTTAAAACAATTGTTGGTGAAATGTGTGAGCAATGGCATAGGAAGCTGTGAGTAGTTTATATACATTTGTTTCAGGAGCAGTCCTTTTTCCAAGCTATGAAAAAACTCCTGTAGTGACTGCGCTATTAAGCTTGTAGAGTTACTGGAGTATGATTGCTAATTGGCAGCTGGGGGAAGTTGAGTATGTTATGACCATACAGTATGAAGAGATATGCTATTACAGAGTGAGTATCATTAGAACAAAGCAAAAGACTCCAAATTTAGCTCATGCAAGAATAACTAATTTCAGATTATTTTAAATGAGCTTAAGCTTGTCTCCACCATACGTGTATGTGGGAGTGTTCTAGTTTCTTGGGTGTGATTTTTCCTTTTTCGTTGAAAACTATAAAGAGTGTTGAATTTTTAAAGATGAAATTGATATTGTATTTCTTCTGAATAAGGCAGGAAATGGAAGGAGATGCGGTCATGAAAAGACAACAGGTTTCACATATTTTTTAAACCAAAGCCCACTGCTTGTCTTGCAGACAGGCAATTAGTTGCTTATGAAAGCCCATCATTTTCTCAGATACAGCAAGATTTTTGGTAAATGTCACAGGACTCACTATAATCATTTTACAAAATGCTTATAGGAAAAATAAAGGGGGGTTGGTTATCTTCGGTGATATCGGCAGACTAGAAAAGTGAAGCCTACCACGTTGGGCCTTCTTTCCTAGACCAGGCGCATGTATATTAGGGTCTCTAATAGGCAGCAGATGTGCATGCTCTTCCTATTACTCTCCTGTTATGCATTTACAAATTGGCATTGTGTACAGTGCAGGACCATCATTAGATAAGCACGATTTAAAAGCTCCAGGTGCTGGGACAGACAAAATGAAATAACCTGGGTTCAGGGGGCTGCTTTGCAAAAGTAATAGGAATTAATATTTTGTTTTTTTTTGTCCTTTAATTTGTTTATCATTATAACTATTTCCTGGCTACGAAGTGGCCACAGTAGACATAAAAGTTTAAATTGCAAATTAGAGTGCTGCAACAAGAAAACATCATGATAACAGGGAAACTCCCACAAAAAAAAAACCCAAAAAGAAAACGGTACTGCTGTCCACCGCTCATTTCAGACTTTGTGCTGTGCCCAGCCTAGACCTTGTTCTGAATTCTTATACATTTAGTGCTTATATGCTCTGTGTTGATGTTGTAGACACCTGTACTTGTTTGTTTTGCCAAGTGAGTTTTATGCTATAAAGAAAACAAGATAACTAAATGGAATATTTAAAAAGAAGCCATAAAAATAAGCAGCATTGATTTCCTCATGATTGGGGAAACTATTCTTAAACATTTAAATGTTTGCTTTGATTTCTGTCGTTCTGCAGCACTGCTGGCTCATAATGACACTGTGCAAAAGTAATCAATATTCCTTTTATGATTGCTAAACATGCTGCTTTTGCAGACTTTGCCTTTCCCATCACATGGCTTCTTCAACTAATTTTTGGAATAAAACATCAACATAATGTAAGTATGATTGAAATGGTATCTTGGGATACTATGGCAATTAAGGGAGTAAAGAGATTGTAGTGCTGTGGATGTGTCTCCAAGGCTGAGCACAGGAACTGCTACTAAAAGGTGGAAGCTGCATTCCAAGTAAGGTGAGTTGGCTTGGAAGGACAGAGTCTGTGCCCCACATCCATTTACCTATTATTAGTCTCATTAAAATCATAGATTTTAAACAGTTTGTTGGGTAGAATCTTACTGACTTTTCTTATACATCCTCTAAGTGTTTTTTTTCCTACCTCTGTCCATGTACACCCTAATTGTCAGCATAATAGCATAATGTAGATGTCATACAGACCTGGACTCTTGGACATAGAATCCTAAATTATTATAACCAACTTTTTTATGCTGAGTTAATCATTTTTATATTCCAATACAGGTTCAGAAAATTATTTTGTTTTAAGTTATTCAGTCATTGAAGATATTAATCTTCATATTTGTTTAGTTGGATGGCCATAATTATTCTGAGAAGCCATCATCCATAAATAATTGAATCCAGTGGTCCAGGTGCCATATTATCAGGCAATATGCATTCTTGCCTTTAAAATCCATTAAAAACCAATAACAGTATGTCTCTGTGTGAGAAACCCTTCTTCTAGTCTTGAAAAAAAAAATAGAGCACCAACAGAGCATGTGTTAAAATGGAGATAAACTCTAGAAATAACTGTGACTAGAAATGCTGTGTTTATATATTGATTGTACTCCATACTCATCCCAAATGTTCAGCAACCCTGTTATAGTAATAACCAATTCCATTAACATTGTCTACAGCAGCATTCCATTTTCTAATTTTTGAGTGTCTGAACATGGGCAGTATGCTGTGGGCTACTGTGAGAAACTAAGCTAAAGAATTTGAGATCTATCAAAACATTAGCAAAAAGCTAGGTTGCATGATGGTGGCATCATTGGGCATCTTCTCTGCTAAAGGGTTATGGTGGGCTTGGGATGACGCATAAGATATTGCATTTTAAACCTAATTATTTAGGTTTAGTTCTCCTTCAAATGGAAACTATACCTTATTTGCATCTTCTAATTTGTTCACAGGGGATGCACATTTTCTTTGTCCTGTGCTTTAAAGTAGCATGACATTAAGGGTTTGGTTCAGCAAATCTACTATCATATTTATAAATATAAAGAATGTCTCAGCTTCCACAGAGTTTGTGTGAGTGTAATAGTTCCTGCTAGCTGCAGTTTACTGCCTGTGCAGGAGTGCTACTTGAGGCATGCAGTGGCATAACTACCAGGGGTGCAGAGGGTGCAATAGCACCAGGGCCCCCAACCCCCTTGGGGCCCATCGGAGCCATGAAAATGGTTATGGCAGGCAGTTATCTAGTGGGAGATTTTACAGACCACATGCCATCAACACTCCAGCATGCAATTTATAGAGGTAAGGGCCCCAACAGGGGGGCCCAGTTGCCCATCCTGTACCGGGGCCCACCAGGGAGTAGTTACACCACTGGAGGCATGGTTCTCACTTTGCCAAAACAATTCTAGCAATAATAAATTTCAGGGCTCAAAGGTTGCCAGTTGTAGACTTGGTTCTAGAACTAGTTGAAGTCATTAACTAGGCTGGTAGGGTCAAGGTAAAGGAAAACTATACCCTGAAAATGAATTTTTGAGCAACAGATAGTTTATATCAACTCAAGTGACATATTAAAGAATCTTACCTACCAGGAATATATATATATATATATATATATATATATATATATATATATATATATATATATATATATATATATATATATATATATAAGTAAATATTGCCCTTTTACATCTCTTGCCTTGAACCACCATTTCATGATGGTCTCTGTGCTGCCTCAGAGATCACCTGACCAGAAATATTTAAACACTAACTGTAAAGAGAAGAAGTGTGGAAGCAAAAGACAGAACTCTGTCTGGTAATTGGCTCGTGTGACCTAACTTTATAGTTTGTTTGGTATGTTTGTGTGCACCGTTGAATCCTAGGATCCCAGGATGGCTATTTTCTATTTATGATTACCCAATGGCACATGCTACTAAAAAGTGTATTATTATGAAAATGGTTTATTTACATGAAGCAGGGTTTCACATATGAGCTGTTTTATGCAATATCTGTTTATAGAGACATACTTTGTTCGGGGGGTATACTTTTCCTTTAATGCTAAACTACTTTTTCATACCTGTAGCTTATTTTGCAGAATATTTTTCTTCATTTGGGATTTTCATTCAAAGGTGAGAAATAAGCTGTGCTGAAAAAGCTGGACCTGTATTTTTGTTTCAGGCAATGAATAAAAATTATATGAAAAAAACTGAATAGATGTTTTAATGTAAAAGTAGTTTGGACAAGTAAAACAATCTAGATAATTTTATTAAAAGCTTTGGAGCATTTTTGAATCCATGTTAGTTTTGACTGTTGTAAAAAATGTTTAATGCAACAAAGTCTTTATGTTAAATATAAACTGGGTGGCCACATATTGTACCAGACTCCTTTCCAGCACCTCATGCTTCTGAGCCTCCTCTTCTCTGGGTGCCAGCCTGTCTTACGTGTTGGGTATAACAATAGTTCTAAACCAAAAAAGTTTGAAGCAACACGTGTAGTAGTGTAGAAATTCTTACCACAATAGAAATGTGGCCCAGGTGCTCCTGCCCTAGGCCCTGAGCTCAGGGAGCGGACATTCCATAATTCTGCTAGCTAGACAGCAATGTTATATTATAATGGGATCAGCATAATAATTATATATAATAATAATCATAGTAATTTAGGTTGAAAAAAGACATGTCTAGCCTTTGGCCTAAGTAAAAACTGTCTAACTTCTAGCTGATAAAAAGGAAGGAGAACAACTCCTTCAAAAGCTTCTCCAATTTGCTTAAAAAAATTTCTTCCTGACTCCAAGATTGGACTTTTTTCTGAATGAACTTTGTACTAAGATCTTTAACCCTGTATTTTCTTTATACTCCCCGCCCAGAAAGCAGGATGGCACAATAGAAATTCCATGTATAAATACCCCTAGAATTCATAGCACAATGGCAACTTAATTTTATAAATCCCACAGGATTCACAGCATAATTGCAATTTCATTTATAAATAGTCCAATCTTGGAGTCAGGAAGACATTTTTTAAGCAAAATGGAGAAGCTTTTGAAGGGGTTGTTCTCCTTCCTTTTTATCAGCTAGAAGTTAGACAGGTTTTACATAGGCCAAAGGCTAGACATGTCTTTTTTCAACCTAAATTACTATGTTTATTATTATATATAATTATTATGCTGATCCCATTATAATATAACATTGCTGTCTAGCTAGTAGAAAAGGGATCCATGTAGTGTGCAAGGCACACTGGATACCCACGTTCAGATTAGACCAAAACAAAAAATGAGTAAAAATGTAAACTTTCTTTTATATAGTCATCTCTCGCCTGAAGCGTTTCGTTACCAAAAGACACTTAATCATAGGCTATAACAATAGTTCCCCAGGTGTGGGGGAACAATGATCTCTTCTGCTGGATAAGCACTCAGATTGTGCTCCGTGGAAGTTTATGGTGCTGTCTCTGGAACTGCGTTATGGGAGTATATTTAATGGTTTATGGTGCTCCCGTTGTAAAGTTGACTTGATGTATTGCTGACAATCTTCTGATAAAGAACTTATTAATGATAAAGCAGGACTCATGATCAACTAAATACATGCAAAGTGTTTTCTAGTTTATTTCATTTATAAACATGAAGCAAGCTACGTATGTTTATAGTCAGACATTTACCATCTATTTAAAACAAGTCTCTATGAATAATATCAACTTGTGCACTTTGCAACCTGAGTAATTTGATCCACAGTCTTCCATCTTCAAGCCTTGGTTATTCAGACCCAAGTAGCTGAATACTGGGAAGCAAGGTTTTGATAACAAGAAGCTGAATAAAAAGCAATTATGCCACCTGCTGAAAAATAGCAAGAAATCTTTCCTTGTCAAAGCATCTGTTTTGTTACTGTAGCAAAGTCCGCTTACATGGGAGCATTTCTAATGAATCTGTTCTGGGTGTCAGAATTTTAGTTATAGAGCAGGTTTTGCTTTTAATGCGTAGACCAGTTTTTGGGACTGACAGGTTATTTGCTATGAGACTTTTGGCATGAAATCATCCTTGGTTGTTTCGATTTCATCGTGTAAAGTTTAGTTCTACTCTTATTCACATGTGCCTGTTGTATTGAAGCATGTCTTGTATGAAAATAATCCTCTAATACACGTTGACTTTGATTGCTGTTCGCTATTTTTGTATGGGTGGTGCACAACATGACAATTAAAGGGTAAGTTGCAATTGTTAGGAGCACAACTCTTGAATGAAGCATCTCCAGAAAGTGGCAACCCCAGATCCAATGTATCAGGAGGAAATTTTGTTTGTTTTAATTCTACAAGTTGTTCTTTATATAGTCATGTAGTTTGTGCATGACCGATTACATTCCTTTCATACTCTCTATGGTCATATCCCTTGTAATCGAATCTTCATGCATATGACCTGCCAGCTAACCGTGCTGCAACACTTTATGGATTGGCCGGACTCTGTAGCCTGAAGTGCTGCTGAGTGCTGACAGACAGCCTGCTTACAACCATCATGCATCTTCTCACCTTTCAACAGAAGAGATGGTTCCTGGAGACAGTTACCATCTCGCTTTTCTTTCCTTGTTAGATATGTATTATCCTGAACTCCAAGGCTAAGGCTCTTATGGCCAATTACCACTGGCTACACCTTATTATAAATGTATTTATTTCAATCCCTGAAGCTAATTGTTTTTACAGTGGCAAGTGTAAATTGTTTCTAGCAGAAATTCTATCCGTAATGTGTGTGTTTGCTACTCCACTTTCCCTGCCACTTGTACTTGTTTACTTGTGCATATCCGTGAAATGGCCTATTGCTGCACAATAGTGGCAGTGTTCTTGCTTGCTGGGGGTGATGGGAGAGAAAAATTTGAATTTTTTTTCAACCCAAATGGGGTAAAACTAAGCTCCTAATGTCTCTTTATCAGCTCAAGCAAAGGAAGGAAAATGCTGAAAATGTATTTTTCTGCTATGACGCTGTGCCAACAAATACCTATCCCTTCAGGGTTATGACTCCTGGAAAGAACAATTACTATCCTGTACAATATGTATAAACAAGATCTCTTGCTTATTTAATAGCATGAGTGTTCCAAAGAGATAGTCAAAGCTACAGTATCATGTGCAGATTCTTTCCAACACCCTCCCTTTCAGGAAAATGATAATTTGTGTCTTGAAATGTGTGGATACTGGCGGGGGCTGTGTCTAGCAGCTCACAAGATAGGCCATCTGAGCCTGCGGGAACTCTGGGTATTGGGTATAACGATGCCAAAAGCATGCACTTGTAATCAGACTGAATCCTGCCTGCCTTCTTAACATAACCTTTGTATACAGATCACATAAACTGAGATACTGTGCAGCAGCTGAACCGTGAAAGACTAAGAAAAGGGGTAGAGCTGCAGAATTAATGCTTCCAAATTTTCAGTTTCAGATGATAAAAAAAAAAAACCTTTAACTCTTAGTTTTATGAAACCTATTTAAGTGGTGGATCTTGCGTGACTACCCCTTTGCTGAAATAAATCCTAGCATCCACTGAGTGCCTTTGGCAGTTGTTTTTCAGCCACAGCTGAGCAAGTATGTATGGAGATGTTAAAGATACGCTCTATAAATTTGTTTTGCTGCTCAGATACCTTGATTTCTTTATTTCTGGGCTTTGTCATTGTACCATTTTGCACAAAAACCTTTGAAACTTCTAATATAGACCATAATCTCTTCACAGCCAGTCACATCCTGATGCAGTCACTTCGGCTCAGCAGCCAGGTCCCTGCAATTTGGCCCACCTTTTGCTTTAAGTGGATTGGCCATAAATATGGTCATTCACCAAACAGGCACAGATCTGCTAAAATGTACTGTGAGTTTGCGGGTATAATTACTTTTTGTATAGCACTAGCAGTTCCCAAAGATTTAACATAAAGATGAGTTTATGCTGAGGCAGAGCTTGCAATCCAAGGTCCCAGTTTCACAGTTTAGAAAAAGAAAAGGCTGCACACACTGAGACATTTTTCTTTAATAATACAATCTAGAGCAGGGGTCCCCAACCTTTTTTGCTCGTGAGCCACATTTAAATTTAAGAGTTGGAGAGAAACACAAACATGAAAAAGTCCATGAAGATGTCAAATAAGAGCTCTGATTGCTTTTTGGTAGCTCCTATATGGACTGGCAGCCTACAGGAGAGAATGTTTGGCAGGACATCTGTTTTTTATGCAACCAAAACTTGCCTCTAAGCCATTAATTAGAAAATAAGCATCTGCTTTGAGGCCACTGGGAGCAACATCCAAGGGGTTGGAGAGCAACATGTTGCTCGCGAGCTACTGGTTGGGGATCACTGATCTAGAGTATCTCCATTTTTGTTTTTCAAAGAGATTAGTTTCCTTGACCTCATAGTAGATCACTTGTTAAATGCAGAACAGCCATGGTAAGTCGATTTGTTTATATATTTTTTTCGGTCCTTTTTCAATTAGTGTTGGTTATTTCAGTGTGAGGTGCCTGTTTGCGCTCCTGTATTTTCTACATTGCACTGAATGCCTCACTAACGCTCCATCACTTTTAATTAATATGAAAGACAATGGCTCGGGTCAGAGAGCAGAAACCAGGTAGCAATTATTCTTGGCTCTCTTGAACTATTGATCTTGAGGTTGTCACAGTAACCCATATTTTACCCAAATTTCTATTATTTTCTCTTGTCAGAGTCAAAGGGGGTTATGGATATAGTGGGTTTGGTTGGAGAAAATCCTTGACTTAATTTTTTCTTTGTAAGTATGTTGGGGGAAACACGAAAAAGTGTGTGCATAGTTTTATTTTCACATTTAACGAATATAGCTGATAAATTGCACCAGCTCACTAACTCATGCTTTAGCACCTGTCTCCTTTAATGAGCCTTTTCTCTTTCATCAGGCTGTGCAATGGAATTTAATTTGATTGATCACACTCTTATTTATTTTGCTGTACTTTACTGTCCTCTTTTCCAGAACTTGACAAACACAAATAAAAATGTTTACTAGGTTTCTTCAAAGCAAATGAAATCACTTCCATGTCTTGTTTATAGCTGTAGAAAAATCCTTACATGCATCAATTCACACATTTTATCATTTTCATATGTATGAGCGCAACTTGTATTTCAGTCAGTGTCTTTAAAAAGGTGGCATTGAACTGATCCTTACATGAGCCAGAGAAAAATTGAGACATGCTAGGGCAGTGCATGTTTGAAAGACAACATACATGAATCTCTCCTGTCAATCTGCTTTTAGCTACCCTGTTTACATATTTCTGTGCATTGGAAGCTTCTCTGTTTCTTCATGTAACCTTTCACCTTCTAGTGTGTCTTTCTGAAAGCTGACACAATTTCAGGCCAACGGGGAATATGAATAAGTAAGGGACTGTGAGTACAGGAGGCCAGTGGAGAGGACAAGGCTGCCTGGAATCTAACGGTATATAAAACAGAATTGCTGACTACACGTTATTAGCATACTCTTCTTAATGCATGATTCTTGCATATAGGATGGTGTTTAATATTCAGCATTGCTTGAATTCCTGGCTAAAATAAATAAATATGGATATTCACGTTCATGGTAAGCATGGATTTTTATCTTGGTTTGAAAGGAGAATGAAGGCATTTCGGCACATTTGCTAATTATTTATAATTATTCAGTAGCCCATTTAACATCAAGTATTCCTTTTTCTGCAGCTGGAATATGATACCCCCTCTATCACCAAAGAGAGCAGCTGATCTATTTTCTGTTCTGTGTGTTTGTGTAGCTTGCCTCTGGGATGCAGTTAGGAGGAACGCACACAATGTCAAAGGAACATTGCATTCATTTTACTTTAGTGGCATTACAAAGGGAAAGGAAGATGGTCCGATTCAGCCTTTAAGTATAAACAGAATCCTTGCCCCTGTAAGCTTTTAACAATATTACAGATAGAGACATCACTATTATACTAAAGGTAACATAAAATATATCTTCAATCGGTATTTCACCATAGCTGTGCTTGCTAGAGTTTTAAATGCTTCTGGTTTTTCTCCGTACAGGGCAGGCAAACATTTAGGTAAAAACATTAATACAGCATCTTCACTGGCTGAAGAACAAATTGTGATGCAAATCTGTGTATCTGATGCATACATAACACCTATCTTGGCTAATGTTTATCTAAATAACTAGCTTGCAGCAATGAAACAATGTTTTGTTGCCTGTGCAGAAAGGTTACTGTATGTAATCCCGTAGACACTGCTAGGGCTATATTAAACTGGGCAGTTTTGTAGAAGCAAAATTAAAAAGACCTTTCCAGGAGAAAGTATGTAGTAAAGCCAGGCGCAATGTCTGCTTAGAATGTACAGTGTGCTGCTGGAGTAGGTACTGATAGGTGGCAGGTTTATATTTTTTGCTTGTAAGTAAAAACAGGGCCGCACACTTTCATTAAATGTCTACTATATTCATTACAGTAAAACCGATCCTTTGGTGTGTCACATGAGCTGCGCCCTATGGATACACCTGTCCCACTTAGGGAAGACCTGCAGATTGTAACCCTTGCCTCAGAAATTTTCCCTCTCTTCCTTGTTGAGAGAATTCTGTATTTATTTTTCCGTGGAGGCAGCAGAGCTAAAAGCAAGCATGTAGCAGAGTGACTACTTGTGGCCTCTGTTTTGCCATTAATCATTTGTCTTTGTAATTATTTAGTATAAATAGGGCTTTTTAAGTTATTTTTCTTTGGCTTAAACATACAGGGGAGTTTCTACAAAAGTTAAGAAATATTTTTTGTTAGTCTTGCTAGGACTGGTATAAATACATTCTGAATATTCACAAACAGAAATATGTTAAAATTCAGTCTTAATTTCCACTTTAAATTTTTTTGGTGAATTAAACAAGTTTACAGTCACTATTGTCAAGTTTGTATGGGGTTTTTACTTCTCCTTTAAATGGAAACAGCACCTAATGGATATAACTCATGGTACTGCATTCATCAATTGAAGGATGAGAAATGAACTAAAATTGTGGTACTAAAGTATGTTCTAAGATATTGGATTTTTACAGAGGAAATTTCTTCTCACATTCATCATGTACGCAATGATAAATAATGGGGTATCTGCTAAGGCTTGTTGATTTTAAAAATGATACATTTATTGAAACCTCCTATAGATCCTTTCTGGTCGCTTATTACAAATACGTGCTGTCATGTCCTACCGGTCCACCCCCTGAAGAGCAGTAGGATTAGGGTAGCCAATCACAACTTTGATATTTACTGCAGTCCCCTTTGGAGAATCCTCAGCTGCTAATTGGCTAGCATTCTAGACTGCCCACAGGAAGTTTAAAAGCTTGTAATCTTTTGGGTAGATTTTCATAAATAAATAGCTTGCAAACTAACATAATAAGCACATCGACTTTGTATTTATTGCAGTGGTAAATATTTGTTGACTCCAAAAGTCACCTTTAATCTAGTAGTAGACAAATGTCATCTGCAACATGTAGCCAGGAGCTTATATGGCTCTCACTAAACCAATTAGCAACACTGAAGTGGAGTTTGTATTTCTTGCGGAAGTCATTTCAGACCTTATTTATCAAAATTTGGCGTTGTGTAGTTTTAGATTTTTTTTTTCCAGCCTCGACTAAACTCGCATTTTTAATAAGGACAAATTTCTCCTTAATTCATAAAAAAATCAGAATATAGAAAGGGTAAACAAAGAAACATGGAACAAATACAACAACTAAAAGCTTGAAATCCTGGTTTTAAAAAGAATTTTTGTGAGCTTTCAAGAGAAAAAAAATCACAAAAAAATCTAAAACCTCGAAGTACATAAAAATTTTGCAATTTGACATCTCCCATTGACTTCTATATAACCTTGCCAGCTTTTAGATTAAGTTGTTTTGTGCTTCTTCCACTTAATACATTTTGAAATATTTTTGGTTTAGAGTAATTATTCTAATTCACGATTTTTAGCCAAAAAATGTTAGATTTGGGGGAAACTGGGGAAAAATTTGAATGTTAATAAATCGGCCCCTTAGTGTGGCCCTATTATGCACAGAAGAGTGCAGAGAGTAGTCTGCCATACCCACTTCACTGCACAGCCCTGTTACCATAAGGGGGGCAGAATTAGGAGGGATTTGGAGTCAATTTACATAAATAGTCCGAAATAATCCCACATTTTATTTTTTTTCTCTTTCTCAAAAAAAAGGATTTCACTTGTGTTTAAAATATATGTAGAATTTGCTGAGAAACTCATAATTTTAAATATGTGCATAGGTGCAATATTAGGCAGCAATTAGTCATGTTTAAGGCATATATCTGTCATATAATATGAACACCCAGTGAGTACTTCTGTTTTGTTGTCTGAAGTTCCATTTTATAGATTAATATCAACAGCCATAAAAATCTATTTCCTGCTGTCGGTAAGCAAGTCAGCACCTTTGTGATCAATCATAGTGAGGCAGTTATTTAAGGCAGCCGTCATATTACTGCAAACATTTAGCAGGCAGGACATTATCCTAACTGCTGCCAGTTGCCAGCGCACTGATCCTGCTATCTTTAGTCCTTGAGGTTCAGATGTATTTCCCTCACAGAGGACGACTTCAGAATAAATTCATTCTGCCATTTTCCGTCTTCTAGATAATGCATACAGATCCCTTTTTACTTCTACCCTTTCCCTTTTTGCTTGCAGACTCATTTATTCCCACTTGGATACGTGTCCCCTTGTGTATAAATGCACACCACATAACTCTGCTTCAGAACCTCCATGCATTTATCAGAAACTATTTAATTAAGGAGCAGTGCAACTGGATATCTGCTTTTAGATCTGTTATTCTGCCAAACACTGCAAAGGGCCAAGTGCTTTTATACATCTTGTGGAACTCCTAAGTTTACTTCTAATGTCCTCATATTTTCCAACAAGGGGTACTTATTTATATATACTTATGTATTATAATAAACTTTACTACCACTCCCTAAAATACAAGTTTTAGTGAGTTGTGTGACCAAAATTACATCACTACTCGCCATTTATAACTGATGACCTCACTAGTCACTGTTTATAAGGATATAATTTACAAGATATTCATGGGCTTTTGTGTATTATAATTTTCTTCTAAAACCTGACACAGTCAATTTTCTCTTGATTTCAGTCATTCATTTTGCCGGCTATTTGTTCGATGTGTTGCATTTAGCTGGTCAGAGAGAGGGCTTTCAGCCTGTTGGCAGTTAACTGGCCAGCAGTACTTTCCAGCAGCAGGAATCTCTATCAGATTCAGTTATTCTTGGCAGTATGTATTTAAAAAATTACTTCCATGAATTCAATATACTTTTGTTTGTCTCTGACTGAAAATCTAACTTTTGCCCAAAAATTATGTATTTTCAGGTATTATAGCTGGCCTAAAGATGAGCAATGCAGTTGCACAGTGATTAGCATTACTGTCTTCCAGAGCTGGGGTCACTACAGTTTCCTCTGTAACTCCAAAAACACGTATAATAATGAATGAATGACTGAAATTCTACCTGCCTGCCCAGTAAAAATAATGCTTGATCCCAATGTTAATAATAAGGAGAAATATAAATATAAAGAGAGACTGGTAATTTTTCCAAACAAATTGGCAACCCTTGTTTGTGTGTGATAAAAATATTTAATTTTGATTAAACTGCCCATAATGGGTGTCATCAGGACCTCTGAACATGTGTTCTACTGGGGCACAAGCTGATCTCATTGGTGTATAACCTATGCAAAGCTCTGTAAGATTTGTTACTGCTATAGCATGTACAGAATTAGTTCACTACACTATAGAAAAGCCTAGAATTTCTTGTCTGCACAAATAAAATACAATTTATTTTTAATGAAAGGATGTTTTAACTCTGTGTGCTATAGGTGTGAGAAGGTGATATATGGCCACTCCGTTGGGTTATTGTATTATTAACACGTGGAGTCCTGTTCAAAGCAAGGCAATAACAATAAACTCATAAAATCAGGCAAAGTAATAAAGAAGGAAGCTTGATGCTACCACAAGTTTGCAGCACAGGAGCAAGGTTTGAGGTACTGGAAAGAGGTCTGCAGTAATATCCACAATCTGATCTGAAGAAATGATAAATGCCCGTTTAAAGTGACGAGGACATCGCATAAAATGTCTGTGCTCTGCCAGTGTGTGAGCTCCAAGAATGTTTTATATTGTGCAATAAAGCACACTGCGGGACTCACTAGAAAAGCAGATTGTTTGCATTTTCAGACATTTCTGTTATCAAAGCAGTTTTGTTCAGCTTTCAGCAAAACTTTGTTCCAATTTATATCTCATGAATCACCGCAGATGTGAATGCAGGCAAGCAAAACTATGTAATCTTTGTCTTCTGCCTAATGACCTTCCCAGTGGCTGCTACAGTCGGAGCAATTAACACACTTGCTCTTAATTTATGCCCTCAATTATTTAGAGAGCACTGGGGTAATAAACTGATATTACCCTAAACTTTTTTATAAAGTCTGCTGGAATATAAGGTTAAAAATATCTACTTTTTCTGCACAATAATGCTGGTTTTGTCATCCGTCAAAACGTTGGTTAAAGCACTTTTAATCCCCAGCAACCAGTCGGATGTTTCCATCATAACAGGTGACATGCTAATTGCTTGATTGGTATGGTTGCAAATGTTATTTTATTACATTACTCTTTATATTGACACAGCTTCAGAACATGATGCTTCTAAGCACACAAGTGTATAGGATCTAATGTTACCATTCATGAGCTTGTACCCAAGCTGCTATTTCCAAATAAATCCCTTCCAGTGCTCAAATTTATTTTAAAAGGGCAAAAACCACAAAATACTTAAAAGTCCTGTACAGGTAAGGGTTCTTTTATCTGTAAACCCGATATCCAGAAAGCTCCAAATTATGGTATGACCATCTCCCATTGACTCCATTATAATCAAAAAACTAATTTCTAACTTCCTTTCTCTGTAATAATTAAACATTACCTTGTACTTGATCCTAGTTAAGATATAAGTAATGCTTATTGGAGGCAATACAATTCTATTCAGTTTTATTAATGTTTAAATTATCTTTATGTAGACTTAAGGTATGAAGATCCAAATTATGGAAAGACCAGTTAACCAGAAAATGAGACAAAATACTTAAAATGAACAGGAACTTTTTTCCCCTTAACTTCACTGTTCAATTAGCAGGCTATGAAAGTATATTCCAGGAATAGGTTGTAATGTGCATTATGTTCAGAGTTGGCAGATAAAAAGCAGGATTTCATGTTATGAAGTTTTGTTCCAAATGATTTTTTCATAGTATACACCTTTAGGTAGAACCTATAGGTCTGTCTTGCTCAATGGAACCAACAACACAGGTCACTTAAAAATTGTGCATATTATGAAATTATTATTCCTGTTTTGGAGGCAAGTATTAGAGGAATATTATTTAGTAGCAATCTAGAAGCTGTATCTGATGCACAGCAACCTCTTATCCTAAATCCCAATATTGCCCATTACCCTAATGGGTAAAATAGATACAGCTCCGCACTCACCTAACCAAACATATATGGGATGGCCCGGTGCTCAGTATGGAGGATACGGCAGACCTCAAAAGATTGAAGATATTCAAAGATACTGGCACTCAAGGCAAATTCAATGCAGGGTTTCCCCTTGCAGTTTATTGTGAGCGAACATGCAACGTTTCCATTACCCTAATGGACATAAACCTAATTGTTGCTGTGATAGAAGACATTACATTTATACTGAGGATAGCTTCTTAATATGTGGAAGGTGCATGTGTTACTACTACCTTATTTATTGAAAACACTTAGTTTGGAAGCCTAGTGATATAGTAGTTTCTGGACAACCCCCCCCCCCCACACACACACATTTTTACATATTACTCTGCCTCATTTGACATTACATGTTCCATAATAAGGCCTGAAACCCATTGCTATAAGTGGCAGAGACATTAAAGACTCCATGTGTGCTCATACTCATTTGTCAGTCCTATCCCCTCCGTTTGCACATCTAATGTCCTTAATAACAACAATTTATTTCAGCGGAGAGCTGACAGGGTATAACACTGGATTATGCAAACATATCTTTATATGACATGATTTGTGATGAAGTTGAATGGAGATTGCTTTCTGAAAAGGAAGGGCCATTTCCAAATATTTAGCAAATATCTGTTAAGTCCTTATGCAGCAAATCTCAGGCAGAGCATTTCCTAAGGCAAGAAACATCCATTTGGTTTCTATTTATGCATCTGCCATTTTCTCAATATGGTTTGGGATCTTTCTGCTTCTGGCAGTTTCACAACAGGGAATCCGTTCACGGCATAAAACCACCCAACAAAAAAAAACTCAAAATCTATATTCGTAAAGAGGTCAAATACATTCTTATATTTTGCTATGATGTGGTGTCGAAGACATTTATGCACTTGATTGTCATATTAAGTGAGTTGGATTGATTTAGGATTTTCCTGCAGTTTTACAATTTGACATTTACCTTGCTATGCAGTTGTCAAGGCCTTGTGACCCTGATGTGGTGTTTATTCAAATGGCCTTTGGATGGCACTGTGCACGAGTTATACTGTGCATACACATGACTGTCTATACTGCGTAAGAGTTTGTTACTGTTGTGTAACAGCTGCATGAGCCTGCTAATAAAGCACTGTTATACTCTACTCGTCCTCGGCTATCAAAACACAAGAACTGACAATTAAGAGTGGTATGAATGAGGCACTAAAAGTTTAAGATGAAAGTGTAGGCTAAACTATAATGAAAATCTATCCCCAGACCTTACTAACTAAAGAACATTTTAACATGCATTTTGGAGAACAAGAAGATATGAATGCTATACATAATCTTTAAAGGAGAACTAAATCCTAAAGTAAAATCCTATCCTACATAGACTCCCCTCCCTCCTCCCCCAGGCAAATGCCCCTAAGTTTTTACTTAGCCCTTGGTGCAGATTCAGGGATCGGAGTTCACAGCAGCCATGTTCTGGGTCTTCGTAATCTTAGGGGCAAATTTATCAAATTCACATGAATGATTCAAAATTCAATAGAATTTTCAAAAAGATTTGAATTCTCGAATGTTTTTGAAGACCACTTCGACCATCGAATTTTGAAAATTCGATCGAATTGAATGATTCGAGTAAAAATCTATTTGAGTATTCGACAGTCTAATAACTTCACCCTTTAAATTTTTATTCGAACTACCTAGTTTGCCAGTTTCAACCAATGAATTAGTTTTCTTTATTTTTGATTGAATAAAAAAATTCGATCGAATGGTTAAAATCATTCGAATCCAATGATTTTATTGATTAATCAAATATTTTTTATTCGATCGTTCGACCAATGGAATTGCGGTAAAATCCTTCTAATTCGATATTCGAAGGACTTTCATTCCCATACAATTCCCATGGTCGAATTGGAGGGTTTTTTAACCCTCGAATTCGACCCTTAGTAAATCTGCACCTTAGTGTCCTCTTCCAGTGCGTCTGCAGTTTGTCAATCTCAGTACATGCGCAGTTGTCACAAACTGGGAAATTGCTCCAAATGTGCATGCGCTAGTACATTGCTCACATTCTCAGACTGCCGAACACCCGGAAGATGGCTGCCATGAACTTCGATCTCTAAATCTACACCAAGGGGTGAATGAATACTTAGGAGCATTTGTCCAGGGTAGCAGCTCGGCTAGGAAAGTGGTCTATGTAGGGTAAGAGGGATAGGGCTTTTTTACTTTAGGGTTTAGTTCTCCTTTAAAGGCCAATTGTAAAATTGATTATTTGATTTTATTTAAAAATATACATTAGCAGTCCTTGCTTTCCCTTTAAATAGAAATTAAATAGTGACAGAGGAGGACATTCCATCTTGGTAAGAATTTTAGTGGGACCTTAAATACTGATAGAGAAGCTTCTCATAATTTCAGAATCTATGGCATTCTAGTAGCCATAAGAATTTGGTACTGATATTTTTCAGCTATGCCAGTATTAAAGGAAAAGTAAATGTTTTTCTTTTTCTTTCTGTAAATTTGCTCTAAACAGCCCCCCAGATTAATGTACCTTAGTCCCTGCTGCAAGTCTGCTCTGGTTTCTGTGTTATCAGCAGCTTGTTTCCCCTTCTTCCTGGTGCAGAGTGAAGCCCCGCCCCTTAGTTTACTGAGCAGTCCATTTGCTGCTGTTCCACAATAGAGAGGAAGAGGGAGCCAGTGTTTCATTAGTAAGCTAGTTTCCCCAAGCAAAAGGTGCTGCACACACTGCTCTCTGCTATGTCATAGTATGCAAATGATCTCCTGGACTAGTCCAAGATATAAGGTCAGCTCAGAAAGCTAAGGGGCGGGGCATCACTCTGCACCAGGAAGAAGGTGAAACAAGCTGCTGATAACACAGAAACCAGAGCAGACTTGCAGCAGGGACTAAGGTACATTAATTTGAGGGGCTGTTTAGAGCAAATTTACAGATAGAAAAAAAAAACGTTTACTTGTTCTTTAATGCATTCAGTAGAATGACCACTCACACTTTTTTATTTGCAAATATGCAGAGAAAATATGTTTGGATGTACAATAATGTATCACCCCACTTTAATAAGCCTCCTAAATGGGAGATGTAAATTAATAATGTTTATAAAAATCTTGGGTTTAGTAGGACCTTTTATCCACAATGCTTTGAACCTGGGGTATTCCCGATAACCGACCTTTCCGTAATTTGGATCTTCATACCTTAAATCATATAAACCTTAAACCCAATAGGATAGTTTTGCTTCCAATAAGGGTCAATTATATCTTAGTTGGGATCAAGTACAAGGTATTGTTATTATTACAGAGTAAAAGGAAATCATTTTAAAATATTTGGACTATTTGGATAATATGGAGTCTATGGGAGAAGGGCTTTCCATAATTCAGAGCTTGCTGAATGAATAACTGGTTTCTTGATAACAGATCCGAAACCAGAGAATGTTTTCTTTAGCAATGCCAGCCTTAAAATCTAGCTGTTCCTTGCCATATGCCAATATGATTAAAGAAATAGGGTTGAGCTGCACACTGATAGTAACAAGGGGAAACTGATTCAAAACTGTGGCATTTAGAAAACCATTTTTTTTGTTTAAACCCCATTTTATTGTGGTTTATCTCTTGGTGTGCTCCTCTGTCTTTTTACTTTTGTTTCTGACCTTTTCGATGTTTCTAGTTTCTGATCTATAGATACCATGACACACAGGGTTTGAGAATCAGATATGATTCTCCTCTTGAAGCATATATACCTGTATAACCATGGGATTACTGAACAATGGTCACCTGTCACACAAAATGTGTGCTTTATGTTTTGTTTTTTTAGTATTATGTCATTTGACATTGATTGGCTAGAGGTCAGACCCTGTGGCAGTGATGTCATACTTGCAGGCTTTCAGCTGTTAAATCCACTGAATGCTTCTTGCAGTGCCAGCTTTGACTTAAAGGAGAATTAAACCCTGTAATAAAAAGTACCTGTACCCCCACCCCGCGTAAACCCTTCCTCCCACCAGCCTAACTGCCCCCCCGGGGAAATGCATTTATACTTGCCTCCTGGTGCAGATTCAGGCAGCGGAGTTCCAAGCAGCCATCTTGTGGGTCCTCGGTAAGCTGACTGGGAGATTGGCGTGGTGGCGATTGCACAGTTGGAGCAATTTGCTGGTGTGCGACAACTGTGCCAGCTGTGAAATGGGCGGAAGTTGCTGATTTCCCAGTCAGCTTACCAAAGACCTGCATGGGGTGGGGGTACAGTTTTTTTTTTGTTTGTTTTTTTTTTACTACAGGGTTGAATTCTCCTTTAAGGAGGTTGTTCACCTTTCTGTTAACTTTTAGTATGATGTAGAGTATGATATTCTGAGATAATTTGCAATTGGTTTGCATTTTTAGTTGTTTCGTTTTTTATTCAGCAGCTCTCCTGCTTGCAATTTCAGCAGTCTAGTTGCTAGGGTCCATATTACCCTAACAACCAATCATTCATTTTGATAAGAGAATAGAATACGAATAGGAGAGGACTGAATAGAAATATGAGTAATACAACATAGCAATACATTTTTAGACTTACAGAGCATTTTTCAGTGAACCCTACTTGAAAGCTGGAAAGAGTCAGAAGAGAAAAAGACAAATAATTTAAAAACTATGTAGAAAAAAAAAATAAAAATAATAAAGACCAACTGAAAAGTTGCTTAGAACTGGCCATTCTATAACATACTTAAAGTTAACTTAAAGGTGAACCACCCCTTTGAGGAATATTTTATTTTGTTGAATAAAGGCTACATGTTACATATCCTGCAGTTTCCTCAAATTGTTGCAAAAATCTAGCCTTTATACACAATTTATTAAAGTCTAGAGTGCTGACTGTTCATTGCTTTAGAAAACATTGTTTGGAATGTCCTGCCTAGTGAAACTGCATTACTCACATGTATTTGAGATGTTTGGTTTGAAAGTTACTGCATGTTTAAGCAAAGCAGATATCCATCAATTCTCATGGCAGTTTGGCAACTAATGGGAATGTATGCCAATCCGTGTAGCCTTTGCACAAAGCTACTGGCTAGAAAGCTATTCTGTAATGTAACAGTTACTAATATGTATAACATAACCAGGGGCACCTGCCATAAGACAACTTTAAAATTGAAGTTGCCGAAGGTTTCAGCGCCTGCAGGTTACTGGTGGTAGCTAAAAGTCACTACTGTTAATTCTGAGATGGGATTCATCACCCCTGAACATAACCCTAAATCCAGATACAGTTTTCTGCTGAAACTCATAGAAGGAAAGTCTGTTTGCACTTGGGGGTGCCAAATGTTAGGCACCCCAAGTGATTGTATCGACTCACCTGAAAACCCAGGCCGGTGCGCATATCAGCAGAAAAACTGCATCAGCCACGGGTTTTTCTAATGAGCACCACGGAGCAATCCTCTTCCAGCTTCTTCTTTCTTCAAATTTCCAGGAGCAAACGCATGTGCGATAGAACGAAATAGCCGACTTTTTACTTAGTTTGGCTTTTCGTTCTACTGCGCATGCACAACCGCATGAAGAAAGAGGAGGCAGGAAGAAGATCTTTTTGTGCTGCTCGCTGGTATAACCCCTGGCAGTGCAGTTTTCTGCTGATTGGAGCACCGGCCTGGGGTTTCAGGTAAGTCACTTGGGAGTGCTTTAAAATGTCCTTCTCCTTTAAAATGTGGAATTTTCTCTCCAAGTTTTACATTGAAAGTCTGAAAAATACACTACTTGGAAGAAGGAACAGAATGTTCCTCTATACAGTTTGTTGTCTTTCCCTGGTCTTAGAAACTTGACCATCAATCATATTTATGACTGAAAACAGTGTATTCAGGGTTCAGCCAACTAAACAAGTTTAGGTAAAATTATTATACTTCAGTTCACTCTCTGGTTGTATTTTTTGTATCCTCTTTATGAACATTTTATTTTAGCCTACATTATTACAGGGCATAGGCCACAAGTATCGCAGATCAATAGATATTTGTAGCTTCAGTCATATTTTCCATATAGTATTTTTTGTAGCTTTCTATTTCTGTTTCTATTTAACTGCAGTGAAAAAATTCCAAGAAAATACCAAGACATTTCTGCAATATTTAAATGAATAAAATGGTGCAGATAAAGGGCAAACATTTATCACAACGTCATTGCTTAATGGGGGGAAAAATACTCAGGCTTGGAAACATCAGATCGAAAATAGTTTTTTAATCTTTTCCAAAAAGATTCTGTTCATGCCCCTTCTCAGCAGGTGGATGGTATATTGACAGAGGAGCTGCATCTCCTCATCTCTTCCCCTCACTTAAGCCATTATGTGGATGTGCAAATTGCACAAAATCTGTGATGGCCTGCAGGCTTACTTGTAAAAAAAAAAGCACCAAGGTCAGCCTATGTATTAGAAAAAAAACATAATTATGGTGAAAAAAAAATCTGTTTCAGAAGTATTTTATTCCTTACAGAAATAGCTCCTGAACAGAGCATTTATTTCTGGCTACTGACAACACAATCATGCTGTGAGTTGCTGATCTAACTGGCTGATTTCAACAATTCACAACTGATAAACAGGATGATTGCATTGTTTGTTGTATGCTGCAGATAAAGTCAGCTTAATTGATGTGCTTGACTCGCCCATTTATCACTGACCTGTAGCAGTCATGTGTCTCGGACGCTGGATGTGCCATTAAAGCTTACTACGTCTGTTTCTTTGGTCTGGCCCAAGTTTGGATAACTGATCTCGGCAGGGCCGGATTTGCCCTAAGGGCCCCTGGAGGCCTGCATCCTCCATCACCCCTTCCCTCTGCTCATGCTCATCCTTTAATCTTGCCCTAGGCCTGGGCCTTTGTGGCCTCACTGCAAATCGGGGCCTGGATCTGTATTGGAAATTAACAAAAATACAGCCATGTTTATATGGCTTAAAGTAATATTGTTGCACATGTAGGGTCTGTACACTTGTCGTGCCCAAGAGCCCATAGTTAGTAATGTAAAGTGTCAGAATGGTCCTAAAAGAGCATCTAAAGTTACCCGTTCACGGGCTAACCATGTTCCCTATATGTCCAATTTGCATAAAGAGCATTCACGGGGGCACAGAAATGGTATGTTCACCTTCCTATTCTGATCATTATTGCAGAATGCATTAATTGTTGGAACAACAGGAACTGAAGAAGCACCATGATCTGTCTGCCATCTTCCTTTCACAGGCAGTTGCCATGGTGTTGGCGATCCAGTAACCTTATATGCTCATTTATTGATCATCCTGAATGAAATTTTCATCTTTACCCTGCTACAATATTGTCAGAATGGTGAAAAACTTGTATTGGTACTAATTCTATATCATTTATTCTAGCATAGCTTTGCTGCTTAAGGGTAAAAAATACCTAAAAGGCTTTACAATGCGAGACCGTTGGTGCACAGCCTTGTTGCTAGATGATGTAATTGCAGGTGAATCTTAGGTGTTATTTATCAAAGGTCCAGTTGATTTTTACCTGAAAAATTCCAGTTTTCAAGTATTTCAGTTTTCAAAGTATTTTCAGATCATGGTGCTTCTTCAGTATTTTTCAGCCAAAACTCGAATTTTCAGGTTAAAAAAAATGTATTAAAAATGTATTAAACCCTGAAGCTAGAAATAGCTCAAATCCAAAAATACTCCAGCTAAAACATGTCAAGGTCATGTAGAAGTCAATGACAGAGGTCTCTTGAACCATATGAAGATGTTTGTAGACTTCATGATGTTTGAGTTTCCAGTTTTTCAGAAATCAGAAAACTTTGGGAGTTGTGCGTTTATTCGATGTATAAAAAAACCTTGCAAGCCTCTAAAACTGGACCTTTGATAAATAACCTCCTTCGTGTTTGTCATTTCTTGGTACAGTCTAAATTATCTGCAAGCATAGAAAATAAGTTTGTACTGTGCAACAAATATTGATGTAGCAAGTATAATCTATTGTGTGAAAAATAATAATCCATTCATAAAATACTGGATTCCTCTCAAAAGACAAAATCTTACCTAATTCTCCCATCTGTAATAATGTATTGTTTTTGCTCTCTAGCTACAAAACTCTTTATTGGCTCTTTTTCTGGAGAAGATTTGAAGCTGTGATTGGCATGACCAGTATATCAATGCGGGCACCTGTCATTAACAGTCAGGGTGGCTCTATGCCTCAGCTGTCACAAAGTATGTCCTATCTATATACAGCAGAGGTAATCCGTCAATAATGAATTCTTTTTAGAACAGTAGAGGTTCAGGGGTTAAAAAGATTTGTATCTAAAGTTTTTTACTTTTCTGTAATAGTTGGTGTCAACTAAGGTAGCATAAATATCTGTTGCTAGCAAAGCAATCGGGTTGGATTTAATCTTCCCATTTTTTTTTTTTTTTTTAGAAAATAACTCACAATAGTCATGTGCGGGTCGGAATTTTCCCAAACTTCACCAGCCCTCCCACGCCTGCCTGAACCGCCAATGACATCAAAAAGGGGTGGGGAGAGCACAAATCTATAAAAAAACATTTATACATTATACACATCTGTAAAAAGTTAACCTGGCAGTTGAAGCCGGCAGTTGTAAGGTCGAGGGTGGGAGAGCAGTCAGAAGAGCTCAACTCATGACCCGAAAGAGGGGATGCAAGGTGGACCCAAATCCGCGGGTATTGGGTCGGCCCTCACAGCACTAATTCATAATGAATGATAAAAGTGATAAGGGGCAAAGAAGTCCCTACTACCTCTTTAATTAAAGCATCACTTGCTGGTCCGGCAACAATAGAATTTACTTATAGCATTAACTAAACATGAAATACAAGTATAGCATATGTTGTACATGAATGTAATAAAAAGAAAATAACTTTTATTTTAACTAAGCTAGCACAAATCCATGTTGGTGGCAAAATAATCCAGTTTTCCTTGGCCTGTCCTTCCTACTCCCCTAGCAGAATAGTAAGGTGGCAACCTTGATAGCATGGTGCTTCACATCAAAGAAATATCCTTTATCTGAACAACTCATTAGGAACACACTATTAAAAACATAGAAACCAGAAGGTTAGTTTTATATTGTGTAATATTTTATATCGCACATAAGTGATGCATTGTTCTGCAAAAGAACTACACTTGAATGCCACAAATAGATTACACCCCGGCTGCCTCTAATGCCACTGCCAAAGACTGCAGTTAAAATCCATTTTGTAAGTTTTGTCTTTCACAAGTTACTTCTAACTTCAGCCATGTGACATATATAAAGGAAAATATATTTTCTTCAAATAGCCCAGCATTTAATGCAAATTACTATAAATATTTAATTAACTTTGGACTTTCCTCAATAATCCAGATCTACGATATTGAAGTTTTGTTTTTCTGAGTTGTTTTGATATTTGTCCTGTGAGCAGCCTATTTCAGAGCTCGAAGGCAGGAGATGGTTAATTTAGAATGCAGCATGAAACCACAGGACAGCGTCAAACCACAAGCCTGTGTAGCAAGCCCCAAGCCTCTTCATGCAACACTTAAAAACAATTCCAAGCCTGCTTTCATGTATTATTTAAGCTGTTATTGTCAATGTGATCTAAACCATCAACCTATTCATGAATGTCACTGGTGATAGTGCACGTTAATACCACTCATGGGGAAATTATCTGATTTTGTGCATATATTAAACTAACACACCCAGAAAGAAATTAGATAAAACAACCATTCTTTGAAGTTATTCAACCTGGAAATAGTTTATTCTGTGGCACCACACATTAAAACCTCAGTAGATATGCATACCACAGCATTGTGCTTGGGAAATTATTTTAGGAAGAAAACTGATGCAGCAGAAAATAAAGCAACATAAATTAAACGACAATATGAAAATGGGTTCATCTGTTCTGACAAACAATTCAGCATACCACCAAAGGGGATTGGCCTGGTTCATTCATCAAGTCACCTTGTCCTAAATCAGGGGTCCCCAACCTTTTTTTACCAGTGAGCCACATTCAAATATAAATAGAGTTGGGGGTCAACACAAGCATGAAAAAAATCCCTTGGGGTGCCAAATAAGGGCTGTAATTGGTTTTGGTATCATCTATGTAGACTGGCAGCCTATGTAGACAGGAGGCTCTGCTTGCCACTATACTTAGTTTTTATGCAATTAAAACTTGCTTCCAAGCCTGGAATTCAAAAATAAGCACCTGACTTGAGGACACTGAGAGCAACATCCAAGGGGTTGGAGAGCAAAACGTTGCTCACGAGCTACTGGTTGGGGATCACTGTCCTAAATGGAGGCTAGTTAGGGTTTAGCCATTGAGCAGGAAAATAACCATGTAACGGAGTGAAGGTGATTAAAATTGTTTTGGCCTAAGGTTACATCATTGTTAGATTTCAAAATCTGTTTGCTCTTTTGAGAAATCGATTTCAATTCAGAATTCTGCTGGAGCAGCACTATTAACTGATATATTTTGAGGAAAAAAAAAATTTTTTTTCCCATGACAGTATCCCTTTAATTACACTGTTTACAGAAGAGCTTATTGTCGCTTTTTGTACCTTCATGGAGGAATCTATTTCCTGCTACTCATTTGACGGTGTCCTTTCTGACCAACAAAAGCTTTTTCTCACTTTATCAAAAGTGTTCTAGATTTAGTCTCCGTATCAGAACCCACATGACAAAATTATAAAATGGCATTATTAAAATTCTACACTGCTGATTAGAATGCCTGTGGCTGATTTGACAATGAGGCTGATATATTGCGCTTCTCAGTCCAACACATTTTGACTTGGATAAAATGGCCATAATGTCCCTCTTACAGCTTCCGTTTATTTGAAAGAGCAATGCCTAAAATAACCAATACAGTTGCTTTGACTGTGGTGCCAAAGGCAAGCAAATTTAAGCTGCCAGAGCCAGTTTGTAGCCTTCAGCATGAGACCGAAAGAGATGAGAAGGTATAGCTATGGCAAAATAAATCTAACTTGTATATAACATTTTTTAAATAATGTTAATACAGATATCAAATCCATTATCTGGAAAGCCATTTTCCAGAAAGCCACAAATTACGGGAAGGCCATATCCCGATTTTTTTTAATAAATTCTTTAGTAATAAAATTTTATATATATTAATTCTAATTAATATAGTTAATCCTTATTGGAGGCAAAGCAATCATTGGGTTTATTTAATGTTTAAAAGCTTTTTTTTTGTAGACTTTAATTTAAATCATGGAAAGACCCCTTAGCTGGAGAACACCAGGTCCCCTGTACATAAAATCAGTGTGACAGTTAATACTATAATGTTCTGGATTAAAGGGAAGGCTGATATATACTTTCTCTAATTGCTGCAATTATTCTCGACATGAAAGAATTAATACTCTATTTTTTAAAAATGAAGTAGTCTTACCGTGCCAAGAATACAGCAACTTTTTTAAGCAGACTAAACTACAGATGTAGTCACTTGGATTTGTAAGTATAATGCGTCGTGACTCAGGGCTAATTGAAGAAACTGTGTTATCTAAAGTTATCTTAACTCATTTAATGCATTTAACCTTTTCATTAGCATACCAAAGCTCCATTGTTTTCAATGGTGAACTCTTTAATTGGATGGGATGCTGTGACACAATATTCTGTGATAAGTGAGATAAATGGGATAAATGAGTTAAGTCACGACGCATTAAACACACAATCCAAAGTGACTGCATCTGTAGCTTTATAGACATTTCAATAGAGATAAAATGTAGCCCATGTCCAATATTTATTCCAGGGCCTGAACTGTAAGGTTCCCTCACTTGGCTAGCTTCTCTAGTAACCAACATAACAGACCAGTGTACCTGCTAGAGTAACGCTCTCGGTGCTATCCATTATTATGCTGGTTGGAGAAAAATAAATTAAGTTACAAAGCCAATTCTGCTTATATATTGTGTTTTTTTTTTACAGTGAAATTAAAAAGTAGGTTAACAGATTGGATATGTACAGTCATTGTTAGCATCAAGGATGTGTTCCAGCCCTTGGTGCCTCCCACGACAAGACTAAAACAGATTTGTTTCATAGCTTTATACAGTAAGGATTCAGGGTACTGCAGTTTTGCTTGTTTTCTATGAACTTATATCCCATGTAAATTGAACCGTAATACAATGGGGTCCTTGTCACAGGAAGTGTGCAGCTGCAAGTCACATGAGTATCAGGAAGTGAACTCCATGCACAAGGCAAATGATGATAAAGTCAATAGTTGCCTATTTAATGCATTCAATCTACAAGTAATGGTCTAATAGAGCTCAGACTTGAGAAATGACTAAGCTATTAAGAGCCTGGTTCATTTGCTGAGGTTTGTTTAGGTCTGTGGTAGAGCCTCGTACTGCATAATGTCTGTTTGTTTTGGATTAAATAATTTAAAGGCTTGTGATTTTTATAGGCAACTGATTTAAAATAATCAAATATTTAAATATTATAACCCTTACACATAAAATAATCAGATGTTTACACTTTAAATATAACCTTTACATATACTTTTTACACTGGATTTATTATTCCTTTGCATTAAATAAACTATGCATTGCAACAGGGTTTGGCCTAGCCGGCCGGGGCTCCCTAGGCACCTCTCCCCCAAAACTACACACATGCACAGCAGCAGCAAGACCAGCGGTGTTCAGGCCCAGATTTGTAGCCACATTTCAATCCACAAAGGCCCGAGACTTGGGCAGCAAACTATTAGGGTTGTCATGCTGTCCAGCTGCTTGCTTAGGAGCACTGGGGACTCGCAACTTCCCAGTGTGCTGGAGCGTGCTCACAAGGGGGGATACGGGCAGTGGGTGCTAGGCCTTGGGGGTGCTGCAAGAAGAGATGACAGTGAGAAAACAAGGGTCAGGACAAGGGTTAAGTGATGGAAGAGGTACATGCCTTGCGCCACCACCATCCCCACTACAGCGCCCTAGGCATGCGTCTCTTCTGCCTACCTCTAGTTCTGGCCCAAATAGCAACCCTATAAATATTAGCGTATGACTGGCATTTTAGCCAATTCAGTATAAAAAATAAAACCTGGGTTAATAGGCTGAGCCAAAATAAAAATGTTTTCAATAAAGTTAGTTAAAAATCCAAGAAAACCGCAGCACGCCGATCCAATATTCTATTTGTGAAAAGGTGGTTTATTGGCTCAAAGGTAGACAATAACTGCCAACATTTCGGACCCCACTGGGCCCTTTATCAAGCCAGGCTTGATAAAGGGCCCAGTGGGGTCAGAAACGTTGCCAGTTATTGTCTACCTTTGAGCCAATAAACCACCTTTTCACAAATTGAATATTGGATCGGTGTGCTGCGGTTTTCTTGGATTTTTATGTGAAATGCTATGACTCTGAGCAGGGAGTCTAACTAACTGTACAGCACCTGACACCCGAGAGGCAATTGGTAACAGGTGAGCACAGGTGTGGTTCAATATAGTTAGTTAGCCAAAAATGTAATGTATAAAGGCTGGAGTGACTGGATGTGTACCATAATAGCCAGAACACAACTTCCTGCTTTGCAGCTCTCCTGGTTTCCACTGATTGGTCGTAACCAATCACTGACTTGAGGGGGGGGGCACATGGGTCTTAACTGTTGCATTTGAATCTGAACCTGATGCTAAGGATCAATTGCAAACTCACTGAACAGTTATATCCCATGTGGCCCCCCTAGAGTTAGAGAGCTGAAATACAGGACAAAGTGTTCTGTTCTGTTAGGCATCCAGTCACTCCAGCCTTTATAGATTATATTTTGGCTAACTAACTATATTAGAAACATTTTTTATTTTGCACAGCCTATCTATTTAACCAGTTTTTATTTTTGCATGGAACAATTCCTTTAAGAATAATCCATAGGAGTAAGTGTATGTTCCAGGTTTAAAAATGAGGGCATTATGGGGATTATGCTACAGGGCTTTTTTAACTTTATATGGCACTACCTAAGTCTTTGATTCAATGAGTATAGTTTATGAAAGGGTTATATGTACCAAATATTTTGTGTGTGCGTGCTATGCTCCTTTCATTTTTTGTGCTTGGAGATGTGTGGGTATTTGTACTGCAGCAGTAAATACAGTATGTCTATGAAGACTCTCATTTATCCAGTTCGCGATATGCAGTATCTAGACTTAAGTCAAAGGCAACAGGACATTTAGGGGCAGTTTTATTAAGGATTGAGTTGTGGTTACCATGAAAATTAAAACTTGAATTTTTCAAGATTTATTACACTCCGACCCTGGAAATAGCTTGAATCCATAAATAAACCATATAAAACATGCCAAGGTCATGTAGGAGTCAATGGCAGAGGCATCTTGAACCATTTGAAGATGTTGGTAGTCTTCATGATATGTATTTTCTTGAATGGAAAACCATTCGAGTTATGATATCAATCGAGTTAATTTCAGGTATAAAAAAACTCTAAATTTCCTTTGATAAATAAACCCCTTAGAGAGTGTCTTGAAAGCGTTTCACCAATTCGACTGAATCACTGTTTAACTCATCTGAGAGTTTCAGCCAACACCTTATTTGAAGTTCAACGCAATAGTGATGGGCCAATGTATTTGCCTGTGACGAATTCCCACGATTTTTGCGCCTGCGTCTCGTTTTGGATGCCGGCACACATTGTCCAAAAAACGGACGCCCGTGTCCATAACAAGATGCAGCAACGTTTCGTGAATTTTTTGCTGTTTCGCAAATTTATAGTAGAAATGCATACAATCATTGTGATTGGATGTCTGTGACTTTACTACCCTGAAGGGTTGAAAACATTTGAATATTTAATATTGGATCGAATAGTTCCAACCCAAAAATTCTAATTGTATTCGAATCATTCAAATCGAGTTTTCCTCAGAAAAAAAAACTTGAATGTCAGGAAGGCCATTAACATCTCCAAATTAGTGATGGGCGAATCTGGGGCGTTTTGCTTTGCCAAATTTTTCCAGAACTTTGCAAAACGACGAAAAATTCATGAAATGCCACTAACGTCTCGTTTGGGTGCCGGCGTCTGTTTCTGGATGTTTTTAGCGCATATTGCTGGCTTTTTTTGCCAGGCAAATTTTTCCTGGCGTTTTTGCAAATTTATTCGCCGGTGGTGAATTGCGGGAATTCGCCGCAAATTTGCCCCAGGCTAATAAATTCGCCCATCACTACGCCAAATGTCTCAACAGACCTCTGCCATTGACTTGCACATGAACTCCGCAGGTTTTAGGTCGCAATTTTTCTAATTAGGAGTGTTTCCATGATCGAGGTAAGATAAATCTCACATTTGAATTTACATAGGGATTAAAATTTACTTTGTGACCCTTGATAACTCTGCCCCCAGTGTCCTTTGACTTAACTCTCCTAGAAACAGTAAATATGGTTGTGCAAGTACCTCTCAGAAAACATTTACACAGGTAACTGCTCAAGACCTCATGTAAAATGCAGCAGCAGGTTTATTGGACCTTCTTCTGATGACGGTCCAAATGTGATATAGAAATGAAAATCTAGAGATTTGCTTGCCTTCCACGGTTAGCCCTGCCGTCCCCATGGTTATTTTATATTTATTTCACATGGCTTCATTTCTTACATTAAATATTCAGTTTGTTGTATCAACATTTTCTGATATCGGTGCATTGTTATTTATATCATTATTCTGTGTCCTTCTGATCCAGGTTTCAGCTTTTGATTTGATACAGGGCATTCCTGTAAGCACTACATTTTTACATTTTTTGCTGGAATCTGTATTTCTTTTTTTTTTTTTTATTCACTTTAAAAACTGTATTTTTTCAATCTGCTCTTTCTGACAGTTAGTACAATACTTCACATTAAGAATTCACCCGTAACGCACCATTCTCCTGAAAAAAAAGTGCTTTGTCTTTTGCAGCTTAAGTAATAAAGCAATAGTGAATGAAATAGTTTGCAATTCCTATAGTGAAGGAACGAACCAACTGCAGAACAGAGGCCACCAGCCACAGCATACTGTTGTAATTACTCCCACAATCCTATACATTTAACAGAAACTGAATGTGCATTGTATTGGGAATGAATGAATGCAATTGAACCTTAGGCCACCTTTATATATGATCAAACACAATCCTTACCAAGTAATGTACATTATTCAGCTTGAATAACTGACATTTATGTGAACAGTACTGGCTGTAAATAAGTCTGACACAGTTTGAGGGATTAAATGGTTATTAGTGCATACAGGCAAGATTCTGAGCATCCACCGTGATACCCGACAGCTCTTCTGAACAGCAGTGCCCTTATGGGAGTTATAGTTCAGCAATAGCTTGAAGGGCTGTAAGATCAGCATCTCTGATAGAATTGTTTTTGCTTTTGGAGAATTCAGAATGACCTTGCTTACAAACCCTGTGGTTTCAAGGAGAACATGAACCTCTCTCCAATGTTCTTGCCTCAATCATTTACTCAGCTCTGCAGCTTTATAAAACCTTAGAAATGCTTGGAACATGTCTATAAACACACATCAATTGTCACTTTGTGGGTACTTCAAACAGGTGGAAGCAATGCTGAAGATTTTCTCCCCTCTTTTCATGTAATCTCAACTCCAGAGAATTAATCTGTAAATGATTCATTTTGCTAAATAGCATGTAAGTTTTTAATTTTTGTAAATCAAGCCGTGGTTTGCATAATGAATGCTTGGCCATATTTAACGTGTGTCAGACGTTCTAATTGTCCCCAGAGATATTACCGTGATATTTGAATGCTTTGTAAGGGTTAAAATAACACATGACTGTCATGCCCCTAAGTTTTCTATTATGGACCTATTTCAGAAATGATTTATTCCCTGGACAAAATTCCTTCAGTGATTTACATATATATTGTGAGCCATGAAACAAAATATGAGCTTAGATCATGTCAGCTTGGGGGGTTATCTGCATTATAGCACACAAAATGATTCCATTCAAATTGTACCTTACCCTGCAGTTGGGGCCTTCTGTTCATATATCACATGCCCATGATAGCAATAGACACACTTATTTATAGCACTTTAGTTGTGAAGTTAATATTACAGGCGGCTGTCGACTGACCAACAATGTGTTTTAATTATGTGTTTCAATTATATGTTTTCTCTGAAGGCTTTTGTTTTCCCCACAAACATTAAACAGTCCGCTGTCAGATGTTTTCACCTTGCTTGTTAACAGAACAGATCTAACGCCTTATTTTATTGCTACAAAAGCCAAACTAGAAGCAAATCTCCATATGCTTTACTGTGTAGTTATTTTGTATGCAAGAAAATCTGTTACATTTCATAATACCGTCAATACCAGAACTGTTCTTCAATGCATTATACTTAGTTTGTGGGGCTTTATGACAATGAAAGGGTTACAAGCAAAGTGATTGAGATTTGAACATAAATTCTGCACTGTCAATATTCCTACCATGAGACTGTTTTGTTTTCATTGATATTCCTGTAAACTAGTCTGGAACACAAAAGGTTAATTAGATCTGCAGGAGTTTGGTGCAGAGTGGAAAGATGCGCCAGCTTCTTCGCAACACCCTCTCTGCTATTCCTTCTTTCTATCTTTGGCATATACATCTGTATATCTGTAATTTTCTATACAGCTCGCTCTAGCCAGCAATCAGGTTGTACTGAACTGTCATTAATCCTAGGGTAAGTGTAGGAATGCTACAGCAAAAATCTTATCACAAATATTGTTCCTCTTAAAGTCTCCAAAAAAGAATCCTTTATTGCATGTATTTAGTTTTAACATTTGGCACAGTACAAATTTGTGGTGCTTTTTTTTTTTTATAAGATAAACCTGGAAAGATTGATGTGGGGCTCTTAACAAAAGAATCTTCCTTAGAAACTGGGGTGCTGCTGTTATACACGAGCAGCATCTTTTGAAAAACAGCAGATTGCTCTCATGGACTTCTAGTCAGTGTTTTTTTGCTTTCTGATTAAACAGAACTAAATCATTTTCTATTCATTATGGCACATAAACATCATCTCTGATTTTTTTCTCTCTCTCTATATTCTGTTATACCATCACTTAAATAGAACTTACAAGTTAGAAAATAGTTTTAAATTTTAATATAATCTTTTTCTGTCATCAGCCCATAGATTTAATATATAAGCATTTACAAGAAAACAAAAAAGTCTCTCTCTTTCTGTACAAAAGTTACTGTCTTTTTTTGTGCATTCTATTGCATTATAATTTGAAAAAAAAGTCATATTTGAGTTTCCTGTACCTTCTCTTTTGTGTGGGTCTGAATTATATAA
>CM044435.1:80266762-80293444 GCA_024363595.1 Xenopus borealis | reverse complement strand
AGGGAGCGATATCAGAGCCCCGTAGCATCTTCCTCTCTTAATGGTCCTCCTCTCTCCCTTTTTGCTTGGTGTTGTAAGCTGCAGCCAACCAGCCAGGCTGCTCTCTCATCCTTTCGTCCTTCAGTCAGAACGTGGATGTACTGCTGACGCATACTGTTCTGAGCTGAACATTAGCGTGATGCAGTGCTCCTATGTATTCACACAGCCCCCTCCAACCCCTCCTTTTCTTTCCCTCTAGGGGTTAATGCTCAAAGCTTCCAGCTAAGTTGCATTGGCTGTTTCACATTCCCTTCCCCCTTTATCTTTTCTCTCTGTATATCTGGCAAAGGAGTTATTAATGCAGAACAGGCTGCAGTGAGTTTTAAGAGTCCACAGCTTGGAGTGAGCGATTATTTTTCTGGTTCCCTTTCAATGAATTCAGTTAATGATGCCTATCGAGTGCTGTGCATTTTTGCCTTCTTCTCGATCTCTCTGCGTTCCATCCTTGACTTAGCCTGCGCTGGGAAAAATGCAGAAATGAGATTTCAGCTGCCAGGGGCAGGAGAGATGTGATTGGCTCTTCTTCTGCCAGTGCAGCGTCATCAACGCCAATTGCTGACTTTGCTTCCCTTTGACGGCAGGGGTAATTTGCACCCCCTATCATCCTCTTTCTGACTTCAGCCCTACTGCCCCTCTATCAGCACTCTGCACTCACGCCCCCAAGTTGTGAGCAAATATCGGAAGCAGCCCAGAGATGCAGAACTGGTGTTTGGTGGTGAATGTAGGAGTGAGAGAGTTGTTTCAAGAAAAGAGCAGCAAATGCATGGCAACGCTAGAGCACCATCTCGTAAATTCCTTTCACTCCCAATTTTTTAACACTTCACTTGCTGCAGAAGTGAGTAGATGGCACATTCTCTGATGGAGTGTCTGGCAGAAGCAAAAGACTAAGTGGGGGGCTTGAGATCCATGGTGCAACCTTTTCCCCTGCACCCTCATATCACACTACCTTGGTAAATCAGAATGGCTCATTGCTTTGCAGTCAGCTTTTATTAGCTATATGCTTTTGTATATTGCTGTCTCCCCCTATGTGTGTCTGTAAGGAAATGCCTGTATTCCATTTGCTGGTGTCAGGTGAATTTACAGAATGAAACAGAGCCGCTATCATTCAGCTGCTTAACTGGCTCCGATTCTAGAGATGGCTCAAGGAATGTACACTGCAGTCCCTCACACAATGCCCGATCTCCGCCAAACAGGTAAGTTGTTTTCCTGCTGGGCAGATTTGAGGCTTAGAAGTATAGCAAACAGTAGTAAAGCATGGCAGGTGCTGGTATCCCATTGGAATGCTGTTTGCAGAGATTTATCATCCAAGCAATTTTCTTTCTCTGCCTGCAGTAATTCTTTGATACATTTGTGCACAGACCAAATGGTGCTGCATTACAGCTCAGTGAAGCGCAAGTGATCTTTGGCAGTCAGTTTAGATATCTGTGAAGCCATGTATTCCACTTTTGAAACTTTTCTTAAGGAATGTATTCACTCAAACTACTGCAGGTAAGAAATGTTGCTTTAAAAAGAGTTTTGGTTTACAGACAATTCTATGAAGTCAAGGTTGGCCAATATTGGTCCTTTTTTGTTGTTGTGAACTATAACTCCCAGCATGACCAGTAAATCACTTGGTTTGGATGAGGTTCTTATAATTGTAGAATATTAATGCACATACTCTCTAGCTGATGCAAGTTGACGTTTTCTTACTTTAATTTATTACATTAAAGTAATATTTTGTCAACAAATAATAGAAAAGGGGCTAGAAGTTTTTTCCTGGCTATGAAAAAAATCATATATATATTCCCTTTCATCCTGTGCCACTTTCTGATGTTGCAAAGTTTAACAGACTTGTGCTGCTTGATCCTCTCTTAAAGTTACAATACCAGTAAAATATAAGTAGTTTGTAAGTAAGAGAACATTTTAAACAGTGTTTCAGTAGTTGAGCAGTAGTAGTTTCTCATTTCATTTTAATACCTTGCCAAGATACTTCTAAAGTTTGGCAACGTAAGAGGGCGTGTCAAATTGCAAGAAAAAAACAAAACTAGCTGCTATATTAATGTCTGTTTTTATGATTGCTTTACTTATGTAGTCCAGAGCATGTTTGCACATTGCAATTTATGTACTTTTTGTTTAACGCATTAATTGGAGCCATATTTTAGTCTTTGCCAAGATGCTCTTTTTACAGACATAAATCAAAACCCCTGGTGGCCAGTAATATATGCTACAGTTATTTTACTTTTGCCATATAATACCGAATGCCTTGACTGAGGCAAGCAAAATGGCAGCTCCCATAAGGGATTGACACTGCTGAGGAATATTTACTTTACTTTGTTTTTTTTTCCAGCCTCTTGAGAAAAAGAACAGGATATTAGATGGCATGATTTAATTTTATCAACAGTAAATTAGTCAAAAAGTTCCTGGTTGTTGAGCAGGATGCTGTATGTACATTCAACATTTTAAAGGTTGGGATTTTGATCTACATTTTTCAGATCAGCAAATGAGTGACTATTAAAAATAGCACTAATATGAAAGTCTCATTACCAGTGTGTGTCAGGGATCTGAAGCCCCATATTGGGACTGTGATGCAGCAGATTCAAGGAAGTCCCCAGGTTCTGTATTAAATTCAATCATCAGAATATAAGAACTCAATTTTCTGTTTCTAAAAAGTCAAAGAGGAAATTATCATATGAATGTAACCATGTAAGTATATCCTATGGGTAGGCTCAACCCTGGCACAAACCGAGTAATGAAAGGTTCATTGTTAACCTATGATATGCCATGATACTGCAGAAGAGGCAAGCCAATATTCTGGCACGCTCTGCTCATGTTAGCTGCAATCAGATTGCTTTAACTGAAGCAAGCAGCAGCCATATTTAGTTCTAGCGTGGAAAAAAAAAGGCAATCATAGTACGTATATAATGCTGGAGGCATGTTTTGGAAATGAAAAGGTGTTAAAAGCTATTTAATAATAGCAGTGTGTTGTGAGGTTCCAGGCTCATTCAGCAACATATGGTGGGAGCAACAATGAAATCATTGCTATAAAATGCTTTCCCACAGATCAGCATTAACTTTTCCAAACAGAGACATCTGCAGCATTGTCATGTTTCAGCCAGGTTATGTATGTCGTTAAATTACAATTTAAACTACATCTTAACCAAGGAGACTCGATTGTGTGCAGGGGTAGGGTTTTATGGAAAGAGAAAAAAACCTAAAACATAAAATAATGACACCTTATTATGCAACAGTTGATCTTTTCAGTCTGCACAGCAGGGATTTTCAACCTGCAGTCATTTAGCTCTTGACAAACTGCAACTCCCAACATCCCACCAGGAGCCAGGGGGCAGCTGTCATTTTGTATTGCCCGGGGCCCTCTGTTCTCTGTCTTGAGCCCCATTTGTGTAGCATGTCGGATGAACTGTGTCAGGCTTCTTGATATGGGAATAGCCATTCCAGTCATCCTGCCATTTTATATCAGTTTCTATATATTCAGCGAGTAACTCAAGCTTCCAATACAACCTCTTCTCACGTTGCAGTACAGACTCCAGCTGAATTTATCATGATGCAGTGTTATAGATTTAGGATGGACCTAGTTACAGAAGGTTTTTTTTCCTTTTATTACAGCACTACGAAATATGTTGGCGCTAAATAAATGCATGTTAATAATAATAATAATAATAATTACCTTAATTAGCTACATTTGCTCACAATACCTGTTTTTTGACACAATTCCTCTTCATGGCACAATAGGGTCCCAATTTGCATATACAGTTGCTTGTAAAGTGAAGAATAATTAAAGCAATAGGTTCAAATAAGTGGTTATTACTAAACAATGAGTGCAGTATGCAATTTATTGTAGCCAGTTTAACACGATCTTCCTATACAATATTTCAGTTATCCACAATGCTGCTTTACATCTATGTCAATGCTTTAGACAAGGGAAGTAACGTGGCTGTGCCCAGTTGAACCTGTCTAGTTTTCCCTTTTATTGCAGCCAAATAAATCCCAACCTACACAACATATTCATGTGACACAATCTCCCTTTTACTGGGTGCCCTACTGTCGATATTCCATGTGCATGGACCAAATAGTTATCATGGTCTGAGAAAGCAGAGAGAATATATCCGTGAGGAAGTAAGGAGTACATCTTGGTTCAGTGTTAATGTTCATAGAGTAGACCTATAAACCCATGGCCACATTTATTGTAACTATATTACGTTCTGATTTCACAAGGAGCAAATAAGACTGATTTTACCTTCTCTATAAACCTCCTAACCTTTCACATTGCTAGCCTTTGAAGGGGATTTATGTGGCTGCTGGTCACCTTGTCTCCAGGTTTAGGGTCTTTTATGATTAATGCCTTTTGAACAGTTCCTTGATGCATTTCCGCACTGCGTGCTCCAATCTTTAGTGTATTCCATTAGTTGTACCCTGAGGCCCTAACCTGCTGGTACAAAACTAACGGAAGACAAATATTTACTTGATACACATTTATTCCCCAGATTGCACAGTAGAGTTTGCTGATGCATCCTGAACCTCAAGGACATCATACAACCACTATCTTTCCTTATTTTGTGTGCTTGACAAAGTGTTGCTGCTGGTCACATTATAACATTTAAAATGTGCCTTTAAAATAATTTTGTGAAACTGTAATCTCTCTGGCTAATTCATATTTACAGCAAATTGTTTCTGATGGATTGTTTACTTTATATGTGTACCACACAAGCTATGAACTTTCCCTTCACCAGCACTTTATTGCTACAATGTCATGATATAACATGAGGACTTGAGGCTGAATGAAATTACTTCTGATCATGGAAGCATGAATTATAATTTACAAACCATTAGCAGATGATTAACTGCACTAACTTTACGGTCTATTCTACCATTAGTCTCCTTATTGCTCCTATGGTTACAGGACCTGTGCAGAGGTCAGTGACATTTATAAAAACTGCAAGTATTTGGCGTGCAAGCTTGAGTGCACATTAAAATGTTCATAAAGAAAGCTTTAAAGATCTGTTTAAGCATGTGACAGGCAGTACAGAAAGTCTTTTTCTTTATTCATCAATGAAAGGCAAGAAACCAGAGCCCAAGAGCTGCAGAAAAAAAGTTAATTAAACAAAATAGGCCCAGTTGGAAACTTTATGATGTCTCCACTGCTGACTCCCAAGCATAACCTCTTTCTACTACTTAACTGATGCCCAAAACAACCTTATAGCCATGGAACAAAAAAATTGACAATGTATAATAAAGGTGATTTTGCGGTTAATGTTTTATGAAATTCAACATGGACAAAACTCATCTTTTTCAGTCTACATACTCATTTACACAGTACAATATCCATATTCATACAGTTCCCACTTCCCTTAAAGGAGAATTAAACCCTAAAAATGATTATGGCTAAAAATACCACATTTTATATACTGAACTTATTGCACCAGCCTAAAGTTTCAGCTTGTCAATAGCAGCAATGATTCAGGACTTCAAACTTGTCACATGAGGTCACCATCTTGGAAAGTGTCTGTGACACTCACATGTTCAGTGGGCTCTGAGTTTTGAGAAGCTAAGCTTAGGGGTTGTTGCAAATTATCAAGCAGAACATTAGGTTGACCTTAGCTGATGGTTCTTATTAAATTCTGATGTTCGTTGCAATGGTTTCTGTGCTGCCATTTACCAATAATCTGTATTATTATTAATAATATGTATTTATATAGTGCATATTCCGTAGTGCTGTATTTTAATTGCTAATCAGCCATATATTTTGACATTTAAACTGTAGTACACTATTCTATGTGTACTTTATATTGTGAGTCAATCCCCAAGCTCAGTAAAAGTGACAGCAGCACAGAGCATGTGAATCAGCAGAAAAGAAGATGGGGAGCTACTGTGGCATCTTTGGAGGCACAAATACAAATACTGCTAAAGGGACGTGGTTGCCTTGGGCTGCTACAGAAGCCCAAAACATAGTGTACAACATTTCTTTCTTCTTTAAGCTTTAGTTCTCCTTTAACCTCAAAAGCCGATCTCCATTCTAACTCTAATTACGAAAATTAGGAACTGCTGTGTCCTGTATTAATTCATATGGCAAATTAAAGAGAAGCCAAAGGGCACTGTATTTTAGACTTCAAAATAGCATTTAAGGGTATTAATTGTCCACACTTTATATTGGGGAAACATTCATTTCAAAATCATGATTATTTCTATTGGTTTTTTCTTATGCCTGAAGGACGCATATTACATTTGTCTATCATTAATCTTCAGTATAATCATGGGAAAGTGATTTCCAGTGCCTTAGTCTAGAGCCCATTATGTCCCAGATTGGGTGGAATCATGGAAGAGTGCATTTCACAGACATTACTAAAAACGTGGCAGCTTGCAATTGGAATTCTCCTCAGCTCTCCACATGTTTCAGTATTGGCTTTTACATCTTCCTTTCCAACTCATTGCCCCTTGTAGACAAGGGGACGTACTTCTACAATACACAAAGCATGCTGACATGCTTTTGTGGAAGCCAGTACTTAGCCTGTGAAATTATTAGACAGAACTGACAAAAATATCTTGGTTTAAGATGCAAAACTTTTAACAATCAATCTTAATAGCATATGCATTTATAATGAAAGTTTAGAGCCCAGTGTTTTGGCTCTTAAAGATGTAATAAATACATGTCCAATACAAGTTCTGCATGTCCAAAAGTCAACCTAAACCTATTATCAGCATCTTCACTTACTCCTCTGAAGAAGGATCTGAGAATGTCATAAAGATAACTTATGCCAGTTGAGAAAAATTGGAAATTTACAATGGGCCACATACATTGCAGTGCCTTTGAGATTTCATTGTATTTGGTTATCATTTGGAATCAGCAGGCCTCCATGTACATAGCAATAATCATGTAAAACAAATTAGTGGTACATGTATGGCTATTTTAAAAGCAGACTGCCAACAATTGAATGTGACAACTCAAAATAATCTAACCAATTCTGACAAATTGGAACTTTTAGCAAACCCAAAGGACTTTAATACATTTTCCAATTCATTAATATGGCAACGTAACTATTGAAGTTGAGCTGCTAGTAAATTTTATTTGCCCAATAGGGTTGTTGATCTCACCCTTAGGCCAAAAGCACACAATGCATACCAACTATAATGGTGAGCCCATCTTCCATTTCTTGCCAGATTTTATCTGTGCATGTAACAAAATACCACATATGTCAGTGCTTTAAACTGTCAGGTGGGGCCTTGCATAAACCTCAATTGTAGAACGGTGTTGGATATGACTTGCCTTTTCCTCTCGGCTCAACTGTACAGCCCATTCTTCCAGAGAACAGCAAACATTTCTCCTAAAAGGATTTTTTTCTCTTTTGCAAATCCATTAGAGCTTTGGGTTTAGTCCAGATTAGAGGATTAGCAGATCTGGATTTTGCATGATTGTCCCTGTTGAGCTGGTTAGTGTAAGTATTCTAATAGCAAATTCAGGAAAGTAGGAATTTGCTCGCCCTCCTGCCAGAGACAATATGCCAGCCTTCCCTGTGTCTTTATCTGCACTTGATTGCATGCTACCCATAGCTTTGACAAATGGCAAACGTGCAAAATGATCTAATATGGGCTTTGTACTTAACAGGTAATAAATTCAACCTTTAAATCTTTATATTCATCAAATCAGTATTTGAAGTTTTGTCTTGTTTGTTGGTGATTTTAAGAGATATGCACTTTTGTCTTCCTTCACACCACACTGATTATGTCATGGGGCACAGGTCATTGATGGTGGATGGGGGTAGATTGAACGGGGCAGAAAGGTGGTGGGTTATGCCTGGTGGAGAGCTGTCTGCTATGAAAATCGGACCTGGAAGCTGAAAAGTAAGTGCAGCTAAGGAAAGCTTCACAAAATTAGAGAATTGCAAATTTATAAGCAATTGCATCAATTTTAAATGTGTAATGTTGTTTTTGGTGCTAGCTGATTTATTGGCTAGGCTGGTGGATTACCGGCTGTGTGGCAACCCTCAACACTGGAGGTGTGGGCTAATAGAGACCACACTCTGGGGGAAATTACTTTGGCAGAAAATAATGTGGCTGCCCGAACCAGCTACTCCTTTCCAGTGAGGTGGGTATAGCACTCGCTAGCACCATTTTCTGCCCAAAATATTAATGTTACAATAACGTCACTGATTACTCTTGTATGGTTAGACTTTTGATTTGCTAGTATACTACAAACTTAATATAGCATAAAGGGTTTTTTTGTTTCCATGAGCTGAAGAATCTAGGTGCCAATTATGTTTAGAAAATGGGTGCTTTGTCAGGCGTGCAAGAGCGCAAGCAGCACCCTGCTCTTTCGACTGTTAATTAACAATCTGCCTATATTATACTCTTTTTCTGTACATGGATCATTGGGACAAAACCAGAACTCATTTGTAATAGACAAGAACCAGAAAGGATCTGGAGGGTGCTTTATCAAAAGCATCATTTTTAAAGGTAACAATCCTGTGTAACCACTATTGAAATCAGGCACCATTTCTTATTCTCCATTCCTTGCATACTTAGCCTTGCATTCGGCATGCATGCCATCAGCTGGTAATTCTACGTATTGCCACCTTTTAACCTCAAACACAAAAAAAATCTTAATTTCTAATGCTGAACTCTCTCTCTCCTTTTCATAAGACTCTAGTGTATAATTGTGGGCTGTGCTGGATCATTTCTACGTTTTCCTTCTATGCTCATTACTTTAGCTCCGTAACAGATTTGGGTCATTTGCTTCCCCTGTGCTATCTTTGCAGGAAGGCTCTGATTAATCTTTAGCACAGCTAACATGGTCCTTTTTAGGAAGAAAAACTGATTTTCTGCTGACAGCAGAAAACTTAAATGCAAGGACAAGGGGCTTGGCTGAGCTGCCATAGAATCTGTTTATAATAAGGTTGCCACTTCAATGTTTTTGTCTGATGCTGGCACAGTACATAGATTAGGTTGTACTTTATAAAGCCTAAACACAAGGAGTGTTCTTCCACCCTATGCCACTGTACGTGTGCTGTAGTTGTCATAAATGGCACATAACACATTTGCAAACAGTTTCTTATACCGCCATTTTTCTGACAATGGCGAAAAAACAATAGCCTAAATGGTGAAATTCTGTGCCTCCAAATATGCTCACAGTAGCTTTCCATAATCTTTTCTGCATATTCGAAGCAGATGAGCTTAGGTAGTGGCTTGCAATATGTATATATGTAATATAAAATTGATGATACAAGTGTTATTAGTAAGTCAGATTCACCATACATTGCAGCCTAGAAACCGGTTCATTCTGCATCAGAAATGATGATCAGCTCTGTAACATCAGCCACTATGAGAGATGTAACCTTGCTTTCAGTGGATGTTTGAATGAGCCCTAAGCTCACTGTAGCTTCTCATCAACAGCCAAGAGAACACTAAACATGTGCAGTGGTGTCTTATAGGGCCACTAATCCTTTGGGTTGGTAGAACAGCATTTATAACCACATTCAATCTTTTCTAGCCAATCCTTTTTAGGCTTTACTTCTTCTTTAAGTTAGAAATATAAAAACTTTTTTTAAATGCATCAGTTAATAGTGCTGCTCCAGTAGACTTCTGCACTGATATCCAGTTTTGAAATCTGACATGGGGTAGCCATTTTGTCAATTTCCCAGCTGCCCCGGTCATGTGACTTGTGCCAGCACTTTAGGAGGGAGCTGCTTTCCAGCAGGCTGTTGTTTTTCCTTCTCAATGTAACTGAATAGTACGCAGTGGGACACGGTTTTACTATTGAGGGCTGTTCTTAGATCTACCAGGCAGCTGTTATCTTGTATTAGGGAGCTGGTTACCTTCTCATTGTTCTTTTGTTAGGCTGCTGGGTGGGGGAAAGGGAGGGGGTGATATCACTTGCAGTACAGCAGTAAAGAGTGATTGAAGTTTATCAGAGCACAAGTCACATGACATGTGGCAGCTGGGAAATTGACAAAATGTCTAGCCCCATGTCAGATTTCAAAATAAAATATAAAAAAATCTGTTTGCTCTTTTGAGAAATGGATTTCAGTGCAGAATTCTTCTGGAACAGCACTATTAACTGATAAATTTTGAAAAAAATGTTTTTCCCATGACAGGATCGCTTTAATTGAAGCCCACCTTTATGTGGAAGGCTTTTCTTGAGGGTTCAAATATCTGTCTGTATAATGTATTTTCATATGTAGTAAATGTGTTTTAGAGTGAAGTAACCTTAGGGCCCTTACACATGGGCGTTTGTACCTGCGTTCCCCTTCATTCCTCTGAGTTCCATTTTGCTGCGTTCAGCTGCAGGGGAGCGCAGGCCTAGACACACGCAATTGAATGAGGTTGTACACACCAGATGTGTGTGAGCGTCTAACGCAGGTTGGGACACGTTGCGCTTGCACGAGTCTGGTGGGTACAACCTCATTCAAAAGAATTGTGTGCGTCTAGGCCTGCGCTCACCTGCGGCTGAACGCAGCAAAACAGAACGCAGTGAAGCGCAGGTACGAACGCCCATTTGTTTGATATCACAAAGCTGTGGTGGGCTTGTTGCTAATTGCATAATACAACTACTGATTTAGATGTTTCATCTAAGCTGAGCCCTATTGAAATGAGCTTATGTATGTAGAATGTAACTGTCTCAGAGATTTACTTTGTAAGTAAACTACACACAGGCAGTTAACAGAGCCCCCTGTTGCTCAGCATGCTCTTCTAATGCTAAATGCTTTCACTTTAGATGTACAGCTCTGATTTATTAATTTCCATATGCAGATATAGGGGCACAAGCCATTTGTGCTTCATGAAAAGCAGATAAGATCAAATTGCTTTGCCACTTAGGTCTTGTGGCAGGCCACTTAATCTGTTGACCACCTCAACCCCTGCAGTCTGTAAACGTGAAGATTTTCTGTTAAAATTGTTTGTTCGATCGCATGTTTATTCTCCGAAATCAGAAACATTCCTTTATGTTGTGCAATATAATGTTATGTGCCATAGCTTTCTTCCCCTTGTGTAAAAATGAAAAGATGTCAGGGGATGAGGTTGCCATGATTCTGCCACTGAATATTTGCAAATCATAGTAACATAGTAAGTTAGGTTGAAAAAAGACATGTCCAAGTTCAACCTCTTTTTTTTAACCCACCTAACTGCTAGTTGATCCAGAGGAAAGCAAAAAAAACCACCTGAAGCCTCTCCAATTTGCCTCAGAGGGGGAAAAATGCCTTCCTGACTCCAAGATGGCAATGGACTAGACCCTGGATCAACTTGTACTATGAGCTATCTTCCATAGAAGGGGTGTCCAACCATCCAACCCCTTCTTAAAGCTATCTAATGTATCCGCCTGTACAAATGATTCTGGGAGAGAATTCCACATCTTCACAGCTCTCACTTTAAAAAAAAAAAAATCCCTTCCGAGTATTTAGGTGGAACCTCTTTTTCAGAATGAGTTACCTTGCATCAGCTGGAAAGATCTACTGGTAAACAAAGCATTAGAGAGATTCTTATATGATCCCTTATATATTTATATATATATATATAGTAATCATGTCACCCCTGGAGAAGAGGCTTCTCCAGCGTGAACATCACCAATTTGGCCTGTCTTTCCTCATAGCTAATATTTTCCATACCTTTTACCAGCTTAGTTGCCCTTCTTTGTATCCTCTCTAATACAATAATGTCTTGTTTGAGTGATGGAGACCAAAACTGTACGGCATATTCTAGATGTGGCCTTACAAGAGCTCTATAAAGTGGAAGAATGACCCCCTCTTCCCATGACTCTATGCCCCTTTTAATACAGCTCAAGACCTTATTTGCCCTTGATGCTGCTGAATGGCATTGCTTGCTACAGCCAAGTTTATTATCTACAAGAACTCCAAGGTCCTTCTCCATCATGTATGCAGCTGCAAAAAAATCTCAAAATGCATTCAACAATTTATCTGCTTAATGGAAAACCTTAATGATATTTGTGTTTATAATAGAGGGTTCACATCTATTTTCAAAATGGAAATATTGAGAAATTGGTTTTCTCGCTATGCATTCCAAATGGAGTGCACGGAAAAAAAAAGTTTGAGGTCTTGCGTCACATCTCGGCCCAGGTACAGTAGAGTAGGCCCGGGTGCAAGCAATGCTGAATCTACATTAACATAGCAGTAAAAGGTTTAGAGGGCTTCAGAAGCTGTGTACATATTTAGATGCCCAGAGAACAAGGCTGTTGTAGTTTCTTTCTTTGCTATATTATATACACAGCTACATGGAGAATAGATGGAGAATATGTGATATGGTTATGTTCATCCAATAATCTTGTTCTGGATGCATCTAATTGAACAGTCTCCTACTTGGGCACGCCAACATCTGCTGGTTCACAGGGGTGGCTAGACTGGGCTACTAAATAACCTCTCAGGTACTTTTGAGGACTGCAGACCAGAATTTTTTTCCCTATGCAATGGAGCTGAACGTCTCTTTAGTAACAGGCTGTCTTTCTCTAATACAACATTTATCCATTCTAGTCCCTTGCACCTAGGGAAAGCATGTCCTGCTTCAGTACAGTAATTAATATTCATCAAACAGATATCTGCAGAAGCCGGTTTCTTGTGCAGGATACTGGCACTTTGCATTGCTACTGCGGCAAGCCAATACTAGAATACAGCTTTCATATAACAATACATGCATGTTCCTCTGCCAAGAACGTAATTGGAAGCAAGGTTCAGCTCACCATTGGAGTCCTTGCTGCGCAGGATCAATTTAGACCATGTTAGAGATTTAAATGCATGATTTTCAGGTTTGTGTTCATACTGTTTTAGCTCTGTTAGCTGTGGTTCATGGTTGTGGTCTTGTTTACTGCTAACAGAAGATAAGAGTATTCAACTCTTTTTATTACCTTCAGTTGTTTATGAAGTACTGCTGTCTGACGTGTTTTTGTATAATTAAGGTTTAAATCGTGTATGCCATGTGGGTGTTGTAGCTATAAACCATGGAAAAAAAAAGCAGCCATCAGTCATGTTACATGCATAATGCTATCTTGTGTTTGTTATATTTAGGACTGGGAGTTAGTGTTTGTTTTTCCTAGCAATACTGGCCCAAACTAAAGCTCTGTATACTTTCAAGTAAATAATGTTCTTTCAGTATTGAGTTTCAAGACTTTTTAAATCTTTGTTTTGTCTTTGAACTTTTATTCATCTGGGTGAATTGACAGCATAATCTAGTGGTCTAACTTGTGGTTTTAAATATTGGACCACTATTAAGTGGTCACTAATGGGCACATCACAAAAAATTCACCACAGAGTTTATACTTGTAATGGCCATTTCCCTGTCTGATGAAAACCATCAAACCCCACAATGGGAGTATGCCACCACAGAGTGTTTTGAACTACTGAAAAGAGTGAGTTCTGTACTTTATACTGGGGCAAGTACTGATCTTCATATTGTCAGCACTATATAAGGGACAATAATGAAAACATTCAACAGCCTTTTCTACTGCCTCAATGCCTGCTTCCATTCTGTTCTGTGGAGATTGGACATTGCCTATAGAATGTATCCCTGTATAGAAAATACTCCAGTGAGCAGATATTAAATGGGGTAAAAGATATGCTATTGCTTTTTGCTGTAATGGCAACCCTTTTTTTTATTTGCAGATCAAGATTAGGCAATCTTTAAAAGAAAATATTTATTTTAATGACCTGGGCTCAATAAAAATAGTGGATGTGCAATTATGGATTATTTATATCCCAATGGAATGTTCCATATATATATATATATATATATAATTTTACAGTAAATATTTTGTTGGCTTAGTTGTATGCTTTATTTAATAGGATATTGTGGGAAATAGCATTGTGGCATTTATTAGCTTTCTCAATGACTAACCTCCAGGTGATAAATCTTTTACCTCTATTAATGGCCCTGTAATTACCACCAAGCCCTCTCAAGCGACAAGGGTAGATCCAAATGATCAGAGATATCTGATGAGCAGTAGCTAATATATTTACTTACCCAATATTATACAATGACCAATCACTCTACTGATGCATATCTATGGCTACTATAACTAAATAAAGCTATTTAATAGCTTTATAGTATCTCTGCTCAAGCTGCAAGAAATCTGAGTGACTGTGCCAGCAGTCATTAAAGCCACTTCTGGCTGACCTCATACCTATCCCTGTAAGCTGTGTAATGGAATTCTAATACAGTTGGAGGTCTACTGGAGAGAAGGAATGCTTCATTTTAATAGTTTAATGGTTTTATTAAGGACACCTTTCAATTATTCCATCAAGGCAGGCCATTACTCTTAACACTTGCTCAGTTATTGGATCTTTTATCTGGAAACCTGGTAACTGGAAAGCTAAAAGTTACAGAAAGGCCATCTCCAAATTGTTAAATTTAAAGGTTTTTAATGATTTACTTTTTCTCTGTAACAATCAGTACCCTGTTTAAATGTTTGGTAGACTTTTGGTGATGCAAATTACAGAAAAAAAAGTTATTTGGAAGAGCCCAAATCCTGAGCATTTTGGAAAACAGATCCCCTGTTTTGTTAATAAAAAAAAATCTACAGTGGGAAAAAAAGTCTACGACACTTAAATAAACCTCTTGATATGACACTTAAATAAACCTCTTGATATGACACATGGCTTACATTTAACTACTGTATTTCAAAGTAGTCTTAGTTCACAGTGAGACCATAGTTGAAATGCCTTTGTATCCTGTGGGGACCAAAATAAAAGGCACAAATTTGTTCTTGTAGTAGGGACATGCATGGTGGTGGCTTCAGCCCCATTCCACAAATGCCTTTTCTTACTAAACAAAAACCATTCTACATTAGAACACAACATGCAATGTAATTTATTTTTGTTTTGTGTGTGTGTGTGTGTGTGTATATATATATATATATATATATATATATATATATATATATATATATATATATATATATATATTTATTTATTAACTCTAATCTTACCACCTTCATCATATTGCTGTGATTTATTTATGGTCAATATGTTGCACCAGTTCGTTCAACCCAGAAACGTGACCTTCCTGTGCCCCTTTGAGGATGGCAGTGAAAACAAATGATCATTAATAAAAAGCTTTCTTTCTTACTCCTACAATTCTTTTCTGTCCTTGTGCAAAACTATTCTGTGGAGCTTTCATGGAATGGTTGAATGATTTCATTGTATGGTAAATGTAGACTGGTGAACCGAATGTCACAAATATATACATACTGATATTCTCATTTTTGTTCTGTATTGATGATGTATAATATAACATAACAATGAATCCTTACCAAAGAACTTACACTGTGCCAAGTGTCTGACGTACAAGGATATTTTGCAGTGAAAGGAGACAAAGTAGTTTGCACATACACACACAATGAGCAGATCAATTAGGGCTCATACATATGTGTGTTTTTCAGGTTGGCTTTGACACTCTAGTTAAAGCAGATAAAGCACATCTAATTCACACAGTTTTGTTGTACCCATAGGCATGTAGTTCTGCATTTTAGTGCAATAAAATTTTTGAACACATGCAGCACGTGTGCAAAACAGAAACAGAGAAATTCTTGTTGCATTTAGAATCTTCAATAAACATGTTGTGATGCATTCAATATGCAAATTAAAGTGCATAAAACTCCAAACTGTTTCTATTAGCCTGAAGTCTGAAGTGATCCTTGGATTTTAGAATTGAAAATTATAAACCATGATCTCTAACCATATGCCAGATGATGTTGGAGTCTCGGAACCAGTAACACAACTAGATATTACTGGGCCCTACAGCTAATTAATTTTAGGTCCTCAAACATATTTAGAGGTTGTCCTCTTTTGCCAATTTAGAAATTGCTAATTAATTAGGCCCATGTGGGGTCCCCTATACCTCCTGTGCTCTCCTACATCAGCAAGATCTGCTTCCTCTCTACTTCCGCCCCTGCTCAGAACATAATGCCTGCAATCTACACTGCTGGCAGTTACAGGGCAATTAAAGTGGACCTGTCACCCAGACACAAAAATCTGTATAATAAAAGTCCTTTTCAAATTAAATATGAAATCCAATTTCAATTTTTTATTAAAGCATTCATAGCTGTTTTAAGCTCATTTAAAAATCTCAGCTGTCAATCAAATATTGTCTGCCACTCCTCTATGCCTTAGGCATAGAGGCGGGGCAAATAATTACTTTCACTTTCCATTCAGCACTTCCTAGATGTCACTGCTCCCCACACATTCCCCCAGTTCTCTTAACCATTTAATTGTGTAGCCAGGACATGGGGATAGACATCAGGTCCCCCATTCTGGTGCACAAACAAGATTCTGAGATGATGCAAGGCTTGTCTTAATAACAGTGTCCACAAAATGGCTCCTGCCTGCTTGCTATAATTATGAATTCCCAGACTGAAGAAAACAAGATTAAAATAATTTATATAGTGTAATTGATGTTCATTTTGCTTGACTAATGTGATAAAATAGGATTTTGAATATTTATTTTGGGGTGACAGGTCCACTTTAAACCCAGGCCTCCCTTAATCAGTGGCTTAAGTGCTGACTGCAGGCATATTCTGTCACTTTTATTTGCAATACTTTAGCCAATGCTTCTTTTTGCCCACAGAGAAACCAGTTTGCACCGTTTTCAATTTTTTTTTATACATTAACATGTTAACTAATATATTAAAGGAGAATGAGATGAAATAGAAAATGAAATCCTTGTTTGCACAGTGCTGCTGGTTCTCTCATTTTTCTGCTCATACCAAGTCTTTCATGCCTCTTTCTCCCTCGTTATAATATTGATGAGCAATACATGGAAATGGCAGTTGTATGCTTATGGAAATAGACATTTTCCGTTGGAGATTGCCAGTCAGAAAGATGGAGAGGTCTGCAGAATACACAAACACAAAGTACATTATAATCAAGTGCGATTTCTATAAAGCATCGGTCTTCAAAAATCTCTTTATGGCTGTACTAGACAATAATATAACCACAGAGCCTGATAGCTAGGACCCCTAGGTACCTAATCTGTGCACAGGTAAATGGTTTTTTAACGCACTACTAAACACATGGTTTAGCCCCATGCATTTCAGTTGTCCAAGCCACACAACATTTGAATCATAAGATCTCAAAGACTGTCAGACAGCCTCAATCGTTGCAGTTGAAACTGGCATGGGAATTTGAGAGAGAATGGAAAGTTTAAGGTTTGTGGCAAGCACTACAAGGGCAGGTGCATAAGCGTTTGCTGTCAAAGCCTGTCAGTCTTCATATGGAAATTGCAATTATCTCAGACTAATCAGCCAAAATTGCTCTGCATTATTAACCATTGCAGCACTTCAAATATGTTCCGCTGCATTCCATATCAAACAACATAGAAAGTACGCATTCTGCTGCATAAGTCAGTTATTGCTAAGCGCTGCACTGTAACAGACAATGAAGACACAAAGCTCAATTTTATTTTGCTTTCTTGTGTAACTGACAGTAGAAACTCTTTGTAGTCATGGCAGCGGGCGGCCCCTGTGCTGATTGATATCAGAGGATGCCAATCACAGCACAGGAGCCTCCACTCCTGTGGCTAAATTGGCTTTCTCCTATGTCAATCACAACACAAGGCACCCGCTGCCATGGCTACAGAGAGATTATACTGCTGGTCAGAACTGTTTTTTTTTTTCAGCACAAAATAGTTTACAAATAAGCAAAAAGTGTTGGCGTGTTTATTTTATGTTAGCATGCAGTCCTTTAAAGTGTCAGTGTTGCTTATAAAATGCCATGCAGTTGCATTTATAATCAGCAAGATCATTCAATCACAGGATGTTTTTATACTTGTCTCATACCAGGTATTAACCTGTAAATCCTTCTAATTTAAAGCCCCAGTTGCTATGCATTTTTCACATTCTAATTAGAGAGGATGGTATTGGTTTTACTCAGGTCGTCGTGAGAGGACAATCTTGCTAAAGGGCAAAGCTATGACAAACTTGTACCTTCACTAGCAGTACCTACTAACACACGACTGCTTTCCTACATACTAAACATATCATTATATATGAAATGCTACAGACCAAAGAAGGAACAATGCTTGTTTATAACTCAATTTTATTAGCAAATATTGTGATTGTTTTATAGAGGGCTAAGCTCAATTCAGTGAGACATAAGTATTAACAGTTATGTAAAGGAACATGGTCCAAGCCCAGGTTGAAGGACAGTTCTGAACCATTTAAAATATAGGCAGTCAATCTGTATATGCCAACCGTATATGATCAGATGTGAAATGTAAAATCTTTTTGGCTGACCTTGAACTGCAACTTGATTGTTCTTGCTGGTGTATGTTCACTTATCAGATGTCATGCCAAACCCTTTGATGCAATGCCCTTGCTTGTCATGGGCTAATCATTGGCCTAAATTAGCAGACTCTGTTTCAAATAATCAACAGAAAGCAATAAAAAGTGAGCCTGCAAGCTTTAGAATGTGATCATATAATTTGATACATTTCTCCGCATCATAAGAGAACTCTCAACTGCAGCAAGGCTAATGAATGCAACCTTTTGATTGGTTGGTATGAATTCCCAGTTGAGTCTGAATTCTGTTCCACTTGGTAAATTCCTACCCAGGTATCTTACATTTGAAAATAAAACATAGATTCAGTATCATAATTGTTTTTAACAGTTTGTGGTTTTAAATAGCTGAACCAGTAAAGAAAGACATCCTTAGTCTACTTTGGATTTTTCTTTGAAATATTCTTTAATGTTTTCTTCTTTTTTTACATCCCATGTCTTAGTTTTAGGATCCATAAAATATTAGCCGTTAGAGGATTGCCATGGAATTTTATTGTATGTATAACTTTATACAGCACTACTAGTATATGCAGTACTTTGTGTTTTTATAATACAGAAACATACAAACAAGGAAGGCATTTGTAACAATAGTTATACATAAAAGAAGTGTCATGTGATAAGATACATAAAAGGAATGTGGCCCCTGTCCCGCAGAGTTTATAATCTAAGTGGTGATAGTGTTTATAGTGCTATCCAATAAACTGATGTCCTGTGTGGAGTTCATGGCCTTATCATTACCTCCTTCTGTGATTCCCAACAATGACAATGTCAAAGCCCTCATGATCGCTGACATGTTACAGTCCCAGCTGGTTTATTAGTTTAATCTGTATCCTTGGTGAGAGGAAGTCCTTCCTCAGTGGAAATACTCAATTATATGCTAGTTGAGTAAAACAGAAATTCCATTTAGTTTGGTTTAATAGAATGTTACAGCTATCTGCTAATTATCTTGCAGCATTATACTGGCTTTCCAGTGACATTACAGTAGTACTTATGAGCAAATAATGGATAATTGTATCACAGCAACTTTGACTGGTAGATTTGATATAATGTAGGCAAGTGTGTCATTAGGCATCTGTCCTTTCCCTCTTGGGAAATATTATCCTTGCACTCCATGGTCAATGTTATCCTTGCACTTCATGGCCAAGAAGGCCAGAGGACACTACGTGACACACTTTGCCTTGTAATATAAAGGGGATATTATAAATGTTTTAGGGATAATGTAAAATCAGATGCCTTATTGCTTTCATCCACTGAGGCATGCCCTGCTTCACCAATAACACCACAACCTTCATTTGGTGACTACTGATGCTACACTAATGCGTTTCAGAAACGAGCAGTAAAACTGGCAGCCATTATGTTGAAATGTGGGGGAAACTAGTTCCATGCACACGTCCTATGGGTGTAATGCAACATTGCCATTGATACATGCTGCTACAAATAAATGAGCAACCATTATACATGACTTTAAAAAATATAAAAAACCGTTTATAACCAAAGTGTGGCCCCCCTCACCACTAAGAATGGGAAGTAAAATGCACATGCTTGCTTAGCACTGATTTTTTTTAAGGATTTTTTCTGGATGACTTGTTATGACATAGCAATCCTTTAAGGAAATCCGAGAAACATCACGGTGTGCAGAACAGCTCAAGGGCATTGTCTCTTTAAAGATGAATTGCCTGTTGTGGGAATGGTTTGATCCCATTGAAATATTGCTTCTTTGTTCGAATTTGTCACGTGACCCAGGAAAGTTCTACTGTGCAGTGTACAGGGAATAACACAGTAGTAGGGTGACATAATAACACTATGAAATATTTCTGTTTCCACTTCCTGTATTCAATTTGCTTTCATCTCCTTTTCACGAATTTCTGTCGGTAATCTAATGTCCTTTGGCTAGTGCTTTTCATCTCAGCAAACCATCACCGACAATGAGGCCCCCAAAGCCTTCCATGCTGTGGGAGTGAACATCTTAAAGAGCAGGCAAGATAAGCTTTTGTACAGGCTCCAGATAATTCCAGAGCTTTGGCTTTGAAGACAAATAGATCAGTCTGCTTTTTCTGATGGGATTTCCTACATTATCATCTTAATGGGGCTAGTAGAGGGAGAACCTTTGTGTAGCCTGTAAATGTACCACTGTATAGCCATGACTTAATTTCTTTTAACTCCTCCATGAAAAACAAATTTATCAGCATGCACAAGTCATTGCTTCTCCGGGAATAATGGATATTCCAATTTTATATCAAGTTCACGTGTGATAACTCTCCTGTCTTTCCTGTAAACAGAATAATTTCTTCTATGAAATGGCCATAAAAGCCTGTTGTGTTAACTTCAAATGTGTCATAGAGCAAAGAACCTAAAACTCTTGATGAATAGACAAATTACACTCTGAGAGTGTAAGCATTGTGATGGTGCAGTCAAACTGTTCCTGCTTGAGAATGTTGTGTTTTGGGATTGGATGTGTTGGCTGATCTCAATTGATCAGGAATTCTCCTAAATCTCATTTGCATAGTTGTCACTTCTATGTATTGAGATGGCAGCTGTAAAAAAAAAAAGAATTTATTTCATAGATAGTTGAAAAGTAATATTACTTTTTAATATGGCTTTTGTAAATTCTCAGGGTATCTGTCTGTTAAAAGCTCTGGATCAGAACCCCTTCATTTCTATACTGATAATTGTATTAAACAGGTATCTGTTATTTCATTGTAGTCCGGACAGTTAATTCAGTTCTGACTACTTCAAAGGGTACTTCCAACTTCTGTACATTTTAGACTGCATTCATAAATTACATTTTGTAAGGTTTCTGACTAATTAGAAATCCAGGTGAGAATCTGGGAGTGTATTCCCAAAATAACTCCCGTTTCTTGGTTAAAATCACTATACTACCTATTTACCACATCATTGATTATCTGCCTGATCTCAAATTTAAACCATTTTGTTTAAGTAGTTTTATGCTTTTGTTTTTCTGCTTCAGTTTTCCCATCGAGCAAATTCAAACCAGTGACTAGAAATCACTTTTATTTAAAATAAATGCTTGTAAATGTCTTCTAGTTTGCTTATTTAATAAAATATGGAAATATTATAAATTTTCAGCTATAGTAGCTAAAATCTTGACCTGCTCTACTGATGTACAGTAAAAGACCCGATGACCAAAGGCTCTCCTTCCTGACTGAGTGTGAGCTGCATTCCCTGCTTGATCCTACATGTACATACTCACCACAAAACTAGATGGGGGTGGCTAAGGACTACAGCACATAGAAGTATATATGGGGGAGGGTATGAATAGTGTTGTTGTATTCCATAGATTTGAATAATGGCTCTGCATATAACATTTTAAATGCTGTTTTAATGCCCGTGTAAAATGTAACTGGATTGTTTGCTTTTATACCAATCAATAATGTTTTGATTGGCCCATCATTTCTATTTATTAAATGCTGCTATAGTTGTATCATTCACACTCATAAGCCTGTGACTGTAGGGGTAAATTGCTTACTGGTCCCTGTAATTTTTCTGCTGTTAGATTGATTTTTATGTACTTAAGGCTGTTTTGAAAATGTAAGGAAGAAATGAATGAAGGTTATTACAAAGTTTCTGCAAATCCTTGATCCAAGAACCACCAAGAGGCTCCAGACCTCAAGCAGATACAAATGAACTTTGTGCTGCATAATACTGGGAGTCATTCACTTCTTAGCTGAACGATTTTCTCCCAGTATTGCATTTCATTAGCAGACCAGTACCCTGTGTAATTTCATTTATAATTATCTTGTCAGTTCTATTGTGTCTAACTGGACCAGCCAAAACACTGAATAAACACTAATTCTATTTTTCAATATGAAGAACAGTGCAGGGCTATGCATTCATAGAAGATAAAAAAAATAGCGCGTGTTTTGCTACATACAACTCATTTCATGTGCATCACTTTGTTTGTGAACCTAAAATCACAAAACGTAAATGTAGTAGCTTTAAAACAGTACAAGTACTCACCTTGCTTAAAAAAATATATGTTCTCCCTCCATACTATGTGAAGTTCACTTTTTTATAGGCTGTTGAATAAAATGCACTTGGTAAGTTTGATTTTAAATGACAAAATGTTGTGACTTGACTATAATTGCCCATACCAAAAGCTACATCTTGTACACTACTTTAACTTACCCTTAGTTTAAAAGAGCTTTATTTGATTCTTTGCCTCCCATACTAAATAGAGACAACAATTTACAAATAACCTCTCCAGCCCTTCTGCAAACTATGTCCTCTGGTCATTCTAATCAATTCCTCCAGGTGCTACATCGCTTCAAGTACATGCCCCAAACCTTAACTGGAAACATTATCTGGAAGCAAAGGTTTATAATATTGCACCATGTCGAAGATCAGAAATGCGTAAATTTTTTTATAGTTGTTCACATGCATGGGCAGTTAAAGAAACCTTACTGATGTAAGGAGAAAAGCCCTCTACATGTTCTGTGTTTCATCTTCTGTATTTAAGGAGGTCTTACATAGATACAGTACCTGGGTCAACTCATTGTGACATTGGGACCCAATTATTACCCTTTATTTATAGAATGGTGACAATCCTCAGCACAGAGACTGTCCATTCACTGACATCTGTCTTTGCTCCTGTCCTGAAGTCTGTGGGGCAGGTACTTAAACATTGTCTAGCACTACATATATTGGTAGCAACTCTATTTAAGAGGAGGTCTGGAAATGTTATTGTTTTATACTGCATACAAGAACAGATTAAGCCATCCTAAAATCCCTCCACTGCTTTGTCTTTAGGCTTTGATTTTCAATCTGTTGGTACCATAGATACCTACTCCATATTAACAATTGTTCTGTAGCATTTCTTCTGACTTGACATGTAAAATAATGTTAATCGAATATGTTCAGCATGATACCTGCTGCATGGCATAATCTTAAGGTAACTTTGAGATCTACCAACCTGTTAGTATGAGTGACTGTGGCTTAAAAGGTTTTCTTTCATCCATATTACTCCGTGCCTAGTCAGTACTGAGGTCAATAGTAGGGCTGGCTAAGTGTTCACTGGAGCCTAAAACCTAAAAGAGGAGGGGGGACTTGTTTAATTTAGTCCATATTGATGACCTGCTGGCCTGTATTGGACTGAGCACTAATGACTGGAGACATAATTAGAGAAGTGCTCCTGTTTGCCAAGATGTATGGGGATCACTGAGTTTGATGGTTTTACATCATTGCTGGCCACTGGAAAGAGCTTTGAGAATTAAAGCAAAAATAGATTTTTCTTTTGCTCTGATCTGAGGTGTGAAAGCCACACTAGGAAATGGCTGTCTAGCCTGATATGGTTCAATTTATGTTGTATACAACAAATTATATCACCTGAAATATATCTGCCAAAAACAATGTGGAGGAAATAAAGCATGGGCAGAATACAGTTTTGTTTACCTAATACAGCAAGGTATGGCAATAACACTAGGCTGTTTTCTGGCTTTTGAAACCAAAGGAGAACAAAAGTTTGAAAAACAGTTTCTTATTTTTTAGCCCTTCAAGTGCTCTGGAAGTTTACCATCCTCATAATCATTTAGGGCCCACAGGCGCCTAATCCATGGGTGGGCAGTGACTCATCACTAGTGGCTTCTCTGCAGTAAGCTTGCACCCATGGAACAATGAGTCACCCTTTTGGCTGATGTTTCACCTTCCAGAAGAAGTAATATTTTAGTGTGGAAGATTGAGTCGCAATGCACTTGCTGACATTGCTGTGTCAGCTCCTTTGTAACCTTGAGCAAGTCACTTTTATTTCTGTGCCTCGGGCGCTAGATAATTCAGGCTGATAGCTGAAGTGGGTCGCTACATTATATGCCTGTGAGATTTTTTTTTTTGTTATATTGTTTTGTATAATTGATAGCACTGTAAAAGAATAAGAAACTCTCATTCTGGCAATAAAATTTTTAACAAGGTGCTCCATTTTATTTTGTTAACACAAGCTGTCTTTTCTCTGTTAATTTGATATATTATTAATTGCATTATATTAACACTGATATAATATGAAAGTCAATAACAGGATAACACTTTAGCAATTTCCTCTCGCTAATATATTAATGTGATCTGTCTTGCTGGATTAGTGATCCATCCCCCTTGCTTCATACTGTATATTTCAGGCACTATTAATATATGTAGCCGAAGTGTCACATGGAATGAGGAATGGGGGGGGGGGGATATGCAGCCCATTTGTAGTTCCTTAAGTAAAAATCGCTTACGTGTTAGCATATAGAACTACAATATTTTTCAACATAACATCACAATCAAACATCTTTTGACTTTGGCCACTATGGTATCACAGTGGTTATTAGTGATGGGCGAATCTACCCCGTTTCGCTTCGGCGAAAAATTAGCGAATTTCCAGAGAAATTCGCAAATTGGCGAAAAAATTTGCGAAACGAGTTGTGAGCTGCTTTCATCGTGTATCGCGAATTTATTCGCCGGCGGCGAATCGCGTGAATTCGCAGAGAATTTGCCCCAGGCGAATAAATTCGCCCATCACTAGTGGTTATCTTTCTTCATGCTCTGGAATCCTGGGTTGAATTCTGTCCCTAGCACAATCTGCTTGATGCTTGTATGTTCTTCCCATGCTTGCATGGGTTTCCTCTGGGTACTTCAGTTTCCTCCCACACTGCAAAAAATACAGGCAGCTTAATTGGCTCCTGATAAAATTGAACATAGTGAATGTGGAAGAATGTAGTAGAATGTAAGCTCCACTGGGGCAGGCACTGATGTGAATGATGTATGATCTCCGTAATGGGCTTTTTTACACAGAGCTACAGAGATGAAAACAACCTATGTGCCCTATGTGTTCATCTACGTAATGTCAGATGAATGATGCCAGTTACTGAGAGTATGAGCGAGATCTCTCTTTAGGGAAGGCATACAGGAAGGTGTCAGCCAAGATGCTTGTAGATCTCAGTGGCTATATCTCAACACTCTATCAAATGTCTTGACACTCATCCTAACCTGGGAAATTACAGCCAACCAGATCTGGACCCAATCAATCCATACAACTTGTACCTTGCAGCTTGTCTCAATAATTTTGAACTTATTGTTGATTCTCATGCTGACTTGTGCTATAGCAGATAATGAGCAACAAAGCTTCTTATTGGTGATACAAGCTCTATATAGGAGTTCATGTATTAATGCATGGCCTATTTAAATTGACTGTGTATGTGTTTATATTGCTGCAGTTAAACTTGCCTGTCTTGCTTATAATCTTATGCAGAATTCAGTTTTTTTTTTCTCTTTGCTGCTCATTTTCAGGTAAAGAATCAGCAGCGTGTATGACTTATGCTCTGTCACTCCTAAAGAGTAAACAGTATTTCTTAGCGTAGAACTGCTAAATAACAAACTCCTCCATAAAAGTACCATTAACAGGCTAAAAATAAAACACGGCACTTAATATGGCACAAGGCCTGCATATGCTGATTTACTTTATTTATTGTACTGTAGCCTTTTTTCTTATAAATCATAAGTGATTCTGTAATATGCTCGTTTTTACTTGGATATTTTCTCTTCGGTTGTTTAGAATGCTCCTAGATAATACAGAGATACATTCACCCCCAGGGGCCCACCCAAAAACCTTCGACCAGGGGCCCACCTTAAAACAGTACTAATATTCTTAATCTCCTCAATCAACCTCTGTTATCCTAGTTTGCTTTCTTTACATAATATAGTCGGTTATTCCAACTATTTAGCCTCTTTGTTCTCATAGAAATTGGGAATGGCCATGAAATAGGCCAAAAGTCTAGCAGCATGAGGGCCCACTGACACCTTGGCCCCCCGGGAGTTTTCCTGGTATTCCGGTGGGCCAGTCCGACACTGTGCTTGAGCCTGCAAAATTCTAACAGTGTGCCTCTGTCTAATCATCTGGTCTACCTTCTGGTCTGTCTTAGGTCTGTCTTAGGCACGCCGGCTTTCCCTTTGAGTGCCTAAAAATAGCTGGATAAAAATTAAGGCTTGTGATGAGCATACATTTTGCCTCTCTTGCCTTCATAAAATATATATATGTATGGGGTACCTCCCAATATTTTGGAAGTAAAAAGAGGGACACAAAAAACTTGGCAAATGTTTTTTGACCATGCCCTTTTTTGTGGCCACACCCCTAATTACAATGTTAATTTTACAAAATTTGGCAGGTTATGAAAGTTTGAAAATATTTCTCCTTATCTAAAATGTTGCAATCGCTTATTTCCTTATCTCAAAATTATTACAAAGTCTCTTATTTTCACCTGTTGGCTGTTCTGGGTTCTTTTTCTGGCTGCTCAGTGCAGGGAAAATAGGCACTTAGTACAAATGAGGGACTACAGGTTGAGTTTTCAAAAGAGGGATTTTCCTTTGGAAAAAGGGACAGTTGGGAGGTATGCTATGGCTTT
>CM044435.1:80240132-80258903 GCA_024363595.1 Xenopus borealis | reverse complement strand
TAGTTTATATAAACAAGCTGCTGTGTAGTCATGGAGGCAGCCATTCAAAGCTGAAAAAGGAGAAATGGCACAGGATGCATAGTGGATCACAGATAAGCTCAGTAGTATACAATGGCATTTTTCAGCACTTATCTGTTGGCTGCCCCCATGACTACACAGCATCTTGTTTATATAAACTATAGTAGTGTTTCTGAAGCAATTACGCAAGCCATACCAGTGCAGGGAAAGTAAATGATATTTTCATTACTTTAAACCACTTCTTCCTTGTAATCAGACCCCACAGGAAGAGTTCTTCTGACCAAAGGCTCTGTGAATTAAACAAGCGAATTAAAAAACAGCATTCTATTTAACCAAATATATCATTAGCGGCTTTGCAATGTGGAGGATGCTGTAGTCTTGGCCACCACTCTCTAAATGCCAACACCACAGAACTATTCCTTTTTAAAAAGCTTTTAAAGATAAGGGAACACTTTGTAAATAAATAACACCCACACACTGCGGTATCCTCTTAATGCAGCAGTACAGGGTCAGTGGGAAGGAAGAGGAAAGCTGTGCAGCCAACTAAAATATTATTTGTAATTAAACAACTTGCACAGGAAATTTAATCAGTGTCTGCAAGTCGTTTGCAAAAAGTGTGACTCTGTAAGAAGAAAGCTCATTCAAACTACGTGTTTGCAGAAGTGTCTCAAATAATTTCTGCTTGCATAGGTCAGTCTGTCACACCCTGCAGTGCTGTTTCAGCGTGATAAAATACGCACCAATAATGCAGCAGCAACAACCACCGCTAATGCAATTTATTCTAGTGTATTTGTAGCATCAAGCACCAGCATGTTCTACAACTGTGAATTATGTGTGGGGAATGACCTCAACCAGTTCAGCAAACAGAAACAAACTATTTATAAGCCATGTAATAAGCTGTGTCAGACACCTGCCCATAAGGTTAAGAATAAGTTAAATTATTGTATTCTTTGCATAGTGCAGTCACACTTAGGGTAAAACTACACAGAGATTTTGTGGGTCAGATTTTATCTGATCTTGCCACTCAACACCTTGAGATTTGTAGGATCCTGCAGAATATGATCCTCCTATAACTAGTATAACACTTTTTTGGGCTATATACAGCACAAAGAGTTAAGTGTCCAGCTAGTGATAGGAAAGCATGGGTTACACTGCGACCTACACACCAGGGCAGGGCCTTCGATGTGGAAGCTATCCTTAGGAGGTAGTATAACTACAATACCCAGGCAAACTGTATAATAAAAGATGAATGGGCGTCAGGAGGTTATTTAAAACAAAAGGTGAATGTTTATTAACACAAGGCAATATCCCCAGGTTTAGATAGAGAGTAGCAGGTGTTATACAGGATAATAGAGATGGCAGCAAATACTCATAGACTGTCACTCCCATAAGGCATAGTAGTCAAGTGTACATCAATTCCCTCAGGCAGGAAGTCTTTAAATGGTCTGGATCCCTTTCAGTGGAATGGTCAGGGAGACAAAGTCTAAAGCCTAACACCCTATCCACTGAGGTCCCTTCACTAAAGGGATGCCTTGTGGGAAGCTACTCCCTGCTATTATCTTTGATGGAACACACAGCAGCTCTTGCTAAGTAAAGCTGAACTATCTTTCTCTCTCTAGAGAGACTATTACAAATTCTAACCTGTGTCTTGCTATCCCTCATTCACGGGGTGACCTGGTCCCCGACTTAGATCACTAACAGTTGGAAGTCCTGTTAGGGCACATGGCTTACTGGGGCCTTGTTGATCCCAGGCTCAATGAGCAACCAGCCTGTTCAGTACCAGCAGCCAAAGAGGAAGTGGCCACTCCTTTCCAGAACTATAAAACTGTGTGGCAGGAAATGGTCATTACTCTCTGGGCTGTAACCATTGGTCAGAAGTATACACTGGCAACATAAACGTCTGCCTAGTGACAGAGATCAGGGACTTCACTCCATAGGTGCCAGTAGAAAACCTATGGGTCCCTACACTAGAATGTAAAGTCAGATCAGATGGTGAAGTTTGTTCTTGCATCTACATCGGTCAGATGCCGTCAGATTTTATCGTGTCTGATAGAAAATTTTCCATATAGTTTAGACAAGATTTTGTACAAAATCTCCCATGGAGCTTGGCCCAGTGGCCATTACACAACACATTAGACTTGATCATTAACATGAGCTAGTGATGCAGTGCAGCTTACAGTCATAGGGAGTAGAACTACAAGCGTGTTTCTCGTCGGATCGACGTCCAGCGACAAAACGCATGCGTCAAATTCTAATTGGACTGAATGAAATGTCGCAGGCAAGAACAACATGGTCCGGCTGTCGGATGAAGACGCTGCTTACTGCGTTGTGTCGTGTCAGATCTAATGTTCTTACCTGCGACTTTTCATTCAGTCCAATTAAAATTTGGCCACCTGTGCCTCCATCCAATTTGACACCGTGCGTTTTGTCTTTGGACATTGATCTGACGAGAAATGCTTGTATTGTTCTACCCTTAAGCCCATCACATAAACACAAGGTATTTCATTTGTAATGAACCCTAAAAGAATGGGTCCCCACTTGTCAGAATGGATGTACACCTGAAAAGAAATTATACCCTTTAATGGGGACTTTATGGAAGCCATGCCTTAGATTTCATTTGAAATAATATTTTTGGTTTTTTTTTTCTTTTTCTCTATACCTCATAAACGGCAGCTATTCATTAGCGTTATCTGTGCGATGCTGCTCTGATTTCAGTTTAATTGCAAGGATCAAAGGCAGGTAGGAAAAAAAACAGCCAATGCAGAATCTCGTTCCCCTCCTTTCTCTTATTTCATCTCATCAGAAGTTTTGGCCTCATAACCTATTTATTTTTCTCCCTTGGTGTAAAATGTGAAAAATGACAGCCTCTCCGTTAAAAATGTATCAGTATGTGCCAATAAGTTTGCACACTGAGTTCTCGCAAGATGTATGATTTCTTTCACCTCACCCCCTCCATTAAATCAAACCCAACATTATCTATAATGAAAGGAAGAAATGTTTTGGGAGTGAAAAAGTACTCGTATTATTTAGGTCATTGTTAGGTAGGCACTAGATGCTTTATATTTCCAGCCACAGAAAGGGATTAAAACATGGTGTTTTGTCCTGTAAATGAGTCACATATTAGCTTAAATGGTCTCTGCTGACTCTACCCCACTAAATTATTAGTGACATGCAGTTGTGCTTGTGCTTCTAGTTCTGACTGCATAGCTCTCAATGCGGGCAAATTTGCAGGATTAAAATACAAGCAGTAACCTCTGTTTTCTGGGTTCAAAACAAAGTAATAGAGCATAAAGATAGCCATACACTGCAGATAAAACTTCTGATATCGGATCTTTTAGACCAGTTTGGCAGCTTATCTGCCCATGTATGGGGGCTTCTGACAGGTCTGACTTTTCCTGCGACCGGCCGATTGTTCCTTGTTATAATCCAGGGGTCCCCAACATTTTTTGCTCGTGAGCCACATTTGAATTTAAAAAAGAGTTGGAGAGCAACACAAGCATGAACTGGCAGCCTACAGGAGAGAATGTGTCGGTACACTTGGTTTTTATGCAACCAAAACTTGCCTCTAAAGCTGGCCATAGACGCAAAGATCCGATCGTAAGATGATTCCACGATCGGATCTTTGCATCTCCCGACCTGCTCCCGACCTGTCACTAACCTTCAGATAACTATAAGTAGTAAAAAGCACAGACAGCTGACGTTCTGCCCCTGACAAGGATCCTACGAAAGTTGTACGATTAAAAACCTACTGACGGTCTCCCACTGAAAATCGTACGATCTGCAATAGACGCAAAGATATTATCGCCAGCCGACAAAAATTTTCTAACCTGGCCGATCGACCAAACGACCGATCGGCATGGCACGACAAATGTCGGAACACTCCACACACGATCCGAAAGTCGTAGGATAGTCGTACGAATCGAGGAAGTCGTTGCGTCTATGGCCATCTTAAGCCATTAATTCAAAAATAAGCTCCTGCTTTGAGGCCACTGGGAGCAACATCCAAGGAGTTGGAGAGAAACATGTTGCTCGCGAGCTACTGGTTGGGGATCACTGTTATAATCCATAGGTCCAAATGTTTGGATTACCTCAATATGGCCCTGCTGTTAGTGGGCATGTTGGGGAAAGAACTGCTTGTTTGGCGATGTTGCCAAATGAGCGGATCTTAGTGTATGGCCAGCTTTACGGAATTGCCAGAACAGTAGTATAACTTGGGGAGCCCATTTATCATAAGTCAATTTTCAACTTCATGTGAATTTTTTTTTTCATTTGCATAATCTCACAATTTGGGATGTTAATTAAGAACAAATGAATATCTAACATTTGTTCAAATGGTTCCAACCACAAAATTATAATCTTATTTGTTTCGTATTCGATTCATACCAATAGTTCATCTCCAGAAAAAAAAACTAGAATGTCATGAAGGCTATTTACATCTCCAAATAGCGCAACGGACCTGCGACTATTCAACATTAAAATATTTTGTTTGAGATGTGATAAATCTCACATTCGAATGGGGGGATTAAAATTTGAATGTGTGAATTTTGATGCTCAAAACATCAAATTCACTATTCGACCCTTGATTAATCTGCCCCTTAGTGTTTATATTTTTTATATAAATTTAAAGGATATGTTAACGCCCTAGAAATATTGCATATAAGAATGTTGATTTTGCAAGTAGGCAATAACAGATCTTTGGTCGGGCATACCCATCCAGACAGACTCCATTCTTTACTAAAATCTATTTAGATTTAGAATTCTTTAATCCTAGAACCAGCAGACTGAAAATATTGTAGGTTAAATTGTCTTCTGATTTTATATAGAATAGTCAAACTTCTTTCTCTAAGTAAGCATCTTAATTTTATTTCATTAGTTGCACACACTTAATTGACATGGCTTTTTTCCTGATTCTTGATGTAAAAAATCATTATAGGCCTTTCCAAGAGAGATTTCCTTGCAGCAGAAAATTGCTGGCTCTGAAGTGCTTTGTGGTCAATGCCAAGTGTTCTCCATGCTAATAACTGCATGTTACCTGGTTTTTGATTTCCCACATCCATTTATTACTGTTTATGCTAAATACTACATTGTCCCATAATACACGTTTGTTGTGGGGCTAAGTAAGGGATATAAAGTTACATCAGTTATAGCTAACGATTTGACCCAAACTATAGTCGTGTGTTTGAGATAGGAGCCATATTTTATTAACCATTATCCAGTGTAGTTGGTCTTAAGAGTAAGATGTATATATAGTCATTGCTGGCCATTTATAGGTCTGTGTCTGGAGAAATTCTACCAAATACTCTCTGTTGCTTGTGTGGGATGCGCAGGCTAACAAACAAGATAAATACAAAACGAGACTCTGCCTGTTTTCTTGTTTGGTGTAGGGCAAATATTGTATTGGCACTTGCTTTAACTGAATCATACGGACACATACAGACAAGTCCTTATGTAGTACATGAGTAGAACAGGCAGAACATCAGCAAGCAAAGTACCATGTGTATGTATTTCTTAGACTGTGTGACATCCAGTTTCCTACAAATGCAATTAGTTGATAAATGTCAGAGAGGAGCCCGAGACATTGTGTGTTTCCAGTCAAACAAATGTATAGTTGTACTGCCGCTGTCTATGTTCCCCTTTACATTGTCTTAAACTGATAAGTATAGGAAACCTGACATTTAACTTTGGTAATAAAAAGATCCATAACCAGCAGCTCATCAGTTTGTATTATTAGCATACTGCAGTGCTCTTCATCTTGGTTTTCTTGTTTGGCTTTTGAGTTTCTGAGATACTAATGCACTGGTGTATATGACAAGCTACCAGTTAAAGGCATAGTTTGCTTGCATTATATCTCTGTTGCTCTAGTACAGATATGGGACCTATTATCCTGAATGCATTGGACCCGGGGCGTTCTAGATAGCTGATCTTTCCTTAATTTGGATTTTCATACTTTGACTACTAGAAAATCATGTAAACATTAAATAAACCCAATAGTCTGGTTTTGCTTTCAATAAGGATTAATGATATCTTAGTTTGGATCAAATACAGGGTACTGTTTTATTATTATAGAAAAAAAGGAATTTTATACAAAAAAATTGGATTGTTTGATTATAATGGAGTCTATAGGAGATGGCCTTTCCTTAATTCTGAATAACGGGTTTCCAGATAACGGATCCCATACCTGTACAATAAAATATTACCCCATTTCCATGCCCCAAATAGCATTAGGCACAGCCTATGGCAATGATCATGTTGTCTCAAGCAGCATTCATATATGCATTTAATGGCTGTTTTAATTGTAAACCTATACATTTATCATATTAATTAGAATAATCTGCATTTTGTGTATGTGGTGGTGTGTGCCTATATATTGCCCAGTTTTTTTTATACCATGTTATTAAATTAACATTAAATATTTAACCACCTTCCAGCCACATTTTGGACAGTAACAAAATTAAAAGCATGCCTGTAGTCTACTCTGTGTTTGCTTGCAAAGGATCCATGCTATAAGCAGCCATTTGAATTCTAAATAATGCGCTTCCTGATAAATTTGTTGGCGCAAAGTCAAATCATTGTTTAGTTTCCCTCTACAGACGAAAGCTTAGAGTTTTACGGTTTTCAGCAATATTCTAATGCTGACTCAGCATTCAGCAGCAGTGTGTACAGAAATCCAATGTACTTTATGGCCATCTGACTAATACATCAGATGGAAAGTTGTCAGATTATTGAGCTCTGTCTCAGCTGCTCTTTGCCTTCACAAGGCATTCAGATGGAACTTACCAGCTGTATGACTGTGGGTATCCAACCAGGGATTGTGCACAAACTGGCATTATTCCCTTTCTGCCATATTACATTTTCAGTGCAAATGTCTTCTTTCTATTGTCAGGTACGATGTCCCTTTAACTGATTCATTGCCTCAGGGTCCTTCCATGGTTACCCTCAATTATGCTTAATACAGAAAATTCTCACCATTCAGGGAAATTCTAATTCTGCAAATAGTTTTTCCTTTTTATTACATTTTTGAAAAATTGATTTTATTATAAAATCGATTTTAATATAATTTTCAGTTATTATATGTATGTATGGAGTATTGGACCCATACTAATACTATTTTACCCTTGATCTACAGTATAAAAGGCAACCATAAATTATAACCTATTTGTCCCAACAAATTCTATACTATCACACACCACCAAGCATCACTCCATAAAGCTTATGTTTCTTTGACCAACGAGGTAGAGGTAATTCTTTCCCTTATATTTCTATGTAATACTCCCTTATTAATGGGAAAGGCACATGTACACGTATATGCAGTTGTGCTCATAGGTTTACATGCACTGGCAGAATTTATGATTTCTTAACCATTTTTCAGAGAATATGAAGGATAACACAAAAACGTTTCTTTCACTCATGGTTAGTGGTTGGCTGAAGCCATTTATAGGCAAACAACTGTGTTTACTCTTTTTACATCCTAATCACTAAACAAATGACCCTGATCAAAAGTTTACATACCCCAGTTATGATTTCTTAACCATTTATTAGTGAATATGAATGATAACGCAAAAACTTTTCTTTCACTAATGGTTATTGAGTCAAAGGATCTGCAGGAAAAGGTTGTTGAACTCTCTAAAACAGGAAAGGGATATAAGAAAATGTCAAAGGAATTGAGAATGTCAATCAGCAGTGTTCAAACTCTAATTAAGAAGTGGAAAATTAGGGGTTTTGTTGAAACCAAACCACGGTCAGGTAGACCAACTAAAATTTCAGCCACAACTGCCTGAAAAATTGTTTGGGATGCAAGGAAAACCCCACAAATAACTTCAGGTGACATACAAAAATTTCTGGATGAAAATTTGCACTCCTCAGCCCAGAAGTTGCGAATGAGACATACTTGGCCATTCCAATATGACAATAATCCAAAACACAAGGCCAAGTCAATCTGTCATTGGCTACAGCAAAATAAAGTGACAGTTTTGGAATGGCCATCTCAGTCTCCTGACCTCAATATCATTGAGCCACTCTGGGGAGACCTCAAACGTGCAGTTCATAAAAGACAGTCCAAGAATTTATGGGAACTGGAGGCTTTTTGCCAGGAATACTGGGCAGCTTTACCTTTGAGAAGATAAAGAGCCTCATCCACAACTACCACAAAAGACTTCAAGCTGTCATTGATGTTAAAGGGGGAAATACACGGTATTAAGAACTGGGGTATGTAAACTTTTGATCAGGGTCATTTGGGTAGTTTGTGTAGTGATTATGACTTAAAAAGAGTAAACACAGTGGTCTGACAATAAATGGCTTCAGCCAACCACTAACAATGAGTGAAAGAAAAGTTTTTGTGTTATCATTCATATTATCTGAAAAATGGATAAGAAAATGAGCCCAACTGTGTGTGTGTATGTGTGTATGTATATGTATATATATATATATGTACCTCCTATTGTAAAATATAACCATATTCGAAATTACAGAGCAGTACCATTACCAGATTAAAGCAAAAGGCTGAACCAAATCACGACAGAAATGACATCACTGAGCACCATCGCTCTTGTGTACTATAAATGTTATTTATTCTATAGCAGCCAATTAGCAGTTGGCTTTGATCAGCTTTGTGCATTTATAATGCTAAAAATAAGTGCCTGGCTGCAAGTACATTTTTTTTCTGCAATTGAGATTGGACTCCTTTAGAGCTCCTCATACCAGAATCCCTCAATAGTAATATCTTCACAGTGTACCGAGCACACGTTATTGCAATGCCAGTGGAGAGTTTAGTGTACTTGCAGACTAAGTGGGCATGCAGCAGGCGTGGATTATTTCAGTTTGGCCTCATAAATATCTACTAAGTAGGTACATGCTAATCCAGCACCTGCTGATATCTTGATGTATGATCATGCAGCAGAACATTAGCCAGAGTGTAATGATGTCTGAACTGCTAGAGCAATGGCGTAATAGAGCTCACAGTCCAAAAAGCATATACAGTATCTGCTGCAAATGGTTTGGGATTTCCACTAACACGGTTTTTCACAAAGACTAACAGTTCTGTTGTGTTACCCATTTGATTAAATAGTGTGGATTAGTGCATAAACTATTTGTCCCTTTTTATGGAATACCCTTGTGCAATTACAAATTATTGCAGCTAAATCGGAGGCCCCAGAAGTTGAATTCACAGTAATTTTTACTTTTTTCCATGACTATTTAAAAAAAAAAAAAAAAAATCATAATATATCAAGTAGTGTCCGGTGTTCTAATACAGATATAGGTAACTAGAATGCTTGGGATCCAGGGTTACCTGGATAAAGAGGGGTCTTTTAGATCACTAAAAAAACAATTAAATATGATCTATTTTCAAGAAAGCTTGGGCCCTGGGTTTTGCAGATAGGATATATTTCCATAATTTGGATCTCCATACCTTAAGTCTGCTAAAAATAATTGTTTCATTAAATATATCAAATGAAATTGTTCTTAAAATGGACTCTGTGGACTTTCTCTTAATTCAGAGCTTGCAGATTTCCAGATAAGGGATGCCATAACTGTTTTTTCGCACTAAAACTAAAGTTGCAAAAATGTATCCATACTCGTTGATTAGAATGAGTATTGCATGGCTAGCAAAGAGGTTAATTTTTTAAATAAATTAATATATAACTCTAAGTCACCCACATTATTACTTGTAAGGTGCTTGAGAGAGAGAGAGAGAGAGAGAGAGAGAGAGAGAGAATGATTCAATGGGTTGCACTTGGCTTGGTTCAGTCTATATTTTTTTTTTCTATAGACTGAAACACACAGTGAGTGACAGTCAACTTGAGCCATGTTGGAATGTATGAAGGAGTATGTACTCACCTGGGGTGGGTTATGTGGAATATTATCATAAGAAAAGTATTCATCTTTATCAATTATAGGAATGTGTCCATATCACTTGTGAATTATAACTTATAGGTAAAATGCAAGTGGTCACTATCTAGTGATGGTAGTTTGCATGGAAACCCAGTTCTTCATTTGCAAGAAAAAATTCAGGTTGATGGATCTTTGACTGTTTTGTGATGTGAAGATTTAATTGAGCTATCTTGAGAGATGTAGAGAAGAAAAGTAGTCCATATCTGCTGAATGCAAAAGAGGAGTGTTTCCAGTATGTATTCAAGGTGCAGGAAGATTCACTTGAGGTTACTGCACCTTCACTATATTGCAACACCCACTTTTGCATTTTACAGTTACAGGCTCCTTTTCTTTTTGTATATTGTATGCATTGGTATAAGAGGAGGCCAGGCCCACTTTTTTGTATATAAAGATTATATGCATGTGTAGCGCTATAGTAAACTGGTGTGACTATAATCAGTTAAAGCTACAAAATGGTATTAAAACCACGAATGAAACTATTTCTCTCAGGGGTGAGCCCTCGCAGCGAGGTGGAGGAAGGATATAGTTGAACTGTAACCATGTGCGATAAGCACAATAAAGTTGGGCGCCAGTAATTCTTTATGATGAACCAAAACAGCATTTATTGAACAGCAGAGCAATAGGAACAATCACCACATTGGAGTATAGAACAGTTACTCAGCATGAATATAGAGCACACAGCATGGATACAGATACATACAGCATAAAGGAGCAAATACTCACAGCACCATACATGGGCTGGATCCCTTCAGGCAAGGGGTCATGTCAGCAGTAGTTGAGCGTTGAATACGAATAGCACTACACCAGAATTCAGCAGTTGTACCAAGTGGAACCTGAGGGGAAACCCTATCCCTGAGGTCTGTACATTTAGTCCCTATTTCTGGGTTATGAGTACCCGAGGATCTTAATCCTTCTAAGTCTCCTGTCGGAGCGTGAGCTGCTCAACTAGCTACCTATCTATCACTCCTAGAGTGATCTATGACAGAGTATGCTATACTTTACTAGGGCCTCTGCGCCTAGGGATCATGCCCATTCCCTTCCAGCCTGCAAGGTTGGGCTAAAGCAATGAACACTGAACGCATGGTTCCCATGACCTTTATACTTTTACACAGTGCCACGTTGTGTACACTGTGAGAACTACAGGGGTTGCATAAGCACAAAAGGTCCCCATTAGGACCCATTAGGCGTCCATAATACTAGGGATGTGCCTGTCAGAAATATGTGAGGGTGTCTAATTTTCACATCCCTACACATGTATTGCCCTGATCAGAATCAAATTGAATGTATCCCCAAAAGTAAAGTGGTTATTTGTGCAAATAAAAGGTAATGTAGCGTATGTGTCAGGTGTATATTGAATGTTCTTCTCATACCAAGTAAACATTTTCTCTAACAACTTCTGTAAGTACTTGTTTGTTCTGTGTATTTTTGCAGAATGGATTCTTTGCCAAGTATAGGCTGCTTATAATGTCACCCATATCATCATTCTTCATGTAATCAGGACAAATGAAATAAAAGTACACCAAATAAACATCCATGCAACAATTGAGACTCCTGAACATTCTGCATTTGGGACATCCCTGCTTTATCCCTTCCATTGAAAAACTGTTTATTGAACATGTATATTGTAATTTTGGAATAAGTCCTTTAAAGGGGTTGTTCACCTTTGAGTTAACTTTTAGTATAATGTAGAGAGTGATATTCTGAGACAATTTTCAATTGGTTTTCATTTTTTATTTGTGGTTTTATAGTTATTTAGCCTATTATTCAGCAGCTCTCTAGTATGCAGTGTCAGCAATTTGGTTTCTAGGGTACAAATGACCCTAGCAACCCTGCATTGATTTGAATAAGAGACTGGAATATGAATAGGAGAGAGACTGAATAGAATGATAAGTAATAAAAAGTGGCAATAGCAATACATTTGTAGCCTTACAGAGCATTTGTTTTTAGATGGTGTCAGTGACCCCCATTTGAAAGCTGCAAAGAAACAGAAGAAAACTGTAAATCATTTAAAAAAACTATGCAAAATAAATAATGAAGACCAATTGAAAAGTTACTTAGAATTGGCCCTTCTACAACATGCTAAAAGTTAATTTGAAGGTGAACCACCCCTTTAAATCCAGGGTCTGTTTTTTTTTTTTTTAACTTCTGTCAGTGTTGCTTAGGATACTCTAGTTTCAAGGCAGTTCTGTGCTTTATTAAAATGTAGGTTAATGCACAGTTAATGATTCATTGTTGTCTGCCCGTGTGAATAAGAGTAAACCTCTGTAACGTGACTCCTGCTGGGCAATTCCATTACTTTCTAATGAAATACACAGACACAAATACAGCTTTATATAGTGTACTGCTGTTTGTGGTAATAGTAGAGAATGCTAGTGTATTTAATAAATGTTTTCTTGGTACTGCCTGTTTTCTCCAGAACATTTTACAGTATCCTGTTTTAATGTTGGCTACATCAGTTATGTTTGACAGGCCCTTTTGATGTGCTGTTTTGTCTCCTGAGTTTCACAAAATGGGACAAACTGTTAGCATTATCATGCGTCTCATCAAAATCCCCCGGTACCTCCTCTCCACGCTCCTTATGTTAATACTCCTGCTTGCTGGGAATTGGGATGTGCACACAGCCACCCCCAAACATGGAATTCAGGTGTATAAAAAGGATTTCTTCCTTTCCAATTTCCCCTAACTTGTTATCCAATGCCCTTCAGATTTCCTTTGTAGTTTAACAGTGCTTCACCCCCCCATGTTATTTTTTTTAATTATTTGGCTTCCTCTTTAACCTCTTTACAGCTTTCAAATGGGGGTTCATCCGCAGCCAAAAAAAAAAACGATTTCTCTGTGTGCTTACATCTTTATTTTTCTTGATAATTTCCATTCCTTATCTTTCTATTCATTCTCCCCTGTTCATTCCCCAGTTTCATTCAAACCACTGCCTGGTTGCTAAGATAAACAAGATCCTAGCAACCAGACTATTCCACTACTTACAAGGGGGGTCTGGAGTTGCCACCATATAGTGTTAATGTTTTGCACACTTGTCCCCAATGCTACCCGCTGTTATGGGGTTGCACCTGGGCAAGCCTACAGTATTTTATTACATAACCACATGAGTGCAAGATCTAACTAAAGTCACAGCCTGTCACATTTGGGTGAATAAATATTTGCTTTTTTTTATTTGTATATCTAATATGCTCAACCTCAAAATGGGGCTTGAACAAAAAAATGAAAATGTTAAAATATGTCAATTAGTACATAGAGGGAATATCCAGAGTTGTGTGTTGGCAGCCCCCCTTCCTAGAGAACTTGTGTAACGTTGTGTGATGGGCTGACAAGTGATGTTCAGTGCTTGGTTACCGGCTGCTGTCACTGCCGCTGCTGGGAAATTGCTGTGCCTGTAATTAATGTACATCTATTGGGTGTGATTGAGAAGGTGAGAGGGACATGGCTGGAAGCTAGGAAGTGACAAAGGGCTCGCAACACACTTATTGTCAATTCTAATGACTGATGCACAGGTCTACTTCAAACCTACTCACTCAAATGGAACTACCAGTCTTTTTAAATTCTTATTTTGTTTTGTTCTGCACATTTTTTTTTTTTATCCTTCGACTTATCTCACATACTGCATTTCTTTCTTGGTAATGTTTGTTTAGGACTTCATGTTCATAGCCACCTCTACTGTTAAACAAACCCTTTTCCCTCTCGCTCCAGGATTTTACTACTTCTGCCCCAAAATCAGATCCTTTCCCTCCATAACTGCATTTTATTTGAATCCCTCTGTTTCATGCTCCTGATTTTTTACCCCCCATGCCATTCTGTGTAAATTCCAAGTGCCAGATGGCAGGCTGCCTTGCAGCTCACTTCCCTCCTCCCTTTCTAATGCATCTTCTCCTTTCTTTCAATTACAAGGTTACAGCTTCTCAGTCCTTTCTCTCCTTCCCTCATCAGCGGTAGGCTATGTGCTCTATTGCTCACAGGGAGCAGCCACAAGCAATGTGCATATTTGCCCAACTCCCTTGCTTTCAGAATTACTATGAAATATCTTCACATTCAAACCTATGTGCAACAAACAGGGATGCAGCCCCAAAGTGCCAAGAATAAATCTAATTACTTTCTACTTGGCAAGCCAGCATAAAATCATTTCCACCCACAGCCATTGCTGAGACTGATTCTCTAAGGAAAACAAGAGCTATTACTCCTAGTGGTAACAGAAACCATGCTAAGGGAATTCCATTTTTTATTTATCTAAATTGATCTCATTGCTAGCTGCCTAATGTATAAGTATAACTGTGTGTGCCTTTGTCAGTTGTGTGCTTAGAATATGGCTGCTGCAGCAGGTAGCGGTGTTCTTATTTAAATATGTGATTATTTCTTTAGCAGTGGGTTTACAAATACTAACAACCTATAGTATATGTGGTGTAATATCTTTTTACAAAGTGAAGAGGAACTCGTTATGAAATACAAATCTGAATATTCAAATTAGCAAGCATGTAGTGGAGGTACCTAGTACTTCACTTCTCTTATACTTAAAGGCACTTAGTAATAATTATTAAAATACTATGTGGGCTCCTTTTGTTCATATGGATAGTGTTCCTCTGGAATGGCTTGTTCCCTCTTAAAGAGATACGGACACCAGACATTAAACTCTCTCTCTCTTTTTTTTTAATCTATCATAATATTGGCTTTGACATTACCTGTCTAATGCCCCATATTTCTGTATGAGGGGGCTGCCATATTTGTGCAGCAGTAGTCTGTTTGCATTACAAACTTTAATTGACAGGCTGAGATGGGACAGTCAGGTTGGCAAAACAGTCAGGTTTAGGAACTTCAACTAACAATTACTTACAAAACCAAAACCTCTCAGCAAAAAACATGACCTGTAACTTATACATCTCGGTACATTAATATTTTTAAAAGTAGTTTGTAGTGTCAGTATCACTTTAAAGTGGTGGTTTACTGTTGAGTAAACTTTAGTATGTTATAGAATGGCTGCAACTTTCCTATTGTCCTTTATTACTACTTTTTTATTGTTTCTGAATTATTTGCCTTATTCTTCTGACTTTTCCCAGCTTTCAAATGGGGGTCAATGACCCCATCTAAAAACAAATAATTTGTAAAACTACAAATGCCTTCTTATTACTACGTTTTATTACGCCTCTTTCTATTCCAGACATTTCTAGTCCAGTCCAATGCATGGTTGCTATGGAAATTTGGACCCTATTTTGTTTGTTGAGGTTGCAAACTGGAGAGCTGCTGAATAAAAAGCTAAATAAACCACAGCTATAAAATTAAAACAAAATGCAAACCATCTCAAAATAACACATTCTACATCATACTAAAAAGTTAATTTAAATATGAACAACTGTGTTTTAAATCTAATTTGCTTTTTAACCAACCAAGGCCGTTGCTCTATATGGCCATTTTGCCAACATATAAGGCACATGTGATGAACATTTACTACTACTTTAAGTTCTGTAATGTCTAAACAAATGTATATTCTAAATGGAAATAATACATAAAAGCCAACTAGAAAAGTGTTTGAAATTTGCTGGAAAGATATAAAGTGGAATAGAGCAGGAGATTGTTTGGATGGCTGCCGAACATGTAGGCCATATTGTCTCACTGCAGGTGGAAATGTGTTGTCATATTAGCCATTTTCATATTTTATTAACAAAAGCGAGTTGTTCAGCTGACTGTCACACTACATTAGATGGATTTTGGCATTCTGCTAGAACATTGCTTGCCTATGCACTCCTAGTCCGTGTTCTTCCGTTTGTGAATCTTCATCCCTATTCAGGGAAAAACAGACTGACACTGCTTGTTTTAACTTTAGTTTTCTTCCCTAGCCTTCTCTACGCTAATCCCACTCCACTTCTCATTAACTTTCTCTCAATAGGAAAATGATTCTGCCTGATTCTGAATGATCTGTTTTTAGTGCTGAAGATGTAATGATGGATGATTCAAGCTATGTTTATTTCAAGATATATAGGGGAAATTAGAGTGAGATCAGAATTAGGTAGACTATTCCTTTAAAGGGTTATTTTTTTCCTGAGACTTTCTGATATCCTCAGAGCTGAAATTCCATGTCGGCAAAGGCATTTGTCTCTGACTATAGACAGATGTTTCCTGGTTTGCTTGTAATCAGAAAGTAGCAATTGTAACCATGTAGTGATGGGACTAATAAAGTAATAATACTGTATGGCCTATAAGTCTTTTTTTTTTCTGACCCTCTAGTTTGACACATTGTTGATATGAGCATCAAATTATTATATAGGGCTTGAGATCTGGGTTGATTTAACATAACTGGGCTGAGATGTATTTGTCATTAAACAAGTTAAAGTTTTAAAGTTGTGCATGTAAAAATATATCAAGACTAACCAGAAGGACAGCAGGTCTGGACTGGGATTCAAAATATTCCCTGGCATTTCAATTGCACGGAGGTCAAAACTGCTCCCCCGTCAGCCCACTAAATAGTGACTATCCTATGGCATCTTAAAGCAGCACCTCTGGCATTTGCCAGAACCCAAAGATTTCCAGTCCAGGCCTTAAGGTGGCCACAAACTGATAAAAGCTGCCAACTTGGTCCCGCCTGTCTGAGTCAAGAGCTTTTAGGTCCTTCTATGGGGTCCTTGTGAGGATTAAAGTTATCTTTGGTATATACAAACTCTTATTACTATAAAAAGACCTATTTAAATAATAAAGTAAGCAGGAGAGTGTGTAAACTTTGTTGTGGGATTTCATGAACTTGTTTGAAATATATCCTCTTTCTATTTATACCAATATGGAACCAGGCAATGAAGGCTTTGTTTTTATAGACTCAATACTTTAAAGGGGTCTAGTTGATTCAGAAGGAGGTTCAACATAAACTTAAGATCTGATGGTAATCAAACCAGTGTACTGCTACCAAGTAATTGAAGCCTGTAGTTGCTGGACCACTAAATCTTTGGTGATTACTCAGTGCCTAGCATCGTACAAAGATTGGTGAATTGCTGGTGCAAGTTATGAAAAAGAAAGTCTGTGCTTAGCCAGGGAACTGTGTTCCTGTCTGTGTGAAGTGACTGGAAAGCTGCTGGCAGGAACAGTAAGGACTAAAGATATTGGTTGTATGGTTTGAAATCAAGTCAATGTATGAGCCAGCATGGTCTTATGTGCAACAGATCCTTCCTGACAGAAAAATCTATTCACCTTCAACAAGAAGGTGAACTAAAACTTAGACCTTGAAATCACAGTGGATGGGAATTACTTAGATTATTCTAAAGCATTTGACACAGCCTCACACAGAAGGTTACTTATTCATTTAAGGCATATTGGCCAGGGACATACCATTTGTACTTGACTTGAGAGCTCACTGAAAAATAGATGGCAAAGAACGGTGGCAAATGGAAATGTTTTTTTATTGGACCAATGTTAGTGGAGTACCATAAGGACTGTCCGTTGCTCTCTAACTTAATCATAAATGGCATTGAGGTTGGTATTCTAATAATGGTCTCTGTTTGCTGATACTGAATTAGGCAAAACAATAGATTTGAAGGCAGAATTTTTTGCCGTAGAGTGTAGTCTGAATCAGTTGAGGAGCTAGGCAGCAAAATTGTTGGTTCAGCCAAGGGAATGGAACAAGTTGTGAAAAATCTAACTTTGGGATGTTTACTCTGGAAAAGTTTCTTGCGTCGGGTAAAATTATTAACTGATTACTTTTTAGGCTGATTAATCATTTTAAATCCCCCAATCGCTGAGAGTAATCACTGTTTCACTCCCATGAGTCCCATCCATAGAAATACTGTAAGTTGCCATATGTAGTACACTGTGCTAGTCCACAATTGCTGTTGATCCAAGTAACCACTGGACTGTTTTTTTAACAAGTAGCCATGACTTGCCATCAAATCTATACAATAGGAATGTACAAATTGCCTTCAGTAGCATTATTTAACGATTAGTTGCCACAATCCAGTTTAAAAAAAAAAAACACCTTGTGATTAATTGCCCCGTGTCATTGTCCTAAAAGGAGTTTGGATGTTTTCTGCAACTACAAAATATCAAGGGCTGCACTTTATATGTACATATGTATAAAAGTAGGGTGCACTGAAGTGTAGGACATATTCATTGGATGGTAAATAAAATAGATTTTCCTTTTTACACAAAGCATTACAATTGACAGCATGAAATAACTTGTTTACTAATCCTGATCTCTAATTCTCTACATGGAATTTTGATTTTCTGTATTCACAGGCATCTGCACTTTGTGCATATCAATTATGTAAATGTAAATGTCAATATAACCGTTCCCTTACAAGTTAGTAAACTTTAAAAAAAAAAAAAAAAATTAATTGTTAAAATATTTTTTAAATTAATGGAAAATTCTGTGTGTATAGGTTTGTGCACTGTTAACCTTTTTTTTTTACATGTGCAAATGTACCTCCATGTCAGAGAAATTCAATTGGACAGTCGGATGCAATGTGCTTGTGTGTGTGATACTTTTATGCTTTCATTGAAGGACAGGCAAGTCTAATAATTAAGCATTAAATATCAGGCTGGTACAGTGCATAATGACTACTTTTTGTGCTGCTTTAATGCATCACAGTCGATCTAAAGGCACTCTTGTGTTATCTTTGTTCTTGTATATGTTTGTAGTGCATGTGATATCCCAACATCTCTTCCTATACCTGTTCAGGGGTCCTGACCGCAGACTAACCCCCCACTCTTTCCTCTGGGATGGAGAGCAACATATGCTGCTAACAGATGGATGCCTCTACACAAAATCTCTGTCTTCATTACTGCTTGTGACATATAGAGACATTACAAAAATAAAAAATGAGTGAGAAAAAAAAAAAGATAAACACATGCACATGGGAGAGACAGACGTGCCATTTCAACTGC
>CM044435.1:80209433-80237386 GCA_024363595.1 Xenopus borealis | reverse complement strand
GATCCCCCATGTTCCTGTATGAGGGGGCTGCCATATTTGTTCAGCAGGAGTCCATTAGCAGAAACTGTAACTAACAGACTGAGATGGGACAGCCAAGTTGGCAAAGTCAGAGAGTCAGGCTTAGGAACCTAAACTAACTATTATATACAAAAACAAACCTCTCGGCAAAAAATGGTCAACATGACCTATAGGTAACATTTAATGTTAAAATTAATTTTTTAGTGTCCGTATCACTTTAAGGGGCATAGTACATTATCAGGACACCTAAAAGTCTAGAGTCTTGAAACAGAAGAAACATAAAGCTTATTGGTAACATATGTATCTGTAATAACCTATTATAATGGGATACAACTGCATCCTGGGACACAGGTTGGTTTCTCTAACCCCTGTGACTTTTAGTAGCTCCAGCAGCGGCTCCATTTCACCCGCAGTTGTAGGTGCCATTGACCTTAAAGAAAGCCTAAAGACTTATTATAACTTATAGTTATTCTGCTTAATGTGGTTGTTAAGATTAAGATACCATTTCTGGAGGGAGACTTTTATATTTATTTCAAATGTCAATGTTTATTTGCTTCACAATGAATCCCTTGAATGTAGTGAAAATGCAATACAGCAACTAATATCCTTTTAGTCTGTTTAGTCTGTAGTATTTGCGCAAAGCATCTCACTGAAATTGCAGACCAGTCAATGAAGCAATGTAAATATTTAATAATGGGCATAAAACAAAAAGCAAAAAAACAAATTAAGCTAGAGAAATTCATAATCTGTGTTCTGAATTTATTGCATGACATTTTTATATAGCATGTTTACATATCTTTTTTTTTTTAATATCCACCTTCAGACTGGTTGCACTTGTAAAAATCCTATTGAAGTGAAGGACAGTTACTATAATATAATTTGTCCAGTAAAACATATGAAACTATTACACATATATTTGTATCTGCCGTTACCCAAGAGTAACAGGTTGAAACCAGTGGCTTATGCTGCATGTGCATTGGTGCAACTCGCTCATGTCTCATTCTGGTTTTGAATGGGTTAACCACGTACCTGCTGTAGAAAGTAACCTATGGTTCTGGCTGGCAAGTACCTGACTAACGGCTCTGTAAATGTTACTTTTTGTAGATTCTCTTTGATCCATTTCACTGTGCAATGGCAACATACAGCACAGCCAGATCAAAACTGGTCAGCACTAGAAGGGGTTAACAATATGTTGGGGAAAAAACAACTGTTTAGGAGAACAAATGATGGATGCTCTTCTTTGTGCCATCTACCTCCTCGTTCATCAAATGATCCTGTTAATTGCCAGCTCTGGATAATATCCTAAGTGATATGAATTGGTTGATCTGGCATCCCATATGGATCAGATTTTTCTTTTGAACAATGATATATGCTTCAGAAAGAGAAGTAAGTTCTTGTGGTTGGTGATCTGAGTTACTCTATATAGTATGTTATTATTCTCTAAAATGGATGCCCATGTCTATAGAGTTTGGGCAAGTTTGGTTATGTCATATAGGAGGCTTTTGTAAAGCACAAGTGCATTCCTGGGAGTGTAACAACATGATTGGTATGATTCATTGACCGGCAGTATTTCCACGTTTTTTACGTAATTGTCCCTTTTTTTAAAAAATAAAAATGAGTTAACGCAACATTATGGTTTAAAATGGTACCTGCAGTGCTTTGTGGGGGTATTGTGGCTAGCCAGATTAGAGATAGTATAAATAGTACAGGTAAGGGATCTTTATCCAACAACCTGATATCCAGAAAGCTCATTACATCCTACCAGCAACAACTTGTTTTAAAAAAGATAGGATGGGGCATGTTTCCTACAGTGTTGCACTTCTTTTTTTAACTGTTGTGAATTCCAAAAAGAATTAAAAATTTTAATTCATCAGACCACAGGGCAATTTTTCACTTCTCACTCAGTTCAGTTTAAATGAGCTAAGCTTGGGAGAAGGCACAGTGTTTCTTTATGGCCATGTTTATTTATTGTTTCTACTTTCCATGGCAGAGTTTTTACTTGAATTTGTGAATGGTGATGAGTGAATGACCTGTTTTTGCAAAGCGGCTAGAATTCGCCAAAATGCATCAGTCTATTGGCATCAAAATTTTTTTGACACGCATCATTTTTTTTTTCCAATTGGAGTCTATGGTCATTTTATCTATGATGAAAAGTTTTGCTCATCACTAGTGAAGAACTATGTTTACGGACAATGGTTTTCAGAAGTATGTCTGAGTCCATGCAGTGATTTTCACTACAGAATCCTGTCTGGTTTTATTGCATTGCTGCCTAGAGGCCAAAAAGGTCTGTGGAGTAGTAGCTATATAAAAGATGACCATTCACAATTCTAAGCATTTCCCAAAGCAATTCTGGGCAGAATAAGCGCTGTATTCACCTGTTTGTTCATGGTCATTGTTTGTAAATGCATGAAGCAATTTTCTGTCCTTCTTGCTGGTCTCATTTGCTGTTCTTTCCATCTAAAAGCCTTCTATTTTTCCTACGTTTACATTCCTCCCTCCTCTTCCACCTTTTTTACTGCTGTTTTCTTTCTCATAATAATCTCCTTCCATTACCCAGTCCATTCCTTCTCCCCATCACCTGGTTCCGTCTCCCTCCCTTCTCTTTTATTGTGCCAAGTTGTGTAGCTGCTTGATGAAACTGTGGGTTCTGTGTTGTAAATCAACTCCCACTGACAATAAATTCTACAGGCTGAATTGCATGATAGGAGTTGGAAATGACTGGTTGCATTTAAGATGTAATATTGCAAATTGGCTGCATTAGCAGATGTTCTGCTGTTTCCTACTGGAATTAAGATCGGAATCTTACTGTGTGTAATACAAATGCATTCCAATGGAAAAGCACATAAAACAGAGCACAGCCAGGACGTGACAATAAAAAAAAAAATCAGTTCGAAGGCAGATCAGAATAAATTGGTCCATCTAATCTGCCTGTTCTCCCATCTTCCTAAAGAGCACAGACTTATTTCATTTTCTACATAGCCTCATGTCTAATTCATGTGCTACTGAAATCCTTTTCTACATGTTCCCCTCACTGGGAAATGCTCCTTGCACCTCACATTTCTTTACATAAATTATTGCTTTTAGCAGCTGAACCTATATTTTTAGACTTTCTCATAAAACATATTCTTGCATGTTGCCATTGCCTTGTGTTTAATATAGGAGCTAGTTGTATTCGTTTGTACTGAATTTTTGGACATTTAATTAAAGGGAGATGAATGTTTTATAACAAGAAAAATGGCAGGCCACTGAAATAGATGAAGCTGGTTGGTCTAGGAAGAACAAAATGGCAGGTCCTTTTTCTAAAAATAGTTAAGTGCTTCATAAAACTCATTCGGCATAACCTCTGTTAACGGGACTTGATGCTCTAAAAGTGTGTATTTTTCTCAATTTAGCAAATGTAATAAATCTGTTGCTTCACCTAGGAATAATTGGCAGTTTATGGGAATTTTTACCTATAATGATGGTGATAATACCCATTATAAGCATTTTTACGGCTGGGGATTTAAAATGACATGTACCTGTAATGTATTGTGGATGAAAAGCATTAATTAGGGATACACAAGGGTAAAATAAAATACATTTTATGAATGAGGAAAATATTTGGTTTTAAATTGGGGGATCAACTACCCCCCCTAACACACATACAGATAGAAATATGTGACTGTATACAAACCCCATTCTACTGCCTTGTCTTGGTCTGCAAAAAAAGTTCAATGAAATTATTTTTACAGATATTTGATAATTCTTAATGATTGTTTATTCTCTCTAATGTATTTGCCCTATATGATTTGCTAGGCCTATAGAGAAATTGAATGCCTTTAAAGGAAAGGGAATAGGTATCTGGTTAGCCTCAGTCCAGTCAACCAAAGAAACAATTACGGGCAAATCTTGTCTTTTATTAAGAAGACCATTCCTATATGAACTATGTTTCCATTGGGAGGACTGGTAAAGGTATGATATTAAAGAGTTCATCTTTCATGCTGTTTAAATTGTGAACTATAAATCCATTTGCTAAGGCTGTCCTATTCAATAAGATTACAGTGTGAATTAACTTTCTGTTCTTAATGCAGTTAACAGTGCTGGGAAAGTTTTAATTAGCAGCAGGTTTGGGTAGCCCTCTCTCTATAGTTCTCCAATTTTTCTTTGGCTTTATCACATACTACAGAGGTCTAAACCTTGTAGCTGCACTGGAAGCTTTGCTACTGCAGCACCAGTCTGCGAATGAAAGAACGGAGATCTCCTAATTATAAGAGTACATAGCAGCAGTGCCAAGAACAGAAGAAAAAGGGCTCTGCAAGATTAATGTCTTCTACTGAGGGCAGCTATAAAACAAATGCTGCAAAACCAGAGGTGGGTGGCATTGTGGGTAGAAAGCTTGGAGAGTTGACAGCGGAAGAACAATATCAGGACTATAAGGTTTCCAGAGAAGAGTTGTTGCTTCTCCCAATTAGGGCCATATTGAAGTTGAAGGAAGTATAAATAGTTGCTCCCTGTAGCAGTGATCTGTTGCATATTAACATCCTTTTTGTCAACTGTTGCCTTTTTGACCTTCAACTCGAAATGTCATGGCCTTGTGTCTTTGGGGCTACTTTAAATGATTTATGCTGGAAAAATTGTGTAAAATGGAACACATTTATTAAGCTGCATATTTACTTTGACACCTCATGAATGATTCAGGTTATTGTTATTTTAAAGCCATTATTTTTAAGGCACAAAGAACATTTTTACACCAAAAGTTAACACAACTTGCTTAAAATGCTTTTTCTACATTGCTGCGCCTGGTAATCATACAGTGATGTATGGTCTGAATATTGTATTTCTTGCACAGTTGAATAGGCCCCTTACTGTTTACTTTTATTTACTGTCTTGTGGTTCATAATTCTTGGTGCTGGTCAAAAGTTGTTTAGAAACAGTTGTTTTCACGCTTTTCCCTCCTATTTGTTTAAAGATGTATGTTTTTAATGATTTTAAAAAGTATCTCCTCCTACACTTGGGCTTTTTAAGATATGGGGGAAGGCAAACTCATTCCTGTTTTTATTCTTATACTGCAATACTTAATGTCCTATAAGTTTATTGTTAAAAACACTCTGGGTTATTTGTCAGCTGAAAATTTCCTCCTTTTAATGACTTAAAATTTGTTCAAGATGTAGTTTAGGTCATTTTTGACAGAATTCCCATTTAGTTAAACAGAGGAGCTGTTGGCTGTGGAGCAAAGCTGGAGCAGATAATTGATTTGCTTTTTTCACACCCTTGTGCTAGCCCCAAACGGAGCTCTTATGCAGGTGTATAGCTGCTGATGTGAGACCGAGGCCTGGGAATGCAGATATAAGTGGCAAGCAAAGGGTCTGTGGGTATTCCCACTGTCGCCAGCCCTCTGGATCCCAGTGCCTCTGTCATATCCACAGTCCAGCTGTAGGTGTCCAAATGCTAAGCACAGGTGACAGCTTGTCGGCTCCAATGCACGACTATGACATCAACAGAAGCCAGAGGCTGTCATCACACAAGTCACATGGCAATTCCAACAGAGTCCCATTTATCCTGAAATTTAGCTTTAACCCTTTCCTTGGGGTTTCTGAAGGTGGTGTGGCAGAGCTCCTACCTTGCATCACTTGCATTACAAAACTTTACTTTTCCTAGTCACTAATCCAAATTCAAATGAATCTTAACTTTTACATTTTATAAGAGCAGACATGCACTGTGATTGGAAAAATCAGTTTTCTGCTGACTCTTGCTTTGCTTAATGATACATATAAGGGCTCAAACAGCATAAAGCTATTTTCTAAGTTAGAAATCAGGCTGCCAAACTGTAATCCCTAGCTACAATAAGTCCCTTGTATCTCTAATAAATCTGCAGCTGGATGTGCACCTTTACTGAGGAGTTGGTGTGCATAGTCACTAATGCTTCTCTGGAGTAATTAGCATTTCTGTCCATTCTCATCCATCACTCTGCCTCTTCTCCACCTGCTGGGGACTCTGTGTCATTTTCCAAGTTATTTTTGTTGAGGTTACTGAGGACGATTTTGACAAGGAGAGGCTGTACCCAAGATCCTTTATTTGATAGACATTTCAACGTTGAGATCTGGACTTGTAATGCACCATAGGACTCGCATCAACATGGCCAATTAGATTTCGGCAATTACACAATGCTGATTAGCTCTGTCAGAAAACCGTGTTCTCTTGCTTTTCAGGTGTCATCCGCCACTGTGTATGTACAGTATGTACTTTTCTGTCTTTGTGTGATAACTGCAAATTGCATTGTGTCACTGAGGGTATATGCTGACAAACTGGAATAAATACATTGAAATAAAGGTTGGTTATAAGCATGAGTTCAACGCTGTTTCCTTAGGATAATGCCAGATAAAGCGCAGTAGGAAAAAACAGGTCAAGCTGGCACCACCTTACAAAAATGTGAATTAGTTCTACCACTGTGTTTAGAGACTACTTTGTATTGCAGGTCTGGTCCAAATTTGAGGAGCAGCAAGTGGAGGAAGTAGTGACTGTGGTGGAAGAGAAGGAAAGGAACGCTAATTACAAGCCTGTTCTTGTGACAGAGATCACAGATGAATTGCACTTCTACATCCAGGATGTCGAGACTGGTAAGAGGCCAAGTTCATTGTAAATGGGGCCCAGTTTGTTAATTACAATACTGAATTGGGGATAGTTTATCTCTGACCAGCCAGCTCCTTCAGCAATGGCTGCCAAAGGGGGAAAGAACTGTTAGAGTAGCGGTCATTCAGTTCCATAACTGTAGCAGAGTGATTTTTGCTTCTTCTAAAGTACCATCTCCACCTCTTTCCATTGGTTAAAACGATGCACAACAAACCTAATTCTGCACCATCAGTTTTTTGCAGTGTGCACATTTATAGCTGTATAAATCCAGAGTAATATGTTCCTGCCTGGGCACAGAATTTGCTAAACTCATTAAAGGAATTGTTCAGTATAAAAATTAAAAACTAGGTAAATAGTGCAAAATAAAAAATATAATCTAATATACAGTAGTTAGATTGACAAATATGTAATGTATAAAGGCTGGAGTGACTGGATGTCTAACATGACAGAACACTATTTCCTGCTTCTCAGCTCCCTTGGTTTCCACTGATTGGTTACCAGGCAGTAACCAATCAGTGACCTGAGGGTAGGACACATGGGTCATAACTTTTGCTTTTGAATGTGAGCTGAATGCTGAGGATTAATTGCAAATTCAGTGACCAGTTATGTCCCACATAAGCAGGAAGTTGGATTCCGGATATTATATTAGGCATCCAGTCACTCCAGCCTTTATACATTACATTTTTGGCTAACTAACTATATTAGAAACATTTTTTTGCACAGCCTATCTATTTATCTAGTTTTTATTTTTACACTGAACTTTTCTTTTAAGTGATCTGTTGGTGCAGTATTAGTGCAATCTATAAGAGACACAGGCAAAATTAATCCTACAAAGGTCAGTGCTGCCGCTGCCAAAGCTATATATATATATATATATATATATATATATATATATATATATATATATATATATTATTGACTAATAGTCCTTTTCTACTATACACTATATCAAAATTGTATTTCAGCTACATAATATGCGTACATCATGTTATTGCTGCAGAATATAACATATATAGGTTAATATATACGGTGAGTATTATCTCATGGGTTCCTAGTGCTATGATTTCAGATTCTGGATCAAATTCTCTTCTTGCAATACATGATCATTTAGAAGGAATTGCATATTTTATGCAAACCACTTGGAAGCCTTGGAACACTGCAGGATGGGAGTGCTTTATCCCTTTCTCTGGTTGTTTTATAATCTGTCATTATTTCAGGCATTTTCTGTACCGTTATGCAGGTCTGAGGACACAGAATTTAAGATACTAGTTAAAAATAGCCATCACACACAGGCTGAAACAATGGAATGACCAAAAATGGAGGCTTTGTTCTCTCAATAAAACCTCACTATACACCCCCATATTAAAAATATTTTTTTCTCCTGTGTTTTTAAACAAAACTAGCAAGTCATTAAATATATTCACCCTGCCCATGTGATGAGAAGAAATTTACCCTCTTGACTGTCAATTTTTCAAAGGGAAGCTCCAGACCATGATTCAAATCTTCCAGTACAAAAACATGGCCAAAACAAAAGTACGTAAGGGTGCAAATTAGATTTTTGTTACAAAAAAGTAAGAATCTGTCAAATATCCTGGCCTCCCTTCCAGAAGAGGGTCCCCACACCCTCTAGCTAGAATGCCTACAAGTGTAGGGAAATCTTCAGACCCTCGAAAGGGTCCTGAAAGGGAATATGCCCTCAGTGGAGCCAGGTTTAGTGGGAACCTAATGGCAACACAAACCCCTCCTAGATCCTCGGGTCAGAATAATAAGTTCCTGTAACACGAAATCCAAGAAGCAGAAAAATATTAAGTGCAGGAAAATAACCAATATTATATACGCTTACATACGTATATAGTACCTGGGTTGAGTGCATATGGACAAAAAAAAACATTTAGACCAATGAACAAAACTCTTACCTTATATTAATATATTCATTCCAGATTAGAGCTACAAATTCTGAATATTCTCTTTAGAACAGGCTACTATGAAATGAAGAATTATCTAAGCAAAAGTACATTATTATTAGTCAAAACGTGTGTCCAGCACTCACATGCACATATCAGAGGGTGGGATTGATTTATCTAAGCAGAATAACACATCTCTGACTGACAGGTGTTTGCATGTATGTATAAATATGTAATTATACTTAACCCTTCTGGCCAAATCTTAACATTGCAGAGAATCATTCCCAATCAAGTCTCTAGTCCTCTGATTCTCTGTTTTATTTTTTTAAAATTGGTCTCGTTTAATTAAGGGGATATTATTATCTGAACAGAAAGCGGTCCATGTTGCCTGGGGCCATAATAAACTCTCAGCATTTTCTCCACTGCAATAATAGTCCCCAGTTTGATAGCAAATGAAGAGGTCTTTGTTCATCACTGTTAGGTGACAGAGAGAAGGGGGGGGGCTTGTAAAGAGACCAGTGGGAAAGGGTAGAGGATGGAGACTCTTCCTCACAGGGAACCTCTGCCATGATCTAATTGAGATGTAAATCTACCGAGAATGCAGAGCGGATTGTTATCAAAGTATGAAGCGATTAATTGGATGTTTTAAAATAGCCTCTGTCGTAATACAGAATGAACTTGCTTCCTTCTGTGGTGGTATTTCTAAGGACATCCCCTCCCTCCTAAAATCTGCTAGTTAAAAAGCAATCTTGCTGAAACTGGTTTGTTCGAATAGAATAACCTTGAAAGGGACCTTGAAGGAAAAAGTAGCAAAAGTGTGTGTTTAAAGCTGTTTGTAATACAGTAGCATCTAATTCTGGATTTCTGATGGGCCAATTTTTTAGCTCAGTCAAAGGGAGTCCCTTTAGAGAAGTTATGTCCCTTGGTGCGGCCTGTGTGGCTTTCTGGCAATTTTAGTATAGCTGACTTAACCACTATTTTAATCAACATCATTTCGTTTTTCTTCCATACAACCACATGGACTGAATGTCAACTACAGGTTACATGCAAATTTCTATTTCCTAGTAGCATTTTCCAGTAGTACAAATTGAACCGCAGTCAGTGTTGAGAAGAATTGGCTCCTGGTTGGTCAATATGAACTGTACTTTTTCTGTTCCTGAATGAAGGTGGACAGTGGCATAACTACCAGGGGTGCAGAGGGTGCAATTGCACCAGGGCCCCCACCCCCTTGGGACCCATCAGAGCCACAAAAATGGTTATGGCAGGCAGTTATCTAGGGGGAGATTTTACAGTACACATGCTAACACTCCTGAATGGGATTTATAGAGCTAAGGGCCTGACAGGGGGGCCAGGGTGCCCATCCTGTACCGGGGCCCACCAGGGAGTAGTTACTCCACTGAAGGCGGATGGGAGAACACTGGAAGACTCAGAGTTGAATGTTAGAAATCTTTTCAGGTTGTGATCGTATTAGTCTACCTTTGTCATTTGCAGAATGACTGGGTCTCTTCAGTTTTGTTCTAAATCTAGCTGGTCATTTGTTGGACAGCTGTATTTGCCTGTGTATGTACTGCATATAGGGGGAAATGTAATTAAAGTTGCAAAGAGGAAAACATTGCACACCAATAAGAGTTAAAATCCACATCTCGCAATATAATATTTTCTTTAAACGGTTATTGCATTGCGAATCATTATTGCGCATTATAATTGCGCTCTCTTAAGAAGTGCTCGAAGGTGTTGGAGCAAACATTGCGACTTTTTCAGTAGGAAGTTTTATTACATTGACAGCGCATTAACGCAAACTATAAAATTTGCGAACGGCCTTCAGCTGGCGGAAGTGGTCTCTAAACAGTCTCCGGTTCGCAAAAGGTATATTGCATTCGCGCAATGCACAATTTGCTCACACAAAAGCTTAACTTTCCGCATTGCGAATAGTTTTTGCGTTACCAATGTATATTACATTGCCCTATTACTGTATTAATGTAATTCCTATAAAAGGGATGGAATAGACGGCAGGAAACACATTCACTGTGCATTTCATCCCTCCTCCCTTAAATGCCGCATGATATGAGGATGAAAGTGCTTCACATGAGAACTGAAGTGATAATATAAATGATACAGTAGGACAGTGTGGCCAGTGTACTCTCAGCATAGGAAACATGGCATTTAACTCTTCTAACTACAGACACAGACTCTAGGGAAGTTAGTGGAAAGGGAGCTCATATTTTATGGCTTGTCTTAATAAACACACAAAAAAATGAATCTTTGAAATCAAAACATGCCCCCGTGTAAAAGGAATCTCTAAAGAGATTTTTTGCAACAAATTGGGATTACTTTTACTTTCCAGTAAAGCTTTGATCAAGCACAGAGCAGTCTATAATCTATAAAATCTGTATACAATCTATGAAATAATCTCCAGTGCACAACATGCTGCCACATATAAAGGACAAATACTGTACTTTCTAAGCAGGTTACAGAATATCTGCAGTGTTACATAGTAGGTGCTGTTCTGGATTGCAGTCACATTTGTGCTTTTTGTTTGCATCATTTAGTATAGAAAATGATCATATAGTGGATCCCAAACAGGAAAGCCATTTTAAAGGCAGATGGTCACATACACCTTCCTAAAATATTTGTAACATTATTTTGCACCAGCGATATGAAATGAGTCAATTTAAATACAATCAGAAATCTCCATCAGCTTCAGATTCACATGCACATGTAACAAGTGGTTAAAATTGCAAATTTAAGCAAATGTCTTCATATCCAAAGTACCACAAGCAACATCCATAAGTTATTCTGAGTATAACTGAGATCCATAACGGTAAAAAGTACATGTTAATCCACTTTTAAAAAGTGAACCCATTTATCTGCCTGAAGCTACAGTCTGTATAATCTCCCCAAAGATCTGTGAAAAGCCAGGACAAAAATCTGCCCTGACATTGTAGAACCTATGGGGCATGTAAGTAGCTGAGTAGACTGGCATGTGACACTGATGAGCTATGTATCAGTCTCTCAATTTGTTTTTTTTTTTGGAATCTGTATACAGTACTGTATCACATTTGGGGGAAAATAAAAAACAAATACCATATGGAACAGTCACATTTATAGAATTCTAGCCAATCCTTAAGTTTGGAAACCCCTCTCAACCTGCACAATAATTTACTCCACTTTCAACAAAAAATATAAGTGGTATGTCTTTCATTTCCCAGGAACATCTGAGTACTGGGGTGCTTTCTGAACAAATATTTTTAGTGAAGCAGTATTCAGTTGTATGAAATTAAATGAGATGTGAAAAACTGTCTGTGCAAAAATGTGGGCACCCTTGTAATTTTGCTCAATTCAATGCATGTAACTGCTCAATATTGATTATTGGCAACACCAAATTGGTTGGATTAGTTTGTTAAGCCTTGAACTTCATAGGCAGGTGTGTCCAATCATGAGAAAAGGTATATAAGGTTGGCCTATTGCAAGTTATGCTTCTGTTTGACTCTCCTCTGAAGAGTGACAGCATGGGATCCTCAAAGCAACTCTCAAAAGATCTGAAAACAAGGAACAAAGGTTCAGTATCATGGTTTAGGGGAGGCTACAAAAGCTATCTCAGATGTTTAAACTGTCTATTTCAACTGTAATGTAATCAGGAAATGGAAAGCCATAGGCACATTTGATGTAAAACCCAGGTCTAGCAGGCCAAGAAAAATAAAGGAGCAGCAAATGTAGAGAATTGTGAGAATGGTTACAGATAACCCTAATATCACCTCCAAAGACCTGCAAGAATATCTTGCTGCGGTGTATCTGTACATCGTTCTACAATTCTGCACAGTTTGCAGAAATATCATCCTGTATGGCAGGGTGATGAGAAAGAATCCCTTTCTGCACTCACACCGCAAACAATCACTAGTTTTATGCAAAAGCTCATTTAGACAAGCCTCAGAAGTTACACAGGGGTTTGATATTCCAAGTGATGGGCGAATTTACTCGCCTGGAGCGAATTCGCAGCGAATTTGCCCATCTCTAACAATGACCCTAAACATACTTCGAAATCTACAAAGGCATTTATGCCAAGGGAGAAATACTATATTTTGGAATGACCATCACAGTCCTCTGACAATAGCATGGAAAATCTATGGGATGATGTGAAGCAGACAGCCATCAAATTTAATTGAACTGAAGAGATTTTGTATGGTCGAATGGTCAAAAATAAGCCATCCATAATCCAGACACTCAAGGGCTATAGGAGGCGTCTAAAGGCTTACATTTGCAAAAGGCTCAACTAAGTATTGATGAAATACAGGGGTGCCCAAAAGGTAGATCAGGATCTACCAGTTGCCCCTTAGCTGGTGATCAGTAGATCTCAAGACACTCAACAAACAGCTTGTCTATATTGCCCTCCTATTTCATGCTTTTCTTCCAGATATTTATTATGTTAAGGTTACATAAGAAATAGTGGATTGTTAAATATAACAATTTACATTTTCTCATAAATCACTCTTTAAGTAATATTTCCCATGGACCAGAATGCTAACAATGCTTTTATGGATGTAGATCATAATGGGACAACATTACTAAAAGTAGACCTCGCATTAGTAAAGTATGATCACTCCTGATGTAATGTCTCTGTTGGGGTGACCAAATGTATGCACATTTCTAATTTTGTTATGATGCATATTTTCTAATCCAATAAACTGTCACTGCTGAAATACTACTATTTACATAAGGCATGTTATATATTAATAGGAAGTTGCTACTTTGAAAGCTCAGCCAATGATAAACAAATCTCCAAAGAATTAAGAGGGGTTCCCAAAACTTTTCATATGATTGTATATTGAGAAACATAATTCCAAAGCTCGTCATTGCCTTTTAGGATTGTTTGCAATAGGGAGTACACAACATTCTTTACCCAGACATGATATATGGATTATATAACACTGACCTTTTTAACACTGTTGTATATAATACAGAAGAAACCTGCATCATTCTGGATTTTCCTTTTTGTTTAGTTTTATGTGTATTTACTGAAACTCTGTTGTCCCACTGAGCCAGGGTTAAATATTGTAATGACTTTGTTTTATGCATCCATTCTGTTCTCCCTTTTTACTTGGCTATAAATCTGCTTTTCTATCCCATGCAAGGAGTTCCCTGTACCATGGGGGAATGACTGAACGTATGTCTACAGCTTAAATGTGATAAAACTTTTATCCTCCTCCACATTTTAATTATTTAGCAAAATAGAACCTAAAATATTAATTCTACTGCAGTTTCCAGCTGTTGTCTAAAGATCAGAGGAACGTTAGAGATGTCCATATAGGCTACATTTATGCTCTGACTAATGTTAAACTTGTTGCTAATGCCAGTTATTGGCACCAAGGAAGTGTAAAGGCTCTGATGTAAATGCTGCTGGGCTTCCAGGTTTGGCTTTGTTCCTACAAAAAGTTAGTTTGTTCTTTAACCTAAACTGCTTCCTAGATATGACAGTGTACCCTAACTAGATAATAATTATACATATGTAGATATCCAAAACTTTATTTTTGTAAATATAATATGTGCTAAACACGGCATCTTAAGTCTATTATTAGTTATTAGTTACTATTATTTAAGAGTAAAACCAGAATGATGGGATTCTCTGACCCATATGCTAGTTCCTTTTCTTTCGCACCGGGCGGTAGTTGTAAAGATGGCAGATCTAGAACCAGGGCCCGATTTATTTAGCGGGCACCCCTATGCCCCTGTCTCCTCCCTTTTATTTGCTCAAATTTTCATCATCAGGACAGGGCAATTGGAAATTTAAATTTCAGAACCAATGTGGGTGTGGATGGGCAGCATGCCACCCCCTAAAATCCTGCTGCCCCGGGCCTAGGTGGCCTCTCTGCTAATCCGGGCCTGTCTAGAACCTGCTGTTGGCCCCATGGCGGGAGCAATATGTGGATAGGTGATAAAGATCCTCTTACCTGAGATATGGAAGTGAGGATGTTAATAACTGTGTTGTTGTATGGCCCATTATATTATGGTCAAGCCAATGAGCCCATTTAGGCCTTGCTCACTAATAAATCACTGCTGGGAAACCTCATGCATACTGCATAACATGGCAGTCGAATAGGTTATGAATTGGATATATTTTTCTCTGCATATTCTTCTATGAGACAGAGCTCAGAGTTGCTAGCTCTAGTTATCCCACAATCCCGAACCTTTTCATAATGTCACAACAGTGTGTAATGTGAGCAGTTATACCAGCTCTCTAATTGTGTATAAAGGTTTTCTCACATACATTTCAACTTTAATGTAGTGTAGGACTTAAACAGCTGTTCAGCCTGCCACACACCAAGTCACAACAGACATAGGCGTAACATGAATTTGCTTACACAATTAAGCTCATGTGTTTCGCATGGAGGCCTTTGCGATCTTGCCGTATGTATTCTCCATATGTTTGTATCAGCCGTGCTGCATCTCTAACGCTTCCCAAATGCTGCTTTATCTCACAGCCCCTTTGCCGTTCCATGTTTTTTTGCTTTAGCCTTTAACTTAATCTTGTTGGTTCCTATATTCCCTTTAACGGAGTTCAAATGTAACTTTAAAAAAAAAATGTCCCTTTGGGCCTATGAAACTTGGGTGTATGGTGTCCGTTCTATTACAGGTGAACTGTGGGCACTACACTGCTAAATCCTGCATTCTATTTTTAAGGACAAGTAATGCAAAAATAAATAAATACATACAAATGTTTTTTTTTTTTTTTTTTAAATCTACTCTACTGTTCAGCCTTGTACTGTGCAAAGAAATTACCCAAACACTCAAGGCCAGTGAAGCGGGGCGAACCCCTGCGTGTTTATTCCAAAGTCAGTGATGTAACAGCCTTGTACTGTGGACACCTCATCCCAAAACCCATTATACAGAAACATCCAAATTATGAAAAGCAATCTCCCAAAGACTCAATTTTAAAGTCCATATTGGTACCAAAACAATTCTGTTGGGAAAATGTAATATATAAATGATTTTAGCAGACCTAAAGTTTTCCAAACGCTTGTTTTCCGAAATCACAAAAAATTTACTGTTTTCAATAGCCTTTTGGTTTTTGACTCTTTTTGAAGTGTAAATGTCCCAGACGCTGTAACCTCTTTTTCCCTACTGAGCAGAATCCCTGAGTTATAATTGATACAATAGTTGCTAATAGTCCACAAATGCTGCTGAGAAATGTGTCCTCTAATGTAGCAATTGTAACAGTTCAGAATCTGCACCTGAATTACTGAGCTGTCAGATTGAAACAGGAATATTGGTGTTTAAATTTAAATTCCCCCTATTATTGCAAGGTCCTTTATCTAGAACAGGGGTCCCCAACCATTTTTACTCATGAGCCACATTTAAATTTAAAAAAGAGTTGGAGAGCAACACAAGCATGAAAAAGTCCATGTGGATGTCAAATAAGAGCTCTGATTGGCTCTTTGGTAGCCCCTATATGGACTGGCAGCCTACAGGAGAGAATGTTTGGCAGGACATCTTTTTTTATACAACCAAAACTTGCCTCTAAGCCATTAATTAAAAAATAAGCACCTGCTTTGAGGCCACTGAGAGCAACATCCAAGGGGTTGGAGAGCAGCATGTTGCTCGTGAGCTACTGGTTGGGGATCACTGATCTAGAACAACCTAGGTTCCACATATTCTGCATAATAGATCTTGTGCCTGTATACAGGAACTTGCATTTTATTGGCATAAAATGTAAATTTACACTAGAAAACCCCTCCTGAACCCAAACATTTTTTTTTTATTAAAACCATCCTACGCTAAAATGTTTTCTTTCTTCATTCAGTGTTCCTGACATCCGCACAATGTACAGTACATCTTTAACTTGCCATAAATTGTACACCAGATTTTTATGAAGGACTTGGTACTGTAAATTCACTAACGTGACATTCTTGAATGCCATTTTAATGCCAAAGTGTAAAAAGCCACTGTATTCGCAAAATGGATTAAGCCTTTGTAAATTTGACATTTTCTTTATCTCTACTCCATTAATATTTCTTTTTCGGGCTTGTTTATTTCACTTTTGTGAATTTCCCCCCCAATTCTACCCAAATTACTTGATGAGTTTTACTCCCCCTTTTATAAAATATGGAAGGCAGCTTGAGCTGTAATAATGGTTCCACCAGAGATATCAAATAACTGTACTCTTTGATATTAACCCATACTAATCGCAAAGATATTGGCTTGTTCAAGTTCTTGCTTTACTGTGTGGTTTGCTTATTGGTTATACTACAGAATAGTAACACTGCCTTAAATATACATATCTGAGCAGAAAGATCCAGATTCCTACTCTGCTGGTAAGTGCAGCCATACTGAAGATTCTTTTACTGTCATCATGCACTATTGAGTAAGTGAGCCTATATAATTGCTAATGAAATGCCATAAAGCAATCTCTTACACATAATCATGGTCATTACCCCTGGGAGAGAGTGGACATAATAAATTATAGTTTTGCACATTCTGCTTTTCATATGATTAATTTAAAAAAAAAAAGTGTGTTGTATTTATCTAATATGAATTTAATTTATTTTAAGGAACTGCATCCAAAATGCTTAATCTGTAAATGCCACGAGTGTTCCTTTTAATGGTAATTATTATAGTTATAAGTGGAGTGCTGGCAGCTGCTAACAAATGACAGTTTTGGTTGGCACAGATTTGCTGGTACAGAGATCCTCCGACATGTACTGCCAATGCAAGAGGGAGCAGAGCAACCTCTATTGTTATAAGGTCAGAAAACTGAAGTTAGACACTATCTGGATCCGCATCCTGAGACTTTCTAGGGGTTGCAAATCTAGAACTGCCATTACCCTCTTGTGTGAAGTCTGTGACTTGTGGGAATAGTTGCTGATTGCTTTAGAACCATAGATTTTTTTGTCTAATAAGTCTAAGATCTAAGTAAAGCACTGAAATGTTTAAAGCTATAGGCACAGAATGTTATAACCACATATGGAACTGTTAAATGTTGACTATTGGGGATAAACCCCCCCATAAACTCAGAAATGTTCAGTTAAGATTTTAAAAATTATATGATTGTTATATCAGACATTTTTTTTTGTCAACTTAAACGTCAATGTATCTTTACAATGGCTATGACTGTGAAAAACTTTTAAAAATAGAAGATTAGATCTGTCTGGTTAGACATTTAATAAACTTACTTTTTTTGTAAAACCAGGCAAATGACTATTTAAATGTTTACTCTGTGATCTCCTGCTGAATTACTGGTAAATGATCTATTAGTAATACTTGAGATCTGGGGTTTTCTGGGGTTTATAATTTGGACCATGCCCTATTTCATGTTAAGCACATATTATATATTGTTTTTCTCTAAACTCACCCCTGTAAACAAGGTTAAGGGGATAAGGAGCTGTTACCTTTGAGGTTAGGATGAAATAGTTATACAGGTGGCTTATCGCTCTGACTTCAGTACATTTGTCTCTTCAGGCTGTCTATGTATATGTATCTATATATGTATATATGTATATGTATCTATATATGTATATATGTATATGTATCTATATATGTATATGTATCTATATATGTATATATGTATATGTATATATATGTATATACATGTATATGTATGTATATATGTATATATATGTATTTATGTATGTATATAGTGAATAAAGTACCCCCTCTTGTAAAATATAAGGATATTATAAGTTACCGAGGAGTTTCATGACCATCTAAAAACATGAGGCCGAAGGCCGAGTGTTTTTATACAGGTCATGGAACTCCGAGGTAACTTCTAATATCCTTATATTTTACAAGAGGGGGTACTTTATTCACTATATACATACATAAATACATATATATACATATATACATACATATACATGTATATACTTCTAATATCCTCATATTTTGCAACTGGGGTACTTTATTATAATACACAAGTTTCAGTGAGTCATGTGACAGAAATGACATCAGAACTCACCATTTATAACTGATGACATCAGAACTCACTGTTTATAAGGATATAATTTACAAGATATTTACGGCTTTTGTGTATTTTATATATGTATGTATGTATGTGTATATATATATATATATATATATATATATATATATTTACAGTATATATACCATCCTAGTTCACTGTAGTACAGATTGTAAAAAGTTTATGGTGAATAAGCTGATGGGTGAGAAGATGCCAGTGCAGACAGAATTAAACAGGAGAGAGGGCTAATGCCAGGAGTTGTGCAGTTAATGAGGGAACTTTGCAGGAGTGTTTTGGTTCCAGGCATTGTTCAGAAAACTTATGAATTTATCTAATTTTAGCACTTTTGAAGGTTAAAAAACTCCTCTAAGGATTTACCTACCATTATAAATTAGGGCAGCAGATACATTATTTTCTATATCGATTAAAGAAATATATTTTTACAAACTGTAATTATTGGTGTTTTTTTTATGTGAAACTACAAAGATTGTGGTTTAAAAAAAAAACAAAAACTGAGTGCATACAATTATTCCAAGACTGGATGATGGCTTGTGTCCTGAAGTAGTAGATATGTTAAGGGAAACTATTAACTTGAACTATGGGAACATTGTGCTGCCTGTGTGAGCATAAGAACTACACTGGGGATTAAACCAATATCTGCAACTTCTTGACAGGTCTGGTTAGGGAACCATGCTTGCTGGCTTCAATTTCCTTACATGGTTTTCCTCAAGTAAATCCTCACTACTGCAGAACAATGTGTATAAAATATTGGCTGCTTCTTTATTAAGCAATGCAATACATATGCTTTCCTGTCTTCCAGTGGCACTTTTGCTCTACCCTCTTGATGGCAGGTTAAGAACAGGCCACATGTTACTCAAGTAGCATTTACACCTGTAATGATGTTAGCCTTCTTAGACCTGGTAGTTATGAGGTGCATCACCACCCATTTTGTTGGGCTAATGTAATGGCACAAAGCTTGAATTTGTTCTAGAAATCCATATATCAGTTGTATGCTTTCAAATGGGTGGTGAGCAAGCCTACCTACCAACCGGTTTCTCTAGGTTACTAGACACTTTATGCCATTTTTATTACATTCTTGCAATCATTCTTCATCAACTTAATTGCATTAAAGTGCCATGCAAATATGTGATCTGCCAATGCACTTGCCTTTTTATAGATAACCTTTATTAATATTAAAGGGATCCTGCCATGGGAAAAACATTTTTTTCAAAATGCATCAGTTATTAGTGCTGTTCCAGAAGAATTCTGCATTGAAATCCATTTCTCAAAAGAGGAAACAGATTTTTTTATATTTCATTTTGAAATCTGACATTTCGCTAGACATATTGTCAATTTCCCAGCTGCCCCAAGTCATGTGACTTGTACTCTGATAAACTTCAATCACTCTTTACTGCTGTACTACAAGTTGGAGTGATATCACCCCCTCCATTTCCCCCACCCAGCAGCCTAACAAAAGTACAATGAGAAGATAACAGATAACAGCTCCCTAACACAAGATAACAGCTGCCTTTTAGATCAAAGAACAGCACTCAATAGTAACAACCCACGTCCCACTGCGTACTATTCAGTTACATTGAGAAGGAAAAACAGCCTGCCAGAAAGCAGTTCCCTCCTAAAGTGCAGGCACAATGTCAGATTTCAAAACTGAATATAAAAAAATCTGTTTGCTCTTTTGAGAAATGGATTTCAGTGCAGAAGTCTACTGGAGCAGCACTATTAACTGATGCATTTTGTCTGCCTCCATAACAGTGTTGCCCAGATAGCTTTTAATTGTGCCAAAGATATAGAATTCAAGTGAGAAATGTAATTAAAAAGTGCAAGCTTTGCTACTAGTCTAATCACCTATAGCAGCCAATCAGCAGGGAGCACTTGCTGGTCACAAGCATCTTATGGGCTGCTGTGTGTTATTTCACTTGATCCAGGTAGTGCCTTTTGTTGCATTTGGGGGTAGGTGTATTAAGCATGGGGACCTGCAAGAATGGGGTGATTATTAATTATTATTATTAATATTATTATACAATTTACCTTTCCACCTATTCCTATTTGACATCTCTACTTTATTACCTGCTATTAAAACACAGTCACCCTCAGATGCATCAGGCTAATATACTGTGACAATCAAAGGGCAAAAAACCATGGTGACTTTTGACACACTTGACCCTGCTTTTTGTTTACTGTAAAGAACTAAGGAAATGCTTTTTTTATGAGCAAGCATTTGGAGAAAAGCCTGTGTTAGAGTATTATGGTTTTATGGGACTTGTCTTATATGGCTTGAATAAAATATAACTGTGATTTAATATTCGTTGGCATGCATCTGCTACTATAGGCTTTTTCTTTGTCAGAAAGTGTAATGCAATCTGCAGTATTTTATAAAGGACATGGATCTTTATCAGGCAACTCACGCCTTGTTGCTTTCAATAAAAGACAGTGTAGTCCAGCCAGCTGTAAGATGGGAGATTGAGCACCCAGTGCTGTTTATTTTAATACAAAATAATATACTGAAATATATCGTAAGAAAGACAAATGTAAAAAGTGCAGAACAAGTGCATCTACTGTATTTCAGGGAGGTTCTCCGATATTTGTGCAAGGAGGAATCGGCAATTGCTGTAGGCCTCTGTCTCTTAAAGGCTCAGTATACTGCTGTGTTGAGTGTGAGCTTGATAGGTCTTATGTTAAGGTGTTGTGTCTATTGTTTTTATAAAATTTATATATGCCACATTCCCTCTGAGCTGTGTGTTTGAGGCCATCACATACAAAAAAAAGTTGTACTAATGCATAGAGCTGCACATTCATAGTTACATAGCTGTATAGAAAGAACAGAGGCGCCAAAAGGATAAAAGGATATAAACGAGTTTAAACGCTTGGTAATCAGAGGAGGCAGTGGTGGACTTTCCTCCTCCAAGCAGAGACAAAACGACTGTAATTAAGCAGTCAAAATTTATTAACGAACTCCAATAAGTACGCTGAGTGTGCGCTGAGTGTGTATACTACTGCCAGATGCTGTAACTCCTATGTTTATTGCCTGAAGAAGCGGGTCTGAGCCTGTGAAATGCGTTGTACTGATTGGAGTTTGTTAATACATTTTGACTGCTTAATTACAGTCGTTTTGTGTCTGCTTGGAGGAGGTAAGTCCACCACTGCCTCCTCTGATTACCAAGTTTTGGCTTTTAAACTCGTTTATATCCTTTTATCCTTTTGGCGCCTCTGTTCTTTCTATACAATAATAAGTCCACCCAGGGTGGAGGGTTGATACCCTTTTCTATCTACAGAGAGTGACTTCTTAATCCTGAGTGGGGTCAGGACAATCTCCCCACCTGCCTTTACAGTGGTTGCCTATTGGTAACCCTGGTTTGTGAGTATATGCTGTTTACTCTTATTTAATTATCCCTTACCAATACATATTACACTATTGGGGCTCTTGGTGTTCCTTTTGTTTATAGTTACATAGCTATATTGGGTTGAAAAAAGACAGTCCATCAAGTATCACAAAAGCCTTTAATATTATGTCTGTCCAAGGAGTTTTGCGCCGGGAGGGTTGACTTCCTCTTTAAGGAATGGAGTCCAAAACTGCACTGCATACTCCAGGCCTTACTAGGGATCTATAAAGAGGCATAATTGTTTTCATCCCTTGAATGTATACCCTTTTTTTTTTAAATACAGAAATGTATTTGCTTTAGTAGCTACAGAATGACACTCCCCAGAATTAGACAACGTATCTTTAAAAACATTCTCATTTAAGGAAACTCCCAACACACTGCCATTTAGTGTATAACTTGCATTTATTATATTTTTGACACATAAGTACATAACCTTGCATTTATCAACATTGAATCTCATTTTCCAGTTTGCTGCCCAGTTTCCCAGTTTCCCAACTTAGATGAATCACTCTGCAAAGTGGCAGCATCCTGCATGGAACCTATAGTTCTGCACAATTTAGTATCATCTGCAAAAATAGAAACAGTACTTTCAGTGCCCACATCCAGGTCATTAATAAACTAGGTGAAAAGCAAGGGACCCAGTACAGAGCCCTGCAGTACCCCACTAACAACACTGGTACAATTAGAAAATGTTCCAATTACCACAACTCTTTGTAGTCTATCTTTTAGCCAGTTTTCTACCCAGGTACAAATACTATGTTCCAGGTCAATAACCTTCTGTGTGGCACTATCAAATGCTTTAGCAAAGTCTTAAGTAAATCACATCCACTGCCATCCCAGAATCGAGGGCCCTGCTTTCCTTTGCATAAAAAAAAATTTAGTTAGTCTGGCAAGATCTATTACGCATAAAACCATGCTGGCACAAACTCATAGTATTATTTGCTATTAAGTCCAGTATCTTATCTTTTATTCACCCTTCGAAGCCGACGTTGGACTAACTTGCCTATAGTTTTGAGACCGTGATCGGGATCCTTTTTTGAATAGCGGCACCACATTAGCGATTCATCAGTCTCTTGGCACCATGCAAGACCTCAATGAACCCAGAAAAATTAAGTAAAGAGTTTTGGCAATCACAGAGCTAAGTCTAAAACAAAAATGTGTGGAAACTCTTACCACAGTAGAAACTTGGCCCAGGTGCTCCTGCCCTAGGCCCTCAGCTCAATGAGCGGACATTCCGTAATTGTAACACAAACTGGTTGGTGCAAGGCATAATGGAAACCCACGTTCAGATCAGACCAAAACAAACAATAAGTAACAATTTTATATAATCATCTCTCGCCTGACGCGTTTCGTGTCAATAAGACACTTAATCATAGGCTAAGTGCCCTGGGATGAATACCATCTGGCCCTGGACCATTGTTTATCTTAACATGTTCTAGTCTCTCTTGAATTTCATGTGTGAACGATACATCATTAGGTGGTTCCTCATTTGTATAGACAGACAACGAATATGCATTCAACTAGCTGACCCCCCTCTGATATTAAAGGTCCCACCCTTCATGGCTTCATGAAGGGTGTAGATTCCTTTAGAATGGCTAAAAGTTAAACTAGTCATATAAAATTGTACAAATATTAAGCTGGCCATAAAGATATGGGTAGATTGGTATGATTTTCAGTACATTTATGTTGAGGAGATTGCCCAATATCTTTTTGCCATGTTGGCCGGTACATGGTGCCTCAGCAGATAAAATGGAGTAGTGACAGATCATCTTGGCTTCCCGCAGTCCCATTTTCTTAGCCTAGGATTTACTTGGGGAAAAAAGATCACTTTAATGGACATGCCTGTTTCAGCTACTATGCTCTGCATATTTTGTTCAGCTGAAGTCCTGATTTTAATTCCAAGTCAGGGTCAATCTGTGCCATACTAATACAGTGTAGTAATGGTAAATGTCCACATTCAATAGTATCAATCAGCCAATTAATCATTTGGTGTGGGTAATAGCCCATTAGCCTGTGAACATATGACACTAGGCATGAACAAGTGGGAGGCTTTCTTTGTTGTACTGCAACATCCAGGATTCCAGCGAGGGGCAAAAACTGTTATTTGCTAAATGAGAAAAATTGTTATGAAATGCAGTGTTGAAGTTTGCCTTTGCTATTCCTAGGGAAAGCGTGCTTCAACACAGGGAGTTCTCTAATCTCAAGGCATTGCTTGGGTCAGCATTTGTGAGTATCTATCTTACTCCCTCGGCGAGCCCTTTTTCCTTGCCTTCAGTCCGTCCCTGCTTGCTGCTGCTAACTCTGCAAGTTCAGCCTCATTTGTTGGGGCAGCAGTTGAACAAATTCCACATCCCTGAGGGGATATAGAGAACCTAGCCACTAACCTTCCAGCTCTTATACATCTTACCATCCTCCTGTTATTGCTGGTAGTTAACTTGCTCACTGCCATGTCTATATACATAAAGTGTGCCAATTTATATGAATTGGAGTCAGGCATTCTATATAAAAAAATACCATAATCTAATGAATGTATATTGTCTTCTCTTCAAAAGATTGTTCCTATATGGGTGTTTTTAGTTGTTTTCCTGGTGGAAGCAACAATAAATTTATATAGGGAAATTAGGGGCAAACATTTATGGGGAAAAATGATGGTGATGTTATCTTTCTATAGGCAATATCTTGGTGGAATTCCAAGCAGGTTACAACTTCAATTGGGCTTTTTCATCTTTCATTTGTGGTCTCGTCTTCCATATACTGCAGATCTGAGACAGAGACCATTGTTACCCCTGCCACCTAGCTATAGTATTTGTATGTGTTAAATGTCACAATGCAACACTTCTGCTAGAGATTCTTACAAGCATAAGCACCTCATACTGGGATTGTCAGGCTGAGGGTCAACAACCCTCTAGAGGAGTTTAATAGGTTGATGACACAAAGAAGAAATTTTACTGTACAAATAAATGAGCTACTAAATTCCACCTGTGAAAGTAGGGAAATAACGTTTATACAAGCACAGCCTTTGTGACTTTCTCAGCCAGTGAAATGGTTCAGGTATTACTAGGCCTTTCAGACCTGATGTGGAGACTGTTACTACTGTTGAATGGGTGATATGGGGAAAATCAGGGTGACATGTATGTCTAGGGGGCTTGAACATTAAACTTTATTCTTTGGACAGCATAGCCAAGTTAATCTGCTTGAATCTCTATATAACTAATAGAGCAATTTTTACTACAGTATGGAACCTGTTACCCAGAATGCTCAGGACCTGGGGTTTTCGAGATAACATATCTTTCTGTAATTTATAACTTAAGTCTACTAGAAAAACATTCAACATTTAATAACCCGATAAACTGGTTTTGCCTCCAATAAGGTTTAATGATTTCTTAGTTTGGATCAAGTACAAGGTTCTGTTTTATAATTACAGAGAAAAAGGAAATAATTTTTAAAATATTGAATGATTTCATTATAATGGAGTCTATGGAAGATGGCCTTTCTGTAATTAGGAGCTTTCTGGATAATGGAGATAACATACCTGTACTTCATTTACTATTTCAAGCTACGTAGTAATTATCTGAGCTTTTTAATCTTTGATTTTGTTTGATATTGTTTTATAAAGCACCTGCAGATAATAGGCTGGAGTGCTTGTCCCATTCTATGCTCTTCAGCAATGGGCCAAAATTATTGAATGTTAAGTAAGAACAAAGAAGAGTTCCATCTGGTAAGGATAGTCATTGTATACTTAAAGGAATATTGATCCTCTGAGCTATTTGTCAATTATGCCTCATGAGGAGAACAAATCCCTAGCCATCTCTGGTATTTTCTATGAAACTTCTTCCATCATTTGGATACTATTTATCAATGGAACTGTAATTAGACATTGTATCTACTCTTAATCATTACATTGCATTAGTCACAATTGATGCTGACACTATTATCTGTGGGTGGCATTGTGCTGTAGCCTCTGGCAATTACGGTCTCTAGAGGCTACTTAAGGCAACCCTTTTTGATCCAGTTTTTAAAGCTGCTTTTGTATGAACCACCCATTGTGCTGACAGAGGGATTGTGGGAGTTACCATTCTGCAACAGCATGGAGTCCTTGCTAGATTATTATCATTAACTTCCCCCTAAAATTTGGCAACATTTATAAAGTGTCCCTTTGTAAAAATAAGACTTATGGGATTTATTGTGCCTTTAATAATGTGTGCCCACCATAAAACTCCCTTATTCAGCACAGGTAGTGCAGTATTAGTGTATCTATACGTACACATAGTAGAAAAGAATATCAAACACGATGGCATTTGTAGTGGGGAGATCCCCTGCACAGTTAAGTCACTTGATTGAACGTTTCGGTGATGTACCCCTTCGTCAGACATACTGACAATGCCCCCGAAATGTTACATCAAGTGACTTAGTAAATGTACAGGAGATCTCCCCGCTACACCTGCCTTTGTGTTTGGTATTCTTTTCTACTATAGATATTTGGGAGAGGTACCGACCCCTCCAACCAGAACAAGGCTTTCAGTTTTTAGAGAGACATGGGCGAACTAGGAAACCTTGTTTTTTTCTATACGTACACAGCCATTGCCCACACCATTGTGTTCTATCATTTATTCTGTAAAGGCTTGCCCTGAATTGCTTCTCAGAAGGATGAATGTCTGTTCTTTATGGCTTGTCTGTGTATTTAGTGGGAGTGTTTGGAGATGAGTGTTTCAGTGTTGTTGAGTGTGTCGTGAGTGAATCCACAGGTGAATATGCTATTGAGCCATATCACAGAATACACAGCGGGTCATACTATTGTTCTGTATCCAGGGCTGTTTTGCGCCAGCACAGCTTACACTAGTCTCTCTATCCTTGTTATCACTTAATTAAATCCTCATATTAATACCCTAGTGACCCTGTTGCTGATGGAGCTTTTTTGCCATAGGTTCACAAAGCCAAGAGCTACATAATGTTATCTGTGACTGCAGAAGAACATGGCATGTTTAGATCATAAGTAATGTGCCTTCTCACATTGTGTCTGCTGTTCTGTGAGCTGTCTGAACTGTGTGCTTGCTTCAGCTCTGAAACCTGCTAAAGGACAATCTGTCTGGTTTGGCTCAGCGTGTCATAGATCATTCAATGGTCACCCTTTTATACTGAAAATAAAACTTAAGTCTGTATAAATGCTAATGGCACTCTGAAGAAGGAATATGCCTGCAGGAGTGGGGGGAAAGCTTTATGAAACTGAAGAGGGGAGAGCAGAATTAATCATAGGGTTTTCTTTCTGAGACTATGTAGACATGAAACCATTTATACATATATATCTTGGTTTGTAGTCTCTCTTACTTCTAACCCAGAAGAAAATATTTTATTTGACATTTTAGGCCTCTCATTATTTAAAAGAAAATGCACACATGACTGGGACTTTATTTCCCTCGTACTTTACAATAAACTAAACTTTGTACTTTGTTCACTTCTTTAGAGACTATTGTAAGTAGGTAAATAGAGTTTATTGTAACACATTTAACCTAGGGTTCAAGCATCTATTTCATGTGTATGCAAGTTGAATATCCAAAAACTCAGGTGTAGTTCACTTTTACAAAATGTTTTTTCTGCTTGCACACCAGGAATAATGACACTCTTCAATTGCGTTCTATTTTTTTTTTAACAGTTTTCTAGATTGTATGTTGAGCCTCCTATCATGTCTACCAGTAGCAAGTCAGCAAGGCTGTTAGCCATCTTTTTCTGCTAAACTAGTGCAAATGAATACATTATTTGTAAGCTATGGGAGCCATTGAAAACCAGTAAACCTAATGTCTAGCAGTGATATCCGTCCAGGTGCCCCATGTACTGGTTTCTTACCTGGCTCCTGTTGCTTTATTGAGGCTGTTAGATGGGGCTGGAGAACACAGATTTTATATTGTGGAATGATTGCATAATCATTGAATATATATATTAGGGATGCACCGAATCCACTATTTTGGATTCGTCTGAACCCCTGAATCCTTCCAGAAAGATTCGGCCAAATACCGAACCGAATCCGAGGGGTGGGAAGGGTAAAACATTTTTTACTTCCTTGTTTTGTGACAAAAAGTC
>CM044435.1:80175833-80207558 GCA_024363595.1 Xenopus borealis | reverse complement strand
ATTCCCATTGCTCTGTCCTGATGATGAAAATTTGAGCAAATAAAAGGGAGGGGGCAGGGGAGACAAATGGCAGAGGGCCTAGGGGAGCCCTCTAGGTAAATCTAGCCCTGGAAAGGGATCTGTGTGTAGGGGTAAAAAACTTCCTTTACTATATCCAAGATCATATTACTAAGAAAGAATAACGTAGCATAATCATATCAGGTTGCAGAGACCGCTGCCCCTTGAGTAAGCAGTGTTTGCCTGCACAAGTCAAGTAAACAGCATTTGGTATAGCATACATTCTTTGCTGTGCTCTAGGTCTGTTAGGAAGATCTGTAGGAGAGCTATAGCTGGCGTCCGTGCTATTTAAATATTTAGTTTTGTTATAATAAGTTTCTCAATATCTTGCCATATAGGTGCAATTTTGGGACAGTCCCAGAATATATGTAATAAAATGGCGATAGTTCCACATTGTCTCCAGCACAAGGCAGAGGTGTTGGGATAAATATGTGTTAGCTGGTGTGGGGTCAGATACTAGTTAAAGTAAAAGTTTAGTATATTGTTCCAGGTGGTTGCCTGATCTGGTAGCTCATTTAACATGTTGAATGACTCTTTCCCAGTCTGCTGTCTCCAATTGCAGTTGGAGTTTGTTTTCCCAACCAATCATTTGCTTACTTTTGGTCTCTGAATATGCCGATAACGGACTGTGTGGAGAGGTAGTGGCGTCAATTTCATCTTAATTGGGGTCAAGTACAAGGTACTGTTTTATTATTACAGAGAAAAAAATTGTTTTAAAAAATAATCTATGAGAAATGGTCTTCCTATAATTCAGAGCTTTCTGAATATGAATTGGGTTTCTGGATAACGGATCCCATAACTTTATATGGAAGTGGACTGCAGGGTAAAGTGTAATCAGCCCACTGCATTTGTGGATGTTAAAGTGCCAGATGTAGTTTGCAACTGCCAAAGGCTGGTGGTGGTGTTGTGAGCAGGTACTGGGCATCATAATCATTATGTATTTATATAAAGCAAACAACCTATGGGGTTTTTTTTTTACTTTAGGCAGAGGACTTATGCGAGTGTAGTTTTATTTCCTTAGCTGTGGCTCCATGTTTTTGTGACTTTATTTTTGTTTTGTTTTTTTCCCCCGTAGAACCTCATGTCCCAGTTTGTCTTTGGATTATCCCAGTGCAGAGTAGTGTTGATGGCTGCCCCTAATATTAAGGGGCTAACTGCAGTTAAAATTAAAAAAAAAAGGTTGAACTTGATGGACGCGAGTCTTTTTTCAGCCTAACTTACTATGTTACTATGTTACTATGTAACTTTACTCCCCTTCTCTCTAACTGGCTCATTTAGATAACTCTGTATTTGAATATTATATTTTTACTATTTCAGTAGTTCTAGATAACAAAATGCTTTATGTTGATGAATTAAGTTGATTTTCTATTAATAGAGGTCCATACAACCAAACTGTTGTTTTATCTCTTTCATTCTACTTCGCTCAGGTCCTCAAATTTTCCTTCCTGACTTTCTGGCTCACTCAAATACAAGAGTCTACTCTTAAAGCTGCTGATTGTGTTGCCCATCTAGAATTTGATCTTATTCCATTGGACTTAATTATTTTATGTAGTTCCTAAACAATCCATTTTAATCAAATTCACGGTTTACATTTTATATTTTTTGCTTTTATTGTGCCCTTATTTTTTATTTTTATACTTGACTTACCATATAAAAGTCATGCATGTCCTCTGAAAAATGGTCCCTCCCAAAATGAGTCTATAGTGCAATATGCTAAATGTGTTTTTGTTGTTGTGTTTTGCAGGGACACAGCTAGAGAAGCTGATGGAAAGCATGAGAAGTGAAATTGCCAGCAACCCCCCACTGGAAGGATCTTTTTCACCCCGCCGGGGAGATTACTGCATTGCCAAATATATGGATGGAGAATGGTAAGTTTATCATGCAAGGATTCCATCTAGAAAAGCACAGCACATATTAAGTCAATATCCAGGGATTACTAAAGGAAATTAGCTTAATGCTAAGGCTGAATGACGCTTGGTCCACTCAATCATAGCAGATGTTAATAGGATTTCTCCTTGTTGGGAGCGAGAACCCTCAGGATTCCAATAATCAGAATCAATCAAGGAAAGAGTGAAGCAGCTATGCAACTTAAAGCAAATGTCCAAACATGGATGATAATCATAGTGTGAAGTCAAATTGGAACTGGGTTATAAGACTAGAGGAATGCCTGCATTTATCCTACTGAAAGCTAGAAAGCATAAAGAAATCCCTCTTCCTCTCCATGTGCGGTCAGTGTAGGGAAGCAGGACATTAATAATGAGGCCTCCTTGTCTGCTAACCCTGCACTCCCAGCACTGCACAGAGATGGATGAGAAGTGCACACTGTCACTGATCCACTAACACATGCTGCTTGTATCCAGCCTAGTGACTAGCGCACACCCCACTAATCCCTTTCTTTCTACACTAACACATTCATTTTGCTCTGGCAGGTAAGGGACCAAGTGTAATTTCCTTCCAAGCTGCTAGAGCTGACACCTCTCAGGTGCTTTAGAAAACTTAAGTACACTATGTTTCTTAAAATATAGTGAATATAGAACTTGATATTGGATAAAATAAATATCTAGTGGTAGATTTCAAAATAATTTTAGTATACGGACAGATGTTTTATTTTTCTTCATTAAAGTAGTGGTTCACCTTTAAGTTAACTTTTAGTATCTTATAGAATGGTCACATCTAAACTACTTTTCAAATGGTCTCCATTGTTATTTGATTATATATATATATTTAAACTTATTTGCATTTTTATTCTGGCTCTTTCCAGCTTTCAAATTGGGATAACTACAAATGTATTGTTATTGCTCCTTTTTTTAATTACTTTTCTATTCAGATCCTCTCCTACTGTTTTCATATTTCACTCTCTTATTAAAAATAATTCACGGTTGAAAGGCTAATTTGGACCCTAGCAACCAGATTGCTGAAATTGCAAACTGTAGAGCTGCTGAATAAAAAGCTAAATAACTCAAACCATACTAATTGTCTCAGAATATCACTCTCTACATCACATCATACTAAATGTTCATTTAACAGTGAACAACCCCTTTAAGTATTATTTTGTTACTACTATAGCCACGGTAAATAGTATGTGAATATATAAAATACACAAGAGCCCTGAATATCCTGTGTATGATAGCCTTATAAAAGGTGCTTAGTGACTTGCTTAAACTTGTGTATTATAATACAGTAGAACCCCCCATTTTACATCAGGGGATCAGAAAAAAATGGTGTAAAATCAGAGAAATGTATTATACATAATATATAGGTGGGACCACAAAATAAAAATGTAAAATAAGGGAAAACTTAAAATCATGGGATATAAAATGGGGGTTCTACTGAATATCCAACATTTGAGCATGGCTGCCACTTTTAAGGGTATTATTCTGAGACAGAATTATTGTAGTGTAGAAATTTAGGGGCAAGTTTACTATTATTCCCCAAAATTAGCTCGACCAAATTCGAAGAACTTTGAAGGTCTTTTTTACTAACCAATCACAATGCTTAGTTAAGTCATCACCTTAGACTTTGTTCCATTTATTTGTATTTATATAAGTTTGACGCAAATTTGCTTCCACTATATAAGCTGCCACTATATAAGCTGCATGATGCTGCTCAGATCAAATATAGGGTATGGCCCTATCTCTACATTTCTAGGAAAATATTCATGACAACACATGGGTTTCTGATAAAATGTGAGTGCACTGGGACACCACTTCCTCCACTGTATGAATAGTTATTGATACTATTTTTTTTTATAGTCTAATATTTTAGGAGGAAAACTCAAATTTTTATAGGGAAAAGAAAAACTAAAAAAAAAAGTTTTTTTGGAGCGTCAATTCAATAAAGGTGTAATTCTATTTGATGTACTTTTTCTACGTTAATTATTGAATGGGAGTTGGGTCGACTTAGTTTTAATTTAAAAAAAAAAAAGGTAAATACACCCCCACTTAGTCTTCATTTTTATTTTGCCTTTCTCAAATGCCCCTTTCCCACTTTTCAGTCAAAAAAAGATTGCTTTATGGGCTACAATTTTATTGCTACCTTCTATTACTTCTATTTGTTCCTATTCCAGTCTCTCAATCAAACCAATGCCGTTGGCAAGGATTGATTGGACCCTAGCAACCAGATAGCTACTGAAATTCCAAACTGGGCAACTGCTGAATAAAAAGTTATATTTAAAAAAAACACAAAAAAACCCAATTGCAGATTGTCTCAGAATATAATTCTATATCATACTAAAGGTGAACTACCCTATTGATTCTTCTAGTGACCAACCAGAAGGAATCCTTGGTATAACCAACGGGATTGTAGTAAGCAGGCTACTAATTAAATGCAGTAATGCTAGAAGGAGTAAAGACCCATAAATAAAATTCTGCTAAACACAATTCTACTTTCCAACATACATTTATTCATTTTCTGTACTTTTGAAGCTATTTGTAAATGTAATTGCTATTATGGTAATGTTACACAGTGGATTTTGTTGCCCATTCTTAATCTCCTCCAGCGTGGATAACAAAACATCCCAAAATACTTTTCCAATGTAGTCAGTGTAAAACGCTGCCAGTAAACCTCTCAATGTCCTGCATATCCAGCGGTTATGCCATTGAAATGTGTTATTGTCAGCGAATTCACCATAACCAATGGAAATTTGTTTAGGGACATTTTGTCATAAAACGCTGGAGGGGATTAAGCAACATTATACTGCACTTTTTTCACTGCTGGTTTTGAAACAATGTCAACGTTTCACGTTTCTCCACAGATCTGGGGCGGTTCACCTTTAACCTTCAGTATGTTACAGAATGGCTAACTCTAAGCAAATTTTTTGTGTAGTTTTTAAATGATTTGCCGCCTACTTCTGACTTTCCAGCTTTCAAATGGGGGTCACTAGTGAGTAAAAACGAATACACAAAACCCATCCATTGACTTTGATGGATTTTTCATGTAAAAAGAGCCAATTAGCTTCAATGCGTTTTGCACATTTTCACAGTTTTGCTAATTTTTCAGCGAACAGAGGACAGATTTTCTCAAGACTAAAAGATGCAAAATATGGGTTACTTAGTCATCTTGTTAATTCTGATCACTGATACCACCTCTATTAATTTGCATGTAACCGAACCAATACCAATGTACTCTGTATGTTTCTGTGGTCTGTTTGTAGGACTTATAAATAGCTCTGATGCACTTGGCACAAATGTGCCAGTTTACACTGTGGAAGAGATTAATTAACACTTGAGGTATTTTCCCCCTACGCAAAAAAAAAGGTATTAATTCCCTTTAAAGGATGTCAGTTCATAGAAACTCAATTCTACTCTTCTCCGTTCCCTTCTGGCAATCTGATCTAGAGATAGGGACAGTTTTCCAAGTCAAGCCTTACCAGTGATCCATAAATGAATAGTTGCTTGTTGCCAGTATATGTCAAGTCTAATGGTATCAGACATCCACATGGGACAGTAATTCACTGCAATGTCTTATCCTGACGTAAACATGTTAGTTTAGAAGTTTTGCTTTCTACATTTAATGTCCTTAACTGGAACGTCAAACTCCCAGACATTTTATGTACTTCTCTAATTATTGCTGCTTTTTGGTATATTGCCTTTAAAGAGCATACAGATCAGTCTATTAATTAACTGTGCTGGATTTTACCCGTAGGACATGTTCTTTGCCATGTACAAACCCTTCTGCAGATTTTTTTTTTAGGCAAGTTTATATTTTGTCAGAAGATAAAAAAAAAAAAAACAGCCACTATTTTTGGAACTTACCACAAATAGCACAAATACTGTGTTATAAGCTGATTCATGATATGTTAAATAAAACTGGAAAACCCTGCAAAGCCTACATTTACTATTAAATTTATACTTTTGGGGCATCTTTTGAATGTGGCATTTTTGTTGTTTGTTAGGGGGCGAGGTTTGCTTCCTCCTTTCCTAAACTGATTAACCCTTCCAGAAATGTTCACATCCTGCCTTGCCTTTTTTTTTATAGAAGACATTGATGGTTCTCCCATGCAACGTCCTCATAACTTTCTTTTCTTGGTCTCCACAGGTATCGGGCACGGGTAGAGAAGGTGGAATCTGCTGCCAAAGTCCATGTTTTCTATATTGATTATGGGAATGTGAGTTTCTGCTTCTATTTCACCATTAATTCTAAACAAACTGCTCTATTCCCCCCTTTACAACTGCAAGTAATGTCTTAACTTGCTGGTTTACAACTGCAAAATTGTCTGTTTTGTACCACCAGTTCAGAATGCTTCAGGCAATAGCAATTGAAATATACTTCACAGCATTATGTAAATAAGAGTGACTGGTTTCCTTCTATAAATTTTAAATATTGCTTCATTATCGTGGAACTCCCCTGGGTGTGAGTTTAATATATTCCAGTGGTTTCACATTATTAGGATTATGAAAGGCAAAACAAAGTGAATCCAATTCCTAACCATCAAAAGGTATTTATGGTTGAGGAAGAGACTCATAATAATGATATGCCACTTTGAAAAGACGTCAATAAATTCATTTCCTTTCCTGAAAACGACTTGTAGATGATGATCACTCCCCATTATTAATGGCATCGGTCACAATATTAATATGGCTGCCTTTTTAAATCACATTAACTGCAATTTATTGCAAAGGAAATTAAACATTTTAATGCAATTTAAAAATAACATTTAATTTAAATTATATATTTAAAATAAAATTAATTGCAACTAATTGCAAAGGAAATATATATTTAAATGGCTATTCAATATCATTCATTGAGACAGTGTATTTTTCCTGCAATGCATCTCCATCTTAGTTAAATTGTTACTAAAACAGTATGCACGTGTACATAGGTTTCCCATTTATTTGGAGACCTTTTCTGAGATTTACTGGGCATGACTTTCACTATAATTCACAATGTGCTTTTATACGTGGATACACTGCAACATTTTAGACTCATACTAGCCATTCATTAAGCCTTGTGTTATTGTGGCATCAAATTGACTATTTAAGCATTGTTTATTTACTGAACTGTAATTTCCTGTATTTTTATTATCCTGTCAGATGTTCTTTACAGTATTTATCACCCATTGAAATAAATAATGGAAAAACTGAATTAAGGTATCTGCACAAACTGCAAAACTACCTACAATAATATGAGGAGTATCCATTTGAGTGTAGTAAGTCATTAAGGGAAATAACTAGAGTGCCCTGGGCCCCCCCCTGCAAAACAATCTTCAGTGGGGCCCAGCGCACTCCACTCCCCATCCTCCACCCACTCCTTGCCCTGCCTCCACCCACTCCTTGCCCTGCCTCCACCCACTCCCTGCCCCAACCCTGCCTACTTCTCTGCTCTGTGCCAACTTGTGCTCCCATACCCTTCCTTAAGTAAGAGAGCTGCTGGGGAAGGGAGGATTCTTGTTCCTTGTAGACGAAGCAGGTCTAATTCCTCTCTATAGTTACTAGTGAATAATTTCCTGCGAAATTCTTGAAACGGCAAAAAAATTTGTGAAACGGGACTTTTGACGCTGGCGACAATTTGACTTTTGACACGCGTCTATTCTGTCCTGTTGCATTGAAGTCAATAGGCGTGCGGTAAATTGTAACTGGCGTCAAAATTGACACTGGCAAATTTTTGCGAATTTATTCACTGGCCGTGAAAAATGGCTGGCGAATAAATTTGCCCATCACTACTAGTTACACAACTGGATTTGTATTATTTTATTGTTGGACCTTGCAGCAAGCTGAAAGCTTTTTCTTTAGTCTGTGTGCTAGTGCCTCTGAGACTGTGCCCACCATCAAGCCACAACCTCTACGACAGAAAGTGTTTGTATAGTAGCAAACCACTTCTCCATTTTTAGAGGAGATCATTTGAGGTGGCTGTACACAAGCACATTTATGCAGCTGATTCAGCCCTTCAGACTGCGTCAGCAGCTTATCTGCCCATGTATGGGGCCCACCTGACTGATATCTGGCAAAAATTGCAGGTTTAAAAATTCAGTGGCAAAAGGAAGGCCGCACTTACTGACCCATACACATCCACTGTCTCTATGTGACAACTAAAATAATCTATATATCTTCTTGTGCCATCCCATGTGTGGAAAGGAGATTTCAATCTTTCATTCATGTTAATATACAGAAAATACATTTCCTGCCCCAGCCCTCAGGACTCATAAATAGTTCAGTTTAATAATATTCCACTGATTCAATCTTTTCTCTTTGCTGCAGTGTGAAGAGGGGGTGTGCCTTCTATTAAAGCAAATCTTCTCTGTTTTAAAACAAACAAAACAATTACTAGCATTGAGAAATATGAACTTTCCCAACAATGTTAGCGCAAGGCTAACAATTATAGACTTCATTATCATTTCTGTATTTAATGTAGCAGAAAGAATCTAATAGATGCATTTCTTTGCAGTATGGACCATTAACCCTTTCCTGCTGAGCCTCTGAGTGAGAGTTCCAGTTATTTAATGATGTTGTTCCATTGCCTTTCTGAACATTGCTTAATTAATATGACCCAGCAATATAGAGTTTAGTGCTGCCGCTGGCCTATTTCTGTGTGAAGGTCTGGGTTCTGATAGCCTCTCTCAATCAAAGCCAATTATCTCTGTACTATATTTTTTGACTAGCAAATATCGATTATCCTCTGTCTTACTGAAATCCAACATAAAGCTTCCACATGCTTTGAAATATAAACCCAAATGTACCTGTCTCTCCAGGAGAGGAGAGTTGCAGCCTCAGTATACTTGTAGGTTTTCACTGTCCAAACAAATTGAAAACTCCACTGAGATTTTAATATATATCCATTTCTGCAAATAGAGATTTTATGTTTCTATTCCTTAGTGCGGGCAGGCAGTGGCCAGAGGCTGCTCAGCAGGGCTGCTCTGAACTTCCAGCAGAGATACTGCTCCTGCCCCCAGCCTGCCCCATGGCACACATGTAGTTTTGTTCTTAACATCGCTTCATCTCCAATCTGCAGGGACACTCCATGATTTGAAAATGTTCCCATTCTCCCCAAATGTTATACATTTGTTTGTATGTTCCATATAAAGGTCATTATACTGTACATATATTCACCCCATGTTTTAAGCATCAGTCTCATCAGGTTTTGCATCTTTTTCCTACCAATTAGGGAATTTTTTCATCTCTTATTAGTGCTGACATTTTATTTTATTCCAACAGAGAGAAGTTCTGCCTTCCACCCGGCTGGGTACTCTCCCTCAGTCTTTCAGTATACGCACCCTGCCTGCACAGGCTATAGAGTATGGCTTTGCTTTCATCCAAGTGCCCACAGATGTAAGTTTGTAAAAGTTATTAGTATTATTTTGATGTTGCCATGTCTGCAGGTGATTGTAATAAAAGTTTTTATCTTGTGTCCTAACTTTTAGGAAGATGCTCGTGCTGATGTGGTGGACAATGTTGTCCGTGACATTCAGAATACACAGTGCTTGCTAAATGTGGAGTACAGTGGAGCCGGTTGCCCACATGTTACCCTGCAGTTTGCAGACTCCAAGGAAGATGTGGGCCTGGGTTTGGTGAAAGAAGGTCTTGTGATGGTGGAAGTACGCAAGGAAAAACAGTTTCATAAAGTGGTAAATAAACACTAATGTTATAGTACCAAATTGGGTACTCCATTATCTGGCTTATTTCTCCTGGTTTCTCTCCTGGGGCATTTCAAACTTTTTAGATTTTACTAATGCCTGTGTACATGTCAGTTAGCCCTAGAGTAATACTTAAATGTATATGTTCCTCTCCATACAATAACATTTCTTTGTTCTTCCCTTACCAACCTACAATCCGGTTTCCAAAAAAAATGGGACAGTATGTAAAATGGGACGATTTGCATTTAAACTCATCATTCAAAGGCAACCTATCAAATGTTGAAACTGAGAAATTTTTCTATAAAATATATGTTCATTTCAAATTTGATGCCAACAACATGTTTCAAAAAAGTTGGCAAGTGGATAAAAAAAGTCTGCAAAAGTTCTGTAATGATACAAAAACTCACCTGGTGGAACATCCCACTAATTGGCTTCAGGTTGGTAACATGATTGGGTATAAAAAGAAACACTGCATAGGCAAATATTGCAACAGTTTAAGAATGACCAGATTCAGAGAATCCAGAGAAATCTTTCTATTCAAGGGATAAAGTTGAAAATCCATATTGGATGAATGGGATCTGTGGGCCCTGTGACACTGCATTCAAAACAGACATGATTCTCTAGAGGAGATCGCTACAAGGGCTACGGAATAGTTCTGAAAACCATTGCTATTAAACACAGGTAGTCACTGTATCAACAAATGCAAGTTAAAACTCTACCATGCAAAGAAGAGACCATATAAAAACATGATCCAGAAACACCTCCACCTTGGGCCCACACTCATTTCAAATAACCCACTATCAGGTGATCTGACAAATCAAAATTTTCCAAGATTGTTTGGAAATCAAGAATGGCATGATTGGACATTAGAGGAGAAGGAAATCCCCCTGGCGCTAACTCAAACCCCCCAACCCCCCATAGGCCCCCCTCCCTCCTCCACCCCCCACCTACCTCTCCCCCCGGACTATTGCCCAAAGTCCCTACTTACCCCTTCATGCAGGTCACCTCCAGCGATGTTCACAGGAGCCATCTTCTCTTCTTCATGGATCCGGCTTCATTGGCGGCGTATGTGCAGTAGGATGCTGGTACTACTGTGCATGCGCCGAAAGTTCATGAAGTTCAATCGGCAAACTCTGTGAACTTTCGGTGCATGTGCAATAGTACCAGCGTCCTACTGCGCATGCACGCCCATCGCTGTCCGATCCAGGAAGAATCTGTTAGAAGAGAAAATGGCCCCTGTGAACATAGCTGGAGGGGACCTGCATGATGGGGTAAGTAGGGTCTTAGGGGCAATAGCCCGGGTGGAGAGGTAGGTGGGGGGAAGGAGGGCCTACAGGGGGGTGGGGGTTTGAGTTGGCGCCTGGGGGTTTCATTCACCTTTAAAGAGAAAAAGGACCATCAGGCATGTTATGAGCACGCAATTGAAAAGCCAGGATTCTGGATGGTATAAGCTACATTAGTGCACTGACATAGGTACATAGCTTGCACATCTGGGCAGACTCCATTAATGCTGAATGACATATGCATACATATCCTGCCAGCCAAAGTGTACTTTATTCAATGTGTATTATTTCAGGTGGGGGGGGAGGGGAGGTGAGGATGGAACAAAATCTTTTATCAGTCACAGGGATTGGGTCTGGAGTGGTGTTGCCCCCTGGGTTTTTTTCCCAGTGTCCCCACCGGCCCAGTCTGACCCTCAATAGGACAGTTCAGTTTATTACAACAATTGGTTTCTAAATGGTTACAAAGTGTAGTTTAAAAAAGAAGTGTATCAACACAGTGGGAAACTTGCTCCAACTTTTTGAAATGTTGCTGGCATCAAATTCAAATGATATCTGTTTTAGAAATAAATAACATTTATCAGTGTCAACAATAGTTATGATGTTGCTGTACTATTTGCAGCTAATTATAGGGTTTAATTACTTTCAAGTCATCACATTCTCTTTTTATCCACAGGGCTTTTACTTCGCTCCTAACCTTCCCTATTACCCTTCAGATTTTTTGTCTGCCATGTCTTTTTTTCCTTGTTGTGCTTCTGAACATTAAAGTAGTCAAATGCTTGGTTTTGTAGATATGGATAGGCTGTGACTACACCTATCACCCTGCAGTATTTTCATGAACAACTTAGTGAGTTTCCAGCAGGTTTGTCGCATTAACATGCAGGGGCAAATTTATCAAATTCCCATGAAGGATTCGAAATTTGATTGAATTTTCAAAAAGTTTTGAATTCGAATTTTCGAATTTTTTTGAAGACCACTTCGACCATTGAATTTTGAAAATTCGACTGAATCGAATGATTCGAATAATTCGAATAAAAAACTATTTGAATATTTGACAGTCGAATAACTTCCCCTTTAAATTTTTATTCCACTGGCTAGTTCCCCAGTTTCAACCTACCGAATTGGTTTTCATTATTTTTGATCGAATAAACAAATTTGATCGAATTATTTGATTTTATCGTTCGATCGAATATTTCCTGTTCGATCGTTTGAACCAATCGAATTGCGGTAAAATCCTTCGAATGCGATATTCGAATTCAAAGGATTTTTATTCCCTTAAAATTCAATGTTCGAATTCGAGAGTTTTTTAACCCTCGAATTCGACCCTTAGTAAATCTGCCCCTCAGTGTCATAGCAGTGGCTACTTTAAATTAACATCCATGTTTTGTTGAAAAGGCTAATATACACATACGCATGCACAGTAGAGTTGCAATTAAAGAAGCCAGTTGCTTTTCTAAATAAGAGCCCCATGGCATAACATTTGATCTATTATTTTCTCTTCTAAGGTTTGCAGATGATGGGTTCCATCCCCCACATATGCACAGACAACTCAATAACTCATTAATAATCTTATTTAGTAGAGTCATTTAATTGGCATTCAGCTAAAGCTATTGACTACTCCATGCCCGAGTGCCCAGCTAATGTAGATCAATACAATGAGAATTTCTAGTGTCCTAGATAGTTTTACTAACCAAATACAACTGCTAGCCATTAGTCACCATCTGCACCATTATAAGCTTATCTTATTGTTTTGGGTTCATCTTAAAAAATAAACTCATTTAACAGGAAATTTATTAAACCCCATCTCTGGAAAGAAGAAAGAAAAAAAAACTGGGGAAAAAAAAGTGTGAAGTCTTCAGTAGATCATGATAAGCCTATAGTGCACAGATATTGCTCTTGCTAACAAAACCTTTGCAACTTAAGGTGGCCATAGACACACAGATAATATTGTACAAAATGAATTTTCGTACGATATTCGGTGCGTGTATGGTGGGAAATGAGCCGACCGATATCATCAGAAGATTAAGATATCGGTCGGCTGGTTGATCGGACTGGACGGAAAATTTTGATCGGATGCCTTTGAAAGCTCCCTGAACATTGTTAGTGCTGAATCGTCAGATACAAGTAGAATTCTATTGTTTCTACCTGTATATCTGACGATTCAGCTCTACACGTGTGTGTTGAAACGAACGATCTTTCTTGGAAAGATCTTTTCCGAGAAAGATCGTAATTGTTACGTCTATGGCCAGCTTAAGGGCAAGTGGAGGGGACTGAATGCTGTTTTTTTTCATTTCTAGAACAATGGGCACAATGTCAAGTACAAACCCTAGTCATTTGAACTAGGTATACTGCTGAATTTAGAAAGGAGCCCCATGACCTCACATCCCTTGGATAACTGGCAATAAGTGCCCATTTTTAATATTCTTTAGTGCATCTCTGGCCCTTAGTGCTGGAAAAAGTGACCATTTAAAGTTTAAAAACATAATACCAAATATGTTTTCATAAGGACATATTCCCTTTGTCGCTGTATGATAGAACTATAGTCCTATCCATTGCATTAAAATTCTGTCCTACATGACTCCTTATCAGTTGATGACCTACGACAGGTAACTAGAATGGCAGGATGACTGACAAATTGATCATTTGGCCAATACAATCATAAAGTGAAAATATTTTCCACTATATCCAACATCAACACTTGGTCCATTTGTAAGAATATTTCATTCGATTCCATAGAAGCTCAGAGTTACGGAATATGAGATGAGAGGAAGCTGAACAACTGTAATGTTTAATTCTATGAAATCAAGACCGCTAAAAGCAGGTTTATATATCTCTAAAGATTTATGAAAGAAAATGTGTGGGATAATTGTGTGTCTCGGAAATAGATTTTACTTTGTAGTATCCCAAATGCTGTATGTTTGGGCATACTCTTGTCCCTGGATTTGTCAGTTTTGTAGCCCCCACCTCATGGTAATGTTATGCTTCTCACACTGCAGTAGATGCATAGATTAGTCCTGGTGTGCTAGCAGGATTGGCTCAGGGCTCCAGAATATGCCCAGATACAAGTGGACTAGTCACTTCTTTCCCAGGGGTTTGCCTAATGTTTCTCAGTGGGTCTACTGCCATCAGGCAGACAAATTGATGTCCTTCCAGGAAAAAGAAATGCGCACTATGTTAACTCTTAAGCTCCAGTGGAGCATAACAACCCATCACATTTTGAGCGAAGTCAAACTGAAGCTACCGCTGACCTTGAAATATGAAACTTGAAATCTAGAATCTAGAAGCAAAACTTAACATTTCCTATTGTTTTTTTATATAGATTGGCGAATATGTGGCTGCTCAAGAGTCTGCCAAAGCTTCCCGGGTAAGTGTTTGTAAATGGCCATTTCAACTCAATGCAGAAGTGGCAAATTCTATCGAGTTGTGTTCCAAACAGCAAAGCAGAATTCCTTTCTTTGAAGATTCTTATTCTTTCTTGCAAACAAATACTGTGATTATAATATAATCATTGTGGCTCCTGATCGGAACAATAAACTACAGATGGTCTGGGTGTTTAGAGCCGGGACCCTATACGAGATGAAGCAGATGAGATGAAACCTTCAACCCCTGTGAATAAGTAACTTTTAGATGAAAATAATACAGGTATGGGATCAGTTATCCGGAAAACTGTTATCCAGAAGGCTCTGAATTACGGAATGGCTTTACGGAAAGATCCCTTATCCAAATAAAACCCAGGTCCCGAACATTCTAGCTAACAGGTCCCATACCTGTAACATCATAGGAAGCAATCCTGTAAAATCTGCCTTAAAATATTTCCTTTTAATCTTTGCTCTCTCTGCTCTTTCCTTAGTTGAATCTGTGGCGTTATGGAGATTTCCGAGCAGATGATGCAGATGAATTTGGCTATGGCCGTTAAGAGACGCAATTCCAAAGATGAGACCCAGCCATCTTACGCAGCCATTTTGCTCTTGTTGCCTGCAGACCCCCAGTAATCTACTCCTGTCCATTGTGAGCATAAAAGGTGGGCACAGGGAGGTTTTATGGAACTTGCAGTTGGCACCTGGATCCTGCAGGCTGCACACAGGGGTAATCCTGGACAATATAAATACAACTATTTTAACATTTACATCGTTCCAATTTCCACCTGTCTGCACCCAGAAAATGTTATTTTACAACAGTCTTTTTTTCTTAAGGCAGAAGCATACCAATGGGCTGAGAGTAGTTTTGTATGAGTTATGTGTGATTCAGTCCTGCGTCCTGAAATTGTCCTTTTAACAGTTCCTTGTGATGATTTTATCTGTCTTATTATTAAGTATCATCTGAAATTGTTCTCCCTTTTGTCCAGGGTCATATGTTTTGTCTTGTGTATTTAATGGCTCAATAAAGTACAGCGTTCTGATTCCTCAGTCTGGTTCTTGGGGTTAAACTTTACATTTCTTTCATGTTGTATTTTAAGAATAATACCTGAATGTAGAAAGAGCACAAATTGCTTACCATGTGTTTCAGAGTCCTTTGCAGGTATTTTAAGTGACATTAAACCACATTACTTCATAAAATGAAATAACCCAGATATACAGATCTAGGTTGTCAAGGAATTCTGAAACACTGACATGTCAAAGCACAGAACATTCTGCATTGCTACTCATTATGTTTTGTTCTCTTGGTATGTGTCTATGCCTGAATGCAGGGTTTTACATCTATAATGTTGCCAAATGGGAGATTGAATAAGAAAGACCCAACAAAAACCTCAAGGAGCATTTCTGATAGAACGTCTGTGTAGTCACCTAAAGTCACTTAGATTTTCTCAAATTGGGTGACAGATGATGATCAGAAGCATAGATTTTTTTCTTACAAAATTGCAATCGCCAAATTGGAGGTTGTGACCACACACCAAACCTGAGTCAAAATAAATAATCCAGTGGAATACAACTGATCTGAGCTCCTATTAACACAATGTACTCACCAGATACAAATAATGTAATAATGTGATAACCTTACAGTTGTATGCACTGATTCTCTACACTAGTAATAGAAAATGAAGATTTCCACCACAATACTGTGTATTATATGCAAATGGTCCTGAGAAATGTTAATAAGAAATAGACCTATTCGTGTCTGTCCCATATAATGTTCACAATTATGTATAATGGAAGACTGGCTAATATACAAGATTATAGGGGTCCCCTAGCCATTAGGGTACATCACTCAAGCACATAGGATTAAATCAGAATAGATAGGGAATACAGATGTATAACTCAGAGGAAGTGAATTTATAATAAATATATAGTAAAATGCACCTCTATATTGTAGTTACGTGTGCACGTTCCAGTTGTCTTGTCTCACACACACACACACAGCAGGTTCCTACTGGCAGAGACAAAAGGAAGAGACAAAGAATCATACCGTTGCTGGGTTAAACATTAGTGTGATCTATTAGTCTAAGGTACAGTAGTTGAACATTTAGAATTTGCAATGATGGATTGTGGGGATAATTGAGAAGCTGGCCTTTGTGGTTCCCTTTTTACATTTCTGTAATACTGTAAGGTGGCAAATTTTAAAGAGGGCCCAATCCAATGGCCTGGAAATTTGGGCATAGGTAGATCCGTATACATGGACTACAGAAGGGCTGTAGTGCAGTGACATTTAAATATGGATACAGGCAGGTCACATGACCACCATTTCATTGAGTTCAACCAATCAACACATGAGTTTTGTGTGGTTGCAGTAGTTTCTTTGTGTTATACACAATATATTGATTCACTTTTCCAGTAATAAGTTATATGCCACCTATGACCCTCAACTGGGCTGTACATTTAATTTTTATTCATTTTTTGGTTGATTACAGTTAGGTTTATTGTACCATATTAAATGTATTTTTTTTAAATTTAGCAGTTTAATACTACATCCGATTCTGGATTGTAACTTACTAAATCCTGCCTATGCTTTCTGTTGCTTAATGGATAGAACTATCTAACACCACTATCTCCCCAAGGTTTAGTACTTTATGCTGCATCCTTTCATTATTCTGTTTATGAGACGCACTTCCCCTTCTCTTTTTTCTTTTCATTTCAAAATCTTTTATTTGATTTTCACAGGAACAGGAAAAATCAACATGACAGCTAATACTATGCAGACTCAAAATGTGCTAAAAACAATCGTATGCTATTTATCAAAGGATCAATAACACTGAAAGAAAATAAAATAAACTAGAAATGTAACTAAGCCAGCGGATTAAAAGGAAGTTGATATGTTTTTTCCTTTTACAACTGGCAGAGCCCAAGTGTCCGTAACAATTTTTCCAATTCACTTGCATTGAGCTTAATAAAGTTGCAGATAATGCACATGGGTGTGGTTGCACATTTCTAGTGCAGTGGTTACATCTCTGTAAAGGGAAAATTGGCCGATTTAGATGCCGAGCTCTGTCTTTTTGTTTGTGGGATAAGAACCAAGAGGAATAGTTCTCATTACAGGATCAACTTTAGTCAAAACAAATTAGCAATAGTTTTTTTTTTAAGTTTGTACTGTTAATATGTAGAAACGGTCCTTATATAATATTACTTAAAACAAGAAGATGCAGCTCAATCCTTTTTCATTGGGTGCATGTGGGTCAGGCTTGATATACAAATTAAAAACAAGAATACACTAGCCCCCTGGGAAACCTATTTTGTACAACTGAACTGTAACTAACAAAAAAAGACACTTTTAGTTGCAAAGTTTTTACAAAGTAAGCATAAGCTGTGTCCATGCGTCAGTCCTAACAAAATGAAAAAAGTGTTATATTTGGGGGAGAAAACCATACCTGCGTTTCTCTTTGGAAGAGATCATGCTAAACAAAGACACCATTACAAACTTTGTAACTAAAAGTGTCTATTTTTTTTTTTTTTGTTAGTTAGTTCGGTCGTGCAAGAATTGGTTTCCCAGGGGGCTGTATGTTGGAGTACTGGGGTATTCTTGTTTTTAACACACACACACACACACACACACACACACACACACACACACACGAAAGTTGTGCTCACCACTAATTTTTAAAACCATTAGGCGGGGGAGCAATGAGGCTGTGACTACAAAATAGACAAATACAAGAGGTCCTCTGCACTCAACCCATTATCAATATATTTAAGACATTGAGACATTCTGTGCATACAGCTACTAAAAAATGTCTTACCCTTTAAACAACAGGGATTGTTTGTCCATATATTGCAATATATTTAAGCTGGCCAACTACGTCAAAGTCATCCCATATCTGGCCAGTCCTATACTCAATTTTCATCTGATTCATTAAGAATTCCATTACTTCATTATACATTTTACAAAGGGACTAAGTTTTACCTGGAAATCAAATGTTTGCTTAAAACCCAAATGTAAAAAAAACTTGATTGAATGCAATTGGGGTAAAAAACTTGAATAGCTTGAATGTATCATGTTTTTGAGCACAAACCAGTGTAAGAAAACAAACATCATGACTATGGATGGGCGAATCTCCCAAGATTGGCTTCGCGGAAAAATTTGCGAATTTCCCGAGAAATTTGCGAATTGGCGAAAAATTTGTGAAACGAGTCGCGGGACACTTCTGACGCGTGTTGCGTCAACTTTGGCGCGTCGCGTCGTTTTCGTCGCGCGTCGCATCGTTTTCGGCGTGTCGCGTCAAAAACGATGCGCAACTCGTTTTTCTGGCGAATTTTCGCCAAGCAAAATTTCGCTGGTGATTCGCAAATTTATTCGCCAGCGGCGAATCGCGGGAATTCGCTGCGAATTCGCCCCTGGCAAATAAATTCGCTATTAATGTCTACATGACCGGTTCTAGCTTGTGTTTTTTCCCCCTGAAAAATGTTGTTTTTTTGTGAAACTACACAACTTGACCTTAAATAAATAATAAGTGAGCAGTTGGATACTCTCTAAACCTTACTTTTGAGATTGCCAACTATCCTTGTTGTGCCTATATTTATTAAAAGTATGACAAAACAGTATCAATCTGTTGAATTTAGGTATTTAAAGGGTTTAAACCATTGTATAGTGTGTAAATGCACCAAGCTGTTTTAATACATTCTCGATTTATACAGGGTTAAAATGAGCTGTATAATCACATGGATAAAGGGAAGCACCTCTTTTATTAACTGCCCTTAAATTATTTATAGATAGTCCCAGTTTTATCAGTGCATAATATTAAGTGTGCAGTTAATTGCAAGGGGTGATCGCTGGTTTATTTTTGATCTGCATTGAAGTCTCTCTGCCAATTACTAGCCATGAATTTTTCTTCTGCTTAGTCAAATTAAAAGGCTTTACAGAAGGTTTTTCTGGATCAGTGGAGTAGAGATTTGGTGAACAAAAGCAGCAATTGTGCTTGTATTTTTTTTTTTTATATGATAAGAAGTCTAAAACTGTTGCATATATTTGTGTGCCTTGGCTAGGAGGATCATTTCTCCCAGAGATTACCAATTCATTTACAGCTCTCTTTGGCCTGTGCCATGACATAGATTATGGTGTGTGGGCCAGCAGAACGCGAGTGTCTGCAGTGTAATCTGATTGCTCCATGTATGAATGCCATATTGTACAACTGAGTGCTATCATGTTTCCGGTCAGTCAACAACTCCATCTCCTAACTGGCTCGTTTCTCTAGTAGGACACTAAGCAATTTGTTTTCATACAGAATATCTCCGTGCACATACAGGATTTGTAGCAAGGCCACAAAGCCCAGGGATGGGGTGGAACAATTTTAGGGGTTGCATGCTACCCAGCCATATCCGCTGCTTACTGAGGACTGCACAGAAGAATTTGACTGTGGTTTAAATCTCCCTGCGAGCAAAGTCTTAGTGACGGCAGATAAGGTGGGTGTGCACTTGCACACTTGAGTAGGCAGGAGAGCTGCCAGAAATCCGACTCTGTGACCACATACTGCCAATGTTGACACTTTTCTGCAACAGGAACACGGTTTATGGAATTCCATTTGCATAATGCCCACCTCTGCAGAACCAAACCTTGTTCCCTAATTCTCTTGGTGACTCTACTACATTTTCATGGTTTAATTGTGACCGCGATTGTCATGTTGGCATAAATAAAGAACATATAGGGGTAGATTTAACAAAGGTCGAATGTTAGTTTTTTTTTATTATTCAAATGAACTTGAATGACCTCAAATTTGAATAGTCTTATTTACGAAAAAACTTCAGTATCTAAAACTTAAACAAATATTACCAACCCTGAAAACTTGAATCAAATTCGAGTAAGCCTGAATCGACTTTCTCACTGAAAAAAATTTGAATGTCAGGAAGGCTATAAACATCTTCAATTGGGTCAGTGGACCTCTGCCATTGACGTCTACAAGAACTCTGCAGGTTTGAGGTGACGATTAATTGTTGTCAAATTCTAATTGTTCCCAGGGTCCAGGTATGATCAACCTCAAATTCGAATTAGAGTTTGGATTATTCCCAATTCGAATTTGTGACCAAAAATCTAACTCAGAAATTCAAATTTCCAGTTCGAACCTTGATACGTCTGCCCCATAATGTTAATGGATATGAGTCCATTGTACTCATTAAAGTGTCACTGACAAATTCCAGATTTTTACAAGAACATGTCTGTATCATGTTACGTGTTTTACATTCTAGCCTTTATCTGTATCTTTGGAGGCCATGGCCCCCTCTGCCCCGTGCCCAGCCCATGGTTGCAGGGTTTGATTCCATGGTAGTTACGCTACTAGCTCAAGCACCCTGCTCTCATGGCTGTTGGACTGGGTGTGCAAACACAGTATTAGGCCTGGGGATGATGCAAAGACCCAAGAGGCTGTAGCACCACTGTAAGCAGTTTTCTTTTCAGAGTTTGTCCTGTTGTTCAGCACTGCATAAATGCATGTTCTGCAAAGTATCAGCCATTGCAAGTAAAGAAGGAGAAAAACAAATGTATATTCTGTGTAGAAGCTGAAGGAGCATGGTGTAGCATGGTATATTTGAGTATTTTCTTCCATCAGCGAGGGTTGAAAATGTTAACAAGTGCCATTGTTCTCATAAAAGAGTCTTCTGCAAAGCTGCAAAGTGCAAGTTAATCACAATCGCTCTTGCTATTGTATCACAAGGCACATTATCTATTATGTTCTACCCAGATAATGTACATTATTAAAGAACAAATTGGAAAATAAGCACGTGCTTCAGCTACTTTGTGTGCACAATTTTCCAATTTATCAATTGCAAACGATTGCTTGAAAAATAGTATCCTTCAAATTCCATTCATCTTTAGCTCCTTAATTGGCAGAGCAGAGTAAAGCGTGCAAACAAAAGAGACGGTTCACACTGGTATATGCAAATACTGACTGTGTCTATAAGCACGTAACTTTGACTGTAGTGAACCCTAGTACATTCTTCTGCTATATACTGATCTTGTAATACTGATTTAATAATGTACTTCTGATTTCCTGCCATATCCTGGATAGTTACACTTTTCTAAGCTGCTTTACATTAAATATATGGCTGAACATTTATTGAGTGTTTTGGATATATATTATCTTTAGAATAAGACCCCTTTGGAATCCAAAATGTGCCTATCTGGTATATCGCTCAGAATCAATTGGGAAAGCCAGCACTCCATTTACCAGTGTGGGGGACTATGCAAGAGGAAAAGCTCTGACCCTAATGAAGGCATGTCGTTTCTTTATGTGCAGGGAATCTAAGTTGCAGACTAGGCAGTGGTTCAATTCATCTGGCTGCAGGTGGAAAAGACACCTGACTCAACCCATTATAAATAGATTAAGGACATTGAAACATTTTGTGCCTTAGGGCCCTTACACACAGGCGTTTTGGACCTGCGCTCCCCTGCATTGCGTTTGGCTGCGGTCAGCCACAGGGGAGCGCAGGTCTAGACGCACCTCATTCTTTTCAATGAGGTTGTAACCACGAGACGCATGTAAGCACTGAACGCAGATTCAGATGTAGCATGTTGTGTCCGAATCTGCGTTTGGCACTTACACGTGTCTCGTGGGTACAACGCCATTGAAACTAATGAGGTGCGTCTAGATTTCGCCCGTGTGTAAGGGCTCTACAAATTCCTTACTCTTTAAATAAAGTCAGTCATCCCATATCTGGCCAGTCCTACGCTCAATTTTCATCTGATTCATTAAGAATTCTATTGCTTCATTCCACATTTTACAAAGGGACTAAGTTTTACCTGCAACTTACTTGCTGCTTTCAAGGTTAAAACTCGCAAATGTGGTTGCCCTTTTACTGCCACCACTTGGCCATCATAATTGCACAGTCTTCAGACCCAGGGTTCAATCTTGGAGTTTGTATATTGTATATATGTTGGGTCTCAGGCAAGCTCATCATAGCAGACTAGCAATGACTTGAAATGACTGATAAAAGTCAGTGACAGAAGTCCCCCACCCTGGGGTGAACAGGAACACACAGATACCTACACAATGTACAAAAAGCTACACAACAATGTATCACAAAAAGAGTAAAGTATGTCAGTTAATCTGATGATACAAGTCCAGCACATTTCATATGACCTCTCCCCTCTAGGTAAACCAGGTAATTGCACATCTCTACTTCTTTTATTTGTTGCTCCGAAAATGTTTGTTTTTTACATTTTTCAATTACTTAAGGATGCAATCATGATTGCTATGTGGCAAATGGATTCTTCTTGAGTTATTTTTAAAATACTGAAATATTGCATTCACAGGGCCGAACATGCTGTGTGCACCTAAACAATGGAGGATGGAAGTCTTTGCGTGGGAGTTGAGCTATTATGTTAATAGAAGAAGAGTAGGCCAAACGTATTAGACGCTCCGGTTAAATGGAATCTTTGGGATTGAGTGGGTGCTTGATAGCTACCAGCTAATGAACCTTACAAAGGAAAATAACCATTATATACTAAATTAAAAACTGAAACAATCATGTTTCCCTAATTGTATGTATCGAATATTGTGCTAATATATTGCTAAACCTGAACACAAATGGTCAGTGGAGTCAGCCTAACACAGACTGAACTAGGTGGGATGCCATACGGGATTCTGCATTATTTAAAACATTTTGAATAAAATTTGCTCTTGTTAAATTTAATACTGGAGAGAAAAGAGCTTAAAAGAATAAAGGCCAACTGAGGATTACTCTGGGAATGCTGTATGTTATGATATTAGGCAGTACAGCCCTATAGCAAGTGTCATGCATTTAAACATGTCCTCTCTCTCTTTCTGCTCCAGCAAAACACTGCTCTGGGCTACTGTCAGCTGAATTTAGAGACCCACTCTCAATATACTAATAGGAAAATGAGATGTGTATTTCTGATATGTAAATACAGGTATGATTGGGATCTGGGGCTTTCTGGATAACAGACCTTTCCGTAATTTGGATCTTCATACCTTAAGTCTACTAGAAAATCATGTCAACATTAAATAACCCCAATAGGCTGGTTTTGCTTCCACTAAGCATTAATAATATCTTAATTTAGATCAAGTGCAAGCTACTGTTATTACAGAGAAAAAGGAAATCCTTTTTAAACATTTGGATAAAATGGAATCTATGGGAGACGGCTTTTCTGTAATTAGGAGCTTTCTGTATAATGGGTTTCCTGATAAAGGATCCAATACCTGTATATGTTCCATTGCAAAACCCTGTCACTTTAGAAACCACTATACCATAAATGTAAAAATTGAAGCAGACTGGAATGTAGGCAGTACTTTTGTCTGCAAACACCCTTTATTGGTGGAAGATCACGACATGTTTGGAGAATACATCTCTTTTTCAAGTGATTCTCGGAACATATCTTCCACCAATAAAGGGTGTTTGCAGCCAAAAGTACTGCCTAAGTTCCAGTCTGTTTCAATTTTTACATTTATGAATACTACTATATGACGGATGGTGTGTATATGAAACAGAAGGAGCAAAGAACTTTACCCCACTCAAATCAAGTATTTTAAACCACTCTACCACTGAATTCTGCACTGCTGATCCACAATACTAACAATGATCTACAGCCATGCAGTACACATCTGACCATATCATACTATGAAGAAAATTCAAAAACACTTCTGTACAAGGTTTACCATATATTGGAAGCAAAACGGGTGCATAGAAAGCCCATAAACAGACCCCATAAAGGTCACAACACTACATTGATATCTACAGAAATAAGGCCTGCACACCAATAATACCCATAACCCCAATGGTATTTCTTAAAAAAAACTTTAATGGATTACAAACAAGCATAGAAAGTTTTCCAATCATATAAATGAAAGTTTAAACAGGTCAGCATATGCAACAACAGTACATACCACTCAAAGTACTAGTACATTACCCATATCAAGGATCCGAATGCAGATACACTTGCCCTGAAAAAAGTGAGAATTACCCCGACGTTTCGGCTGAACGCCTTTCTCAAGGGGAACTCTCCTTCATTCATATCATACTATGAGCCCTATACTCTTGTTGATCAGATAGTTGCACAAAAGCCAAAAAAGTGGAGTAGTTCTCTGCATTGTAATTAGCAGTTTAGCACAGTGTTTCCTTACAAGGCAGATAAACCCCTATTCCAGAATGTACAATGTGCTTGAATTCACTCAATTCCAGGTTTGTGCCTGTACCATGCCCCCCCCCCCCCAGCTCTGTGTGGTAACACCCCTGACATCAAGCAGAGAAGGTGCATGTTTTGTTCCTGAAGTCTGTTCTTGCCAGGAGCCAATAACAACAGCAGCTCAGTTATTCTCAGTTATTCTCATGTCTAACTCCAGTGTGGCGCCTACATTACTGCAGAGCTGCTGCTGAGAGTTAGGAATCTCCCGGGCCTGTCTACAGTTGTCTGCCTGCTGCCTTACAACCATGGGAAATAAAACACATGCAAAACATATCAATTTTTGTCTGTTTTTTTTAGCTTGCTCTTTCACACTTCTATCACACTTCAGTATATACATAAACATATTTTCTTCTCTTAGTTTTATGTTCCTGTACTGCAGTCCTTGGGACTCTATAAAAACCACACAAATGTTTTGGTTAGATTTATTTCCACTCTTTGTTTCAGAGGTATCCTTCATATTATGGGTCACTATGCCAAAGCTGATTTGTTATCCAGAATCTACTCTTTGACTTCGTAAGAGTTCAGGCATGGCATCCCACTAATATAAAGGAAATGAAAAGAATCCGAGGGCTAACTTTTAAAGGGCAAGGAAAGGCAAAGAAATAAAATCACATTTTTACTTTCTTTAATGAAAAAGAAATCTATCTCCAATATACTTTAATTAAAAAATGTGTACCATTTTAATAAGAAACCTGACTGTATGCAGTGAAATTCTCCCTTAATTTACTGCTGAGGATAGGAATTGTTCATACTTATGAACAGCAGGGGGAGCCCCTGCCTTACTTACAGCCATGCAGAACTCAAACAGCTTTGTTTTTTGATCATTTAAGATGATCCCTAAGCAGCACAGACCACACTGAGCATGTGCAGTGCCAGTGTCAGACAAAGATGTATAGCAAAGTTACAAGATGACAGCCCCCTGTGGCCAACTTTGAAAGCATAAATAATTTGTTTGATTAGGCTTGTGGAGCAGTAAGTTTGTGTTTATGTTTAGTATACAAAATACAGCATTTCTAGCCCTATTCTATTTTACACTTTCCTTGCCCTTTAATACAATTAGTACTGGTCTCCTTGTTTAGATATTTGTTTCTGCCAGAATGCCCAGAACTGTAACCAACTTTTTCTGGTTGTAAAGAAAAAGGTTTTTGCTTCTAATGAGCCCCATGTAAGTGTTCTGCAGACAGATAGGTATGCTCCTGCAAAAAGCACCTAAAATTGTATTCTCAAGAAAGCATTTACCTGTATATAAGTAGAGCAGTGCACCTTATTTAGAACACCAGCCTACAGCACAGTCCATCCTATTGAAAAAGCCAGCTATGGGCAGTGTTAAAAATAACAAGCATGCATTAATAAATAACTATAAATGATTGCAATACAGTGAAATGTTCACAGCTTTCCACAATCAATGTAGGACAGAAGAGCCGCACTAGGTCCACAAAGGTAAAACGATCATTATAGTAGCCGCTATATGTAATAACAGTGACACCATCACAAAAACTGGTACAAAACCCCAAAGCAATTTATATTACAAGTGACAATCCATGTATTATCCATGTGATAGCAGTATCAGGCTCCAAACTGTCCCTTTCACAGGTACCAGCAGGTATTCACTGCCTTATTGTTCTGAGAAGAGACGCCTGCTAATACTAATACTGCCAGACACATTTCTATTCACACCTAATATATGTAAAATCAAGTACAAAAAAGGGTGCAAAGCTGTTTTAAGTTACAAGGATTTTAATTTCTGTTTCTACTATTAATAGGATATAATGGTCTGCTGATAGATTAGGCCTCTCTGGATTTGTGGCCTTGGCTTTCTCTGAGCAAGATTATTGATCCAAGGTGGCCAAATGAGAGAAGCGTATTTTTGAGCTGGTCTGATGGTTTGGCCATATAATCTCCTCATGACAACAGAAATGCAGTCTGAAAAAATGCATCAATGGACTGATGAAGTCCTCACCCTGACTATGTTTTTAAGCCTGCCTGATTGATATGTGATTGATTTTCAGACAGAAATCAATTGGGCAGGAGCTTTTGGAGGGTCCCATGCATGGACCAATAAGATGCCAAGTCAGATCAGAAGAACTGTATCAGTCCATGGTCATCTCATACCTGTCCTGAAGACTTATTTGACAATACTAGTTATGCAGCTGTGATTTAAATATTTTCTAGACCCAAACTAGGTGCTACAGAGTTATCTGTACCAGGCCGGTAACCTCACCCACTACCAACATAGAGGGAAATAAGGTTTTTCTGATACTACCAGACAAGTGTTAATTTATAAATGCTAATATGAGAAAGGCTAAAGAGTCTTTCACAAAGGGACGTTCAAGTGAATTCAAAAAATAGTTTGATGATGTGATTATTTGGCATGAGACAATGGAGGCAACATAGCACTTTAGGCAAAGGATAACCAGTTAGCTGTTACTTTATAAAACATTATAACAACAGTTTCTCCAAGGAATACAGTGAAATCATCCTGATAGGAAAGAATTTGATATTGTACCTGAGAGTGACGGGTGGAAGTGGCCTGTTTATTGTAAAAACCATCATCTTGTTCTATAGGTGCTCTTCACATCCAGAGGAATGACGCCGTGATTCAGGCTTTCCAGACAAGAGCTATTAAGCTACAGATCAAACTTGTCTTTAATAGAAGCTTAGGGGTCCGTTTACTAAAGTGCGGTAAATTTGACTATAAGTTTCCGCCTGTTATTGCTGAGAATATTTTTCAGCCAGAATATTCGCAGCGACTACGTTTACTAAACAGCGATGTGCTCAGAAGTCATTGCGATCACTTGCGGTAACTACGTTAGCGAACAGCTTACATTAGCGGTCATTTTAGTGATTTGCTAATTTTCTGGCAACAAATTATGTTTGCAATTATTTATTCTAGAAAATAGTCTTGTTTTATGGCGTTAATAATGGCGTTAATTATGGCAATTTTTACTGTGACATTTATGGCCAGAAATGCATCTTTCAAAACTCAAACTTTACTCACTGATGATTATTCCATCCAACAACATTACAGAGTGACACCAATCAAACATGTATGTATCATATAAGCCCATACTTCATCCATCCACACACACACACTTCTGCCAATAGAATCGTATGAACAAGAAATCATACCAGTTATCTCTTTGTATCATTTAAATGCACAGTTTAATGAGAATTAAACTCCCATTGAGATTTTTCTGGCCAAAAAATAAGTTAACGCCACTATATAGATGGCGGTAAAATGTTGCGAATATTCTGGCGTTAATTTTGTCTTTCACACATTTCGCTGTTAATGTGTACATAGCGTTATTTTCAGTGGATGCGATAACTGGCGAACACATATTCTTGCGCAAGAAAATTTGCAAATTTATATTTACCGCAGGTTAATAAACTCGCAAAAACATATTCTGCGTTAAAATTGTCTATATTTTGTGTGCAACTTTTTACCGCACTTTAGTAAACGGACCCCCAAGTCTTTTTAGGAAAAGCAATGTGCAGCATTTGTTATTCACAATCCACATCCCAAGGTAAAACCAATCTGTGCCAATGCTCAAAAAGAGATCTCGCCTAGCGGCATTGTAACGTATACACTAAAATATACACAAATATGATAACGCTATTATATTATAAAGACAAAAAATAAAAAATGAATCCTACCTGCTAAAACAGTTGCGCTAAAAACAAGCAGAGAATGTCTGCTCTTAATAATTACTGACTATTGAAATGATTGCAATTTGTAGTCTAAAATGTAATAGTATTTTCACAAGGAGCCCTCACTGCAATGATTATAACCTTTGGATACATGTTGGATTCGGCTGCTGTAACTTTGCTGCCACAAACACTGTTACACAATGACTTGGGAAAGGACTCTGGCCTCTGACCAGTTCTTTTATTTTACTTAATAACACATTCTAGACTAGTCTTTGTTCAGTCCTTAGTCAGTAATTGCAGACACTGCAACTCTAACATTATAGTTCATGTTGTTTTATAAAGATTATTAAAGTGGTTGCTCACTTTCCAAACACTTTTTTTTTTCATCTGAGTTGCTTCCAGACTATTCACCAGATATAAAGACTTTTTTTCAGTTTCTTTCCATCTTTTAGTTTTTGTCGCTTTCCTGTCTCTGGTGTTTCAGTCTGGCAGCTCAGTGATCCAGGTGCAGCTTCTGAACAATTTGCTACATTTAGTTGATACATTTAGATGAGTATCGGTGGGATATTAGCAATGATTGTATCAATGAAAACAGCTTCCTTTTATGAAACTCAGGGATTCTGTTCAGCAGGGACAAAGAAATGTAACTTAGAAGAGTTTACAGATTCAGAAATTCACCTCCCTAGAGCTGCTTTAGGGTAGGGGCAGACGGGCAGATTTGGGGAGATTTAGTCTCCTGGCGACTAACTGCCTCTTCTGCAGGGCAATAATCTCCCCAAACTGCCTTTTCCTGCTAGAATGCACTCGCAGCGCTTTGATTTCTGAAATCGCCAGAAGTTTCCTCTTGAGGCACTGCGGGTGCATTGCGCTGGCATTTTCTCATTCAGGCAGGTGGAAGGCAGTTCAGGGGAGATTGTCACCCCGCAAAAGAGGCGATTAGTCGCAAAGGCACTAAGGGCTGAATTTCGAAGTTAAAAAACTTTTAGCGAATAGGTCAGTTTTCAATCGAATAAAAGTAATTTGAATCGTTCAAATGCATCCAATACTTTACACTGTAAAGCTTCCAGGAGGTTCCCCAATTCGGCAGCTTTAAGGTGGCAACGTGCGGAATTCACATTTTTTTGTCTTTTAAGAGACAGTACTTCAAAAAAAATTTTCAAATCAAAAAATTACTTCAAAATTCTCATTTTTGAAATTCAAATTTGATTCAAATTTTCATTAACCCTTGTGTTTATCATAGGAGCTGTAATACTCATACTCTAATGGATAAGCCCACGTATAGACTGGCAAGTGCCCTAAAAATAGAAGTTTGGCTCTCAGAAATTACAGAATGGTACGTTTTGAAATAAAATCCCTCAGATATAGGACTACTCACCATTTAACAAAAAATTTGCATCTATAATTACAACATGTCAAACTATCCCTTTCAGTAATTATAATTACATGAAAACATGCACACGTATGCAGTCAAAGTAATGCTTGAATAGACAGGACTACTTGCTTTGTAGAATTATTCATGTTTGGATAAATTGAATCGCAAGGAGGTCAAACTTGCATTATTGGATCAAATTAGGAATTGTGATGGGCCGCTCAGTCATGTGCAATTTGTATAATGAGGTACAGGAATGGGATCCGTTATCCAGAAAGCTCCAAATTACGGGAAGGACATCTCCCATAGACTCTATTTTATTTAATTACTCCAATTTTTTAAAAATATTTCCTTTTTCTCTGTAATAATAAAACAGTACTGGAGGCAAAACCTGCTTATTGGGTTTATTTAATCTTTAAATGACTTAAGGTATGGAGATCCAAATTATGGAAAACCACAGGTCCTGTTCTGGCTAACAGGTCCCATGCCTGTATGATCAACAATAACGTGTTAAGTGTTGAATCATTGTTCATGTTTGAGCCTACATTACCACAACTCTCTTCTAGAATTGCAATGGATTCTAAGATTTCATTGGATTATAACGATGCTGGTTAAACAAGTGCTAAGTAGACAAGAGCGGACATATACCTGGGTGGAGTTGACTTGGTTACCGAGTCTTGTTTACACCTTAAGTGAGAGTGTATAAACTAAACCTATTAATCATTTTGCTCTTCCTTGTCCTATTCACCCAGTGAGCTGATTATCACCTCTTTCCCTCCAGTTAAAGTCTGACACTTCAAGTTGAAGAGATGGCCGCCAACCACTGACAGAACAGCTTGATCTTGCGCTGACATTATGGCACATTCTACTTGCTATAGAAAGGGACAGATTCTAGTTTTCTTAGAAGAGGACACCTTTCTAAAATCAGTCCAACCTTTTTTGCTCCTAGGGGTCGGAGTCAAGTCAGAGTCAGCATTCCCTCTCATAAGAATATATTAGTAGATATAGAATCATTCTTCATCTCCTGGCCTGAGTGCAACCCCTTGATACAGCAGAATGGGCCCTATGTCAATTGTTGGGAGAAGCTGTATCTGCTCTGAATAATTTAGTTGGAACTGGTTTTTGTGTTTAACTTATAATGTAATGCACAGTTAATGTACATTGGAACATGACAGATTTCACAGTTTTGATATCTGGTTGTGCTTTAATTTTTATGATGTGTGTGAGGGAATACGCTGACTTATAATAAGCAGCTGCTGCTAGGATTTAGAATTACAATGATGCAGTTGCTGCATGTATCTAAGTTACACATAGCTGCATAAAATCGACTATAAATAAATGTATTGAGGATGATCAGGCCAGACTGGACCCTATCGGGCATATTCAACCTTTGGGTCTCAGCTGAATCCCTTCAGTTAAATTTTAAGAGCAGCCAAAGTTGCAAATACCGTTATTACACAATTAAATTTGAAGTTGGCAATGTATATATCTGCCAAGAATCCATTGGAAACGCAAGGGCCCAATTTTTCCACTGCCCCTTTCCAACACCAGCTTCCCTTTTCACCATTCATACTGGAACTCTCATGAGAAGAAACGCCTAATGCCAGGCCCAGGTACTGAATAATACTGGTCCATTTGTTCAATTAGCTGCAAGTTTAATGCTACATTCAGCCACATGGAGACTTATAGAAGGACACTTGCTGCTAACTCTGCTCATCTCTCCTTGTTGGGAAATGACACATTCTGCCTCTCACCCAATAATAGTAGCAGTCATTTCGGAGGAGATTTTCACCCAGCAGGCTGCAATAATGATACAGGAAAGTTGTGAAATATGAGAAAATGGAGGGGATGGGAACAGATTGAGCTCAGCTACCATTAAATGTGCTTAGAAATGAACAACCATTCCGAAAAATTAGAAAGTTCACAGCGAGAGATATGGTGACAAGATGCACAATTTGTATTTGTTTTTAACCCTTCAGAGAGAGAAATGCCTACATTTCAGGGTAGGGCTGAGTTTCTAATCCAGAGTAATCTGAACAGTGGATTTTATTACTCTGAGACCAATTAATACATCCCTTTTAATAAAATGTTGAGATCCTTCTTTGATTAAGGTAAGCGATTTGAATTGAGAGTTAGAGAAGAGGAGCCCACATCTGAGGACAGTCTATGGATGCTGGGAGTTAGTTAAAAAAGACACCCCTCCATCAAGTTCAACCTCTTTTTTTTTTTTTTTTTTTTTTTTT